>CAKNXH010001739.1:227751-248932 GCA_932178445.1 Andricus quercusramuli
TTTATTCAAACACTGAAATTGTATTTTTTATTTGAAGAAAATAACATTAAACCATATTTCGTAGAATTATAAAGCTGGGTTTTCCCTGATTCACAAAGCTCTTATTTAACTAAACTTAAATTTCCCAAAAACCGCCCGCCTCGACTTCATGGAGCATTTTTAAATCAAAAAGACGAATTGAAAGATAATATTCAAATTTTAAACCAAGCAAGATTTCAGTTGAATTTTCAACCCCAAAATGTGAGTTTTCAACTACGAGTTAATTTTCTGCCAAAATGATTGAATTTTCCACTCAAAAAGACAATTTTTTAATAAAACAGTTAAATTTTCAAACAAATGATACAATTTTTAACTGAAAATATAATCACCAAGCGGGAAGAAACTGAAAAAAATATTGAAATAGAAATACAAGGCAAATAAATTACTGTCAAGAATATTATATGAGGGTGGCCGCAAAACATCATTTACGAAATTCCCTAAGTTTTCCTTCATCAATTCTTCATTCTCCCTGACCATCAATATTTAAATTCCAAGATCTTAATCTTGAAGTATTTTTAACATATTATATTCTATAAAGAAAATAAGACAATTTCAAATTAAAATAAATTGTTTTTTTAATTAATCATCCTGGAATGGAAGCTTCTAATGTGTCCCTTAAGGGTTTACATTTTTCTTGTATCTCTTCCCTATTCCTTTACACACCCCCCACACACTTACTTGGTGGTGGGAGGGGGACCTACAGTTTAAGGTGGGTTCCGAACCACCAAGAGCAACAGCCTTAAGTACTTAGAGAACCTTTTTCTCTAGAGGTACCGGACCCACGACTCTCCGGAGATGAACAACTCCCTTGGTAGGCAAGTGTTCACCGCATGGGCCACCGAGGCTCTTCCAGAGTGCAAGGCGGGAATCGAACCCGCAAGCCGACGGAGTGGGTCCAAAGTCTACGCCTGAACTCCCACTACCATCGTCCCACTGTAATTAATCATCCTTGGCAGTTATTTAAAGTGACTCTTATCGAAATTCCCTGACTTTTGCAAGATTTTTCCGAAATCCCTGACTTATTCCTGAGTTTCAAATTTTCCCTGACCTACGACCACAATTTACGATGTATTCCCAAGTATTCCAAAGCATTCTCAAGTATTCTGATGTATTTTCATGTATTCGAAAGTGTTCTTAGCGTGTATGTCAATCGTACACGCAAATTGAGAGTAGTCTACCCCTCGAAATTTTATTTATTTCAAAAAGGGCTTTATACATTTTATTAATATTGAAAAAGTTTGAAAACTATTTACAGTTTTTAAATTATATAATTCTTTGATTATACTTTGTTAATAAGTTCGTAATGTACATTGTAAAATAAAAGTTCCTGAACCGAAATTTGGTGACGGAAAAACAGATATTTTCTGAGAGTTCAGGGGAACTGGAAAAGGCGCTATTTCGGTTAGCCTAGGCCCTGCACATCCTAGGCTTGGACTTCAAAAAAGGGTCGATACTTTATTTTTCGGGTCTTGCATAAAACACTTGAAAGTCGTTAGAAAAAACTGTTCTGTAAAAATATGTTGAGAGAAAACTACTCACCCCGCAAAAAAATAACACTTACAAAAAGTTCCACAACGGTTGTATCCCATAAGGAAGTCAGTAAAAACTAAAAGAGCTGCCAAAGTAAATATTACAGTGCCCCACAGACCTTCCTGGTCTGTGGTTCCTGGTTTGTGTTCTATCACAGACTGGAAGGTCTGGTGGGTAATGTAATATTTTCCTTCACAGCTCTTTTAGTTTTTACTAAGTTCCGTGCGGGATACTACTAATGTAGTGATCCAACGTGAAAATAGGAATTCGAGGTACAATTGGTTGTGTGCATAAACTGTTGTTGTTTTGGGATTGTTTATAAATGTATTTGTTGCAAGATTTTGTGTCAATGTTTTTTATTGATTGTGAAGTGCTCAGAGTTGCAGAGCATAGCTGCAAGAACAATTTAACTGGAGAAAGACATAAAATGAAACAAAAGGGGTACGCTGTTTTTTTTTCAATATATTTTTATACCATACTTTTTACATTCTCAACTAGAGAAGGTATTAAATTTGTGTAAAATTTGCGCCGCCCCCCCCGGGTTTTTGTCAAACGTCCACGTTTTGGGACCCCCTGAATCCAAAAAACAGGTTCTCACGAATGTGTCTGTCTGGTTGTATGTCTGTCTGTTAGTCTGTAGATTTTCAGTTTCTATGCGCGATAACTTTCGAAAGAATTAATCTATGGGATTGGGCTTTGGTATACTCTTCAAGTGTCCTAAAATAAAGGTCAAATTCGTTTGACAGCCATTTGGAACCAAAATTCAAAATGTGAGCACATTTTGAACGTTTGTTAGGACACTTTTTTTAATATTAAAAAAATATATTGACGGATGTCAATAACACTCAAAAAGGCGAACAAAGTATTCTCATGACATTATTCGATAAACTAAAAATTGTCAGAGTTACAGCATTTTTAAAATTCAAAAAAAGAAACGAAAATTAACATTTTCAGCCCAACAACGGACGATACGAAAAAAAGACATGACAAGAAAAATGTTTCTTTTTGCACGCCCTACAAGATTATCATAGTCACTTTTGGAATTTTCTTGAAAAATCGAAAATTTACATTTTTATTGCACAAAGAATAATAGAAATCCAAAAATTCAATTTTACGACCAAACTATAAAAGATACGACAAATGATGATTGAACATAATTTGTGCGTGAAAAAAGATCAACAAATTTGTCATTGGTCACTTTTTGATAGGATGTGTTGTTTTGGTTTTATTCGTAAAAAATAACATTAACAGTGAAAAAATCAGCCCGATAAGTGGGCACATTCTCATCAAAACCTTGCATATTTCATTTTGAGACCCCCTGAACCCCAAAAAACAGGTTATTACGAATATGTGTGTCTGTCTGTTTGTTTGAATGTATGTATGTATGTATGTATGTATGTATGTATGTATGTCTGTCTGTCTGTGAGCGCGGTAACTTTCGAAAGAATTGATCTATTCGATATTTCTTTGGTAAACTCTTTGAGTCTCCAAAAGTAAAGGTTGAGTTCGCTAGCCAGCCATTTTGGATAAAAATTCAAAAAGTGAGAGCATTTTGAAAATTTTTTAGACCATTTTTTTCAAAATTTGAAAATCATATGTACGGCCGCTTATAGTCATCGAAAATTCAAACAATTTATTCCAATAACATTTTTCGATGAAATCAAAATGTTCAGGGTTACGGCATTTTCAATATCCAAAAAAAGAAACGAGAATTAACATTTTCAGCCAAACAACGCACGATACGAAAAAAAGTCAAGACAAGAAAAGTGTTTCTTTTTACACGCCCTACAAGATAATCATAACGACTTTTTGACTTTTCTCGAAAAATCGAAAATTCACATTTTTATTGCACAAAAAATAATTGAAGAACCAAAAATTCAATTTTACGGCCAAACTATGCAAGATACGACAAATGGTGATTGAACAAAGTTTGTGTTAGAAAAGAAAGAGTTATTGGCTCGTCCTTTAGAGGTTGGCCGGGAATTAGCGGATCGAAACATGGGAACTTCTACCTAATACAACGCTGTTGAGGGCCGGTGAACTTCTCAGCATAAATCGTCAACCAATTGTGACTCTCTCGGTTTCCATTCCTTGCACCCCGCCCCCCCCCCACCGTAATAAAGAAAGGGTGCTAAAAAATTCTGGGGTTCCAACAAGAAAAAACTATAACGGGGAAAAATTAGTTAGCTTATGCTTAGAAAAGGACCTATTTATTACGAATACTTGGATTATACATAGAATGATCCACATGTACACCTGGCGTGAAGAAAATAGCCACAGTATAATTGACTTCGTTATTGTGGATGAAAGACTAAGAGAACTGGTCAAAGATACAAGAGTCATAAGGGCCTCTGAATGCAATACTGACCATTATCTTATAGTCTCCGAAATGAGCTTAGGGCGGGGATGGAGAAGAAGGAGGACCAAACAAACGAAACAAACGCGAAACAAGATTGAAAATTAACAGAAACCGGAAGTGCGGATAGATTTTTAGAAGAAGTTAAACAAACGCATAGATAGGGCAACTTGAGAAGCGCTTATAAGCAATAAAGATATAGAGTGAGCATGGACTATGCTACGGGATATACGCATAAACGAGGGTCAGAAGGTTATCCGTAGAGCAGGGTTCATTCTCAGAAGTAAAAATATATCAAGAAAAGCTAAAACAGCGATACATAATTCTATGTTTGTACCGACTGCGCTATACGGTAGCGAGACATGGACCTGTTAAGAAAAGGATAAGAGTAAAATTAACGTGATTGGCATGATACCTCTGCGCACAATTTTCGGAAAAAAACTGATGGACAAAGTCCGAAACGAGACAATCCTCCCAGAATGTAATACAGGAGAGACACTAGTTGACATTTTGGAAAGAAATCAGTTAAGGTGGTTCGGACGTCTTGAAAGAATGAAAGATGAACGACTAACCAAACAAGCGAATGAAGGTGAAGTAAATGGCAGAATGCCCAGGTGTAGACCGCCAAAAGAATGGTGAGAATCTGTGAATGAGACATTAATCCGAAGAGATATAAGAAGCCATAGAAACACGAGAGCTTGCATAAAAAAATGCATGGACGTGAAGGAAGGTAGAGAAGTATGCCAGGACAGAACAGTGTGGCGACAAATAGTTTATAAAAAGAATGTGAGTAGAGTGTATGACGCCTGTAACAAAAGACCTTGGATACTAATAGGCCCAAGTGGGGGACCGCACACATAACCACCTGGGTCGGAGGGGAATGGTACAACTTTGCAAGGAGCAACTGTGCTTGAGCCCATCCGTGCACTTCGGTGGCCACTGGTACAACTGTGCACGTTATTGGCCACAGGCACAACTGTACAAAGGCCATCTGTGCACATCTAATTTTCTACGTGCACAGTTGGGAGTCTCCCATCTCTGCACGTGAACTGCTCCAGGGGTACCATCTGTGCACGTCTAAATTTCGACGTGCACATTTGGGAGGCTCCCATCTGTGCACTTCAACCGTTTCTAGGGTACCATCTCTGCACTTCGGCATTTCGACGTGCACAGTTGGGAGTGTCCCAAGTGTACACGTCTCAAATAATACGATTCGATTTGAAAGTTGCAGGTCCACGTGCACAGATGGGAGACTCCCAACTGCGCACGTCGAAATTTGCGAGGGGTACAACTGTGCACGGAGCAACTGTGCACTTGCCCAACTTTGCAAGTCGAGGGCCGGTGGTACAACTGTGCACGCTGTGGGCCTCTGTCACAACTGTGCACGTCCACAGATGGGATACTCCTAACTGTGCACGTGCACAGATGGGAGACTCCCAACTATGCACGTCGAAATTTAGACGTGCACAGATGGTACCTTAGCAACAGTTCACGTGCACAGATGGGAGACTCCCAACTGTGCACTTGCACAGATAGGAGACTCCCAACTGAGCACTTCTCCATTGATACGTTCGGGTTGTCAACACACAAGTCCACGTGCACAGATGGGAGACTCCCAAATGTGCACGTTTAAATTAATACTATGAGATTTTCAACTGACAAGTCCAAATTCATGGATGGGATACTCCCAGCTGTGCGCGTGCACAGATGCGAGACTCCCAACTGTACACGTGCAAAGATGGGAGACTTCCAACTGTGCACGTGCACACTTGGGAGATTCCCAACTTTGCACGCATCAATTAGTAGGATTAGACGTTTTTCTAAGTCCACGTACCCAGATGGTACCCTCCGAACTGTGTACGTAACAATTAATAAGATAAAATGCTTAAATTACAAGTCCGCGTGCACATATGAAGAGTCCGCGGTCTAAACCTGTTAACTGACATTTAAGAAATTTTATACAGCGACGGAAAAACGTTTTCATTTTGAAAATTGTGAAGATTTATTCAAACCTCCACGTTTATTTTGTTAAAGACCGCAATACCAATAATATACATAAGATTTATAACAATTCTAATGAAATTAAACTTTTTACAGTGGTTTGAATCTGTACGTATGTTATCTGCAAGAGGGTCCCGCGGCCTTAGCCTGTTATCTGCAGGAGCGCGCTCCTGGTTCGCGAGCGTTTTGATTTTTTCCCCTCGTTTTCATTTTTCCTGCGCTCTCGGTATACCTAAAGACGAGTGTTATATATCAAAATGTTCGTTGAACAATGCTGAAAATGAAAACTAGTTGTATGAATCAAAAAAGTTATTTACCACTGTTTACGATCGCTTGTAAACAATTGCGCGGCAATCGTGTGTGTACTTTCGAGGCAACGTATAGGGGACACTGGCAAACGCGACGTCAATACAGCTCCAAAACTCGATTCACACGTTCACACACTATGAAAAACACTCAGTCACACGGTCCCCTCAGTGTTTTTATACGAATTAGCTTAGCGAAACGGATTGAAAACACAAATTCTCCTAAGCCGCCATAAGTAGTTAACAGGTTTAGACCGCGGACCAGTGCTGCAGATACCCAAAGGCGTTTTTTTTTAATTCATAAAAAAATTCTCATTTCGACATGCAGCTGCAAGGATAGTGGCCGCATATTAAAAAACTTCAATAAAGTGCAAAAAAGTATATTTCGAAAAAAATGTCAGTTAACAGGTTTAGACCGCGGACCCTTCATATAGGATACTCACAACTGTGCGCATATCAATTCTAATCGTAATAATTGGGATTTGCGCAGATGGGAGGGTGCCATATGTGCACGTGAACTTTCTTTCGAAAAATTATAGTATCAATCGAGGCGCGCACAGTTGGGAAGGTACCATCTGCGAACGTGCACTTTTGGATGACAAATGATTTTATTAATCGAAATGTGCACAGTTGGAAGGGTACCATCCGTACCCATTTTAAGTGAAATTGATGATTTTAATACTTCTAAGTGAAAAATCTGACTGCATTAATTAAGTCGTGCAATGTCGGGAGTCTTTCACCTGTGCACGTGGACTTTTAAGTCAATAATATGATCGTATCAATTGAGACGTGCACAGTTGGGAGTCTCTCATCTTTACACGTGTACACTTGGGAGTCTCCCATCTTTGCACGTGTACAGTTGAGAGTTTCACATCTGTGCACGTGCACAGTTGAGAGTATCCCATCCATGCACGTGGACTTGTCAGTTGAAAATCTCATAGTATTAATTTAAATGTGCACAGTTGGGAGACTCCCATCTGTGCACGGGGACTCGTGTCTTGATAACCCGAACGTATCAATGAAGAAGTGCAAAGTTGGGAGTCTCCTATCTGTGCACGTGCACAGTTGGGAGTCTCCCATCTGTGCACGTGAACTGTACCATCTGTGCACGTCTAAATTTCGACGTTCACAGTAGGAAGTGTCCCATCTGTGCACGCCAAATTTGAGACGTGCACAGATGTCCCGGTCTACAGTTGTGCCTGTGGCCAACAACGTGCACAGTTGTACCAGTGGCCACTGACGTGCACAGATGGGCGCGTGCACAGTTGCTCCGTGCACAGCTATTCGTCACCCGGGTCGGAGCAGTGTTGCCGGACGAACGTGTTATTTCAATAAATAACACGAAAATTCTAGATCAATCTAAAAAATGTATATCTCCTTCCCCACATTACTATTTTCCAACCGAGTCATTGCGAACCGCGACAACCAAATCGCGCACCGTGATGGCGCTCAAACTTTTGAGTTTCTATTATACGATGAACAGAAACGAGCGTGGAGTGCAAGGTTTACATCATTTTTAAACTAAATATCGAGCGCGAAGCGCGAGTGTCTTGATGAGAATGTGTTCCTTAAGGTCGATAGAACCTTAAGTAAATTAGTTCCTCTTTCTATGTAAAACTTACATAATTAAACCAAAAGCAGGTCATAACGATGAAGCTAACTAAGAGAGCATTAGCCCGCGCAGCGCGCAATAGCAAGCACACGAAGTGCGAAAACCGAGAAGAACCGAGCTTAAAGCGTCAGGCAAATGTGTCCGAGCGCGTAGCGCGAGGTGAATATATTATCGAGCGCGAAGCGCGAGAGAAACATATCATTAAGCGCGAAGCGCGAGATGAATACCTAATCGAGCGCGAGATCCAACAGGTGCGCGCCTTAGGCGCGCTCAAACTTTCGAGCGAAGCGAGCCGCGCGATATGAATGTACCCACGAAGCGGGCAGATTTTTTTAACGATTTTGAAGTATTTTATGCAAAAACCAAAAAGTAAAGTAACGCCCCGTTTTTGAAATCGAAGTCTAGGGCGTCTAAGGCACCTAGTCTAGGCTAAACGAAAATATTGATACTAGGCTCACAGAATTTCTGTGAACCTAGCCGCCCTTTTTTCAGCTCCCCTGGACTCTCCGAAAATTTAGTTTTACGCTCACCGATTTTCAGTAAACGCAGACACGGCCTTTTGAAGTACGTTCAATTTAAATGAAAACCAACTTTTTTTTTAATGTATTAAATTATTGTTGAGGAAGTGTTATTCAACAATCTACATTACAAACTAATTACAAAAGTATAATAAAAGAATTAGATAAATTAAAAACTGTGGATAATTTTGAAACTTTTTAAATAATCAAAAAATGTATGAAGCCCTATTTTAAATAAATAAAATTGCGAGGGGTGGACCACTCTCAGTTTGCATGTACGAGGGACATACACTCAAAGAATACTTCAGAATACATTAAAATACATCGGAATACATACTTGAGAATACATCGTACATGGTGGTTGTAGATCGGAGAAAACTTGAATGTCAAGAAAAAGTCAGGGATCTTGAAAAAATCTGGCAAAAGTCAGGAAATTTGGATAAGAGTCAATTTCAATAACTGTCTTATTCCGTTTATAAAATATTAGATCGTAAAAATATGACTAAATATTAATGATCAGAGCAAATGAAAAACCTTATCAAAAATATAAATGTTAGTGACCGGTCACAGAAGAGTGATCGTGAGGAATCGTGATTCGAATCTGAAGTGCTGGCATCTGCTAGAAAATTCGAAAATTAATGATAAAGTTTATTATTATAGGAATATTGAAGTGATAAGCAATTCTTTAGTGTACTTTTAGTGCAAAATATTCTTGATTATATGACACTTTGTGTGTATTTATAACTTAATATTCCTTATTTTATGATAAAATAGTAAAATATTGTACTATTTTTCCAAAGTAAAAAAAAAATATCGGAACAAAAAGTTCTTTATTGGCACAAAAATTTGCTGGACTAGAAACTTTAAATACGGACAAATTTGCCGGAGCTCAATACTTCGACCAATGAAAAATTGGTCAGAGTAGAATCTCTGACCAATGAGATGCTTCTGAAGAAGCATCTGATTGATTATTTTTTTAAGTTAAAAATTTTATTATTTCGTAGATTTAACAAATTTGTTCAAAAATGCATCATTTTTTATTGAAAATTCAACTATTTTGTTGAAAATTTCAATGAAATCTTTCTTTGTTGAAAATTCAACAAATTTTTTGAAAATTCGTCTTTTTTGTTTAAAAATTCATCTGTTTTAGTAGGAACTTTACGTTTTTTCGGCTAAAAATTCAAGTAATTGGTTGAAAATTAATCTCGTTTCATGGAGGATTCAACTATTTTGTTGAAAGTTCGTCTTTTCTTAACGAATTCAACCATTCTTGATTTAAAATAGAAACATTTTTTTGCTTAAAAATTGAACTACTTGATTGAAAGTTGAACCACTTTGTTAAAGATTCATGACTTTAGTTCAAGGTAATTTCTCTTTAGTTGAAAATGTAACTATTTTGCTAAAAATTCTTCTTTTTTTGGTTTAAAATTAATTTTTTTACCTGAAAATTTAATTATTTCACTTTTGGTTGAAGGTATATTACTATTAGTTAAAAATTCGATAATGTTTTTTCCATTTATGTATTTTTAGGAAAATTAATCTTCTTGGTTTAAAATTCCGTCGTTTTGATTTTAAATTTCATCGAATTGGTAGAAATTTCATCTTTTTTTGTTAATAATGCAACTATAACATTTTTTGTTAAGAATTTATCTTTTGACCGAATCTATTTAAAATCAGGCAGGTTCTACACTTGAAGTTGCAGAATCTCTCGGGGACAAAATATGTTGTTTTTTAGAGGAAATTAGGCGATACGTATGTTTGCGATTTGTGAAAAATAAATTTTTACAGAGTTACCCGTATTTGAATTTTTGGCTTTGTTTTTCTAAAAAATCCAACATTTTTTTTGATCTCGTATAACTGTTGACCTAATTGAGATATTTTTGATTTCTTTTCAGATTCTGGTAGAGTTTATCGCCTTCTTTCGAAATCCGCAAGGAAATTGAAAAATTTTCAAAATTAACCAAATGGCGGCAGTTTTTCTGAAAATGTTTAAAGTCGATTTTCGCAAAAAACCCACACTTATATTTTTTGCCAAATTTTTCCTTGAATTTGTACTATCATAAGGAAAATCTCTTGTTAGTTTAATGCGGGCTAAATAACTTTTGTGGGCAGGAGAATTTTTTTTATAAAATCGAATTTTCGCATTTTTCTTGAAAACAACAACAGATAAAAAAAATGTTGAGGAAATACCCACCATTTCTGTTAAATATTTAAAAAATATATATGTTGATATGAGGAAAATTTTTTGCTCAAACAATGTAAGTTACAAAATGAATGTCAAAACAAGGAATTTATTGACTGAAAAGTTTTTATATTCAATATATTTAAATATATTTCACATTTATCCAGGTATTTCTCAATAATGTATACAAACTTTATCTGAATCTCAGTTTAAAAAATAAATAAATAATACCTGGATAAATGTGAAATGAAATAATTTCAAAAATCGAATTTATGGAAAATGATGTTCTGATGATAAAAATTGTTCAGCCAACGTAAAACTAACATGGACTTTTCCTCATATGAACGTATATATGTTTTTAATATTCAACAAAAATGGTGGGTATTTCCATAAGCCAGGAATGAAGACAATTTTTTGTTTTGAAAATTAAATTTTTTCATTTTTCTCGGAAATGGTACAAGATATCATATTTGCGTACGAGAACTTTTTGTAGAACTTTTTTAAATATGCAAACTATTTCTTCAACATTTTTTTGTATCTGTTGTTGTTTTCAAGAGAAATGCGAAAATTCGATTTTATGAAAAAAATTCTCCTGTCCACAAAAGTTATTTAGCCCGCATTAAACTCACAAGATATTTTCCTTGTGATAGTACAAATTCAACAAAAAATTGGCAAAAAATATAAGTGTAGGATTTCGAAAGAAGGCGATAAACTTTACCAGAATCTGAAAAGAAATCGTAAATATCTCAATTAGGTCAACAGTTATACGAGTTCAAAGAAAAAATTGGGGTTTTTAAGAAAAACAAAGCCAAAAATTCAAATACGCATAACACTGTCAAAATTTTTTTTTTCACAAATCGCAAAAATACGTATCGCCTAATTTCCTCTAAAAAACAACATATTTTGTCCCCGAGAGATTCTGCAACTTTAAGTGTAGAACCTGCCTGATTTGAAATGGATTCGATCTTTTTAGGTTAAGAAATGAACTATTTTGTTGATAATTCATCTCCTTGGTTGGAAATTTGAAAGTTTTGTTGAAATTTGTTTTTTCTTCTACTAAAAATTCAACTTGTCGATTTTTTGTTGATAATTTATCATTTCGAGTTGAAATTTCAACTCTTAGTTTGAAAATTTATGTACTTTTTTGAAAATTCTTCTTCTTTTGTAGAAAAGTAATCTTCTTGATTTAAAGTACGTCTTTTTAGTTTTGAATCTCATTTTTTTTTTGTGGAATTGTCCTCCTTTTTGTTAAAAATGCAACTATAACATTTTTTTTTAAACATTTGATTTTAGGCTTGAAAATTCAACTAGTTGGTTAAGAATTTTACTTTTCAGGTTAAAAATGTATTAGTTTGGATCAAAATTCAACTATTTTGTTGAAAAGTCATGTATTTTGGTCCAAAATATTGCCATATTGACATCAATGGCGCGCGTATTGAGCTGCGCATGTACCGGCAGGTCGGTCTGGTCAATCGGCCCACGTGCCTGCTCATAGGATGCTACCGTGCCGGCATTTTGTTATCTGGGCAACCCTGCCATCATTAAAGATGGCAGTTGGCACCTAAAGCCTCATTCACAGGTATTCCGTCCAGACCCGTTCGGAATCGAATTACCTGAGAAAAAAATACGTTCCGTGATCGTTCGCGTCCCCACAAAAAATAATATTACAATCACTTCCGGGAGTGAAAACACACCCGGTGGCGCCCATGACACAACGAACTCCGACAAGGACTCGTCAGTCCTCGAACCTGGAGTTTGACCCACAGCAGCATCCTCACCCTGGTAATCATCACCAAAACCAAGGGGACTCCTCTGCAAATAAATCTCCCCTTCTCCTCGGATTTAGACCTTGTGGGGAAGCCGCACTTTCAACCAACATGGCCTCCTCTGCAGGAAATTTGCCCCTTGGACAAAACCAAGACCCTATGGAAAACCCACTCCTTGGACAAAATCAAGGCCCTGTGGGAAACCAACCCCTCATCAATTTCCAGCCCTCTGCAGGAAACCCACCCCTTGGACAAAATCAAGGAACTGTGGGAAATCACTCTCTCAACAATTTCCAGCCCCCTGCAGGAAACCCACCCCTTGGACAAAATGAAGGCCCTGTGGGAAACCACCCTCTCAACAATTTTCAACCTCTTGCAGAAAACGCACCCCTTGGACAAAATCAAGGCCCTGTGGGAAACCAACCTCCCAACAATTTCCAGCTCCCTGAAGGAAACGCACCCCTTGGACACAATCAAGGCCCTGTGGGAAACCACCCTCTCAACAATTTCCAACCTCTTTTGCAGAAAACCCACCCTTTGGACAAAATCAAGGTCCTGTGGGAAACCCTTCCCTTTTAAATAATGCCCCCCTCGCTCAAAATGCCGGTTACGCCTAACCGTGCGCCCCCACAAGGACTGGGATCTCCACATCCCCGAGATCTTTTACAACCCCCTTACTCGACGTAACATTGCAACTGGGCTCACCCCCAGCGAAGTTCTTTTCGGAGCTAACCTCAAACGCCCCGGTGAATGGACCTTCCCAAAATCACCCACGCCCACTGACAGTTTCAGGGACGCCCGGATCCATCAGGTGAGGCAGCATCAGGCCCAGTACCTAAGGAAAAAATCACCGAATGAAGTTCCTAAAGAATCCGCACTGCGTTGTCACGGAAAACAGTGACCCTACTGTCGCTCCAGCAAGGTCAGCTCTTCCTCCAAAGAGTAGTGCCAGATCTGCTCGAGAACCCACACTCATTGCTACCTCAATTTGCGACCTCCCTGTCGACCCAAGCATTGAGAAAAACTCTAGGACCCCAATGGATACCCCTGATATCCAGGTCTCGCAAAACTCTAGGCTCCCAATGGATACCCCTGATATCCAGGTCTCACAAAACTCTAGGCCCCCAATGGATACCCCAGAAATCCAGGTCAACCAAAACGAGGATCCTCTTCCTCAAAAGCTCACATCACTGCCTTGTAAGGCACCCAGACTGCACACCAGACCCACGACTCTCCTAACCTCTCAAGTCTACCGACGACACAGAGGACGCCCAAGAAAAAAGGCCCAACCATGTCCGGTGGTCAGCTCACAACCTCAAGTCCATCCGGTCCAGGGATACTGTAGAGGGCGGCCCCTCAAAAGGCCCGAAACCGATCTGTTGATCCAGAATCTCGAAAAAGACCCTCCGGCCCACGAACGCCGTAGAGGGCGGCCTCTGAAAAGGCCTGAGACCGATCCGTTGATCCAGAATCTCGACCAAGAGCTTCCGGCTCAGAAACGCCGTCGAAGGCGATCCAAAAAAGGCCCCTGATCATTCAAGACCCTCCGGACAAGGAACTCTGTTGAGGGCGGCCTCCACAGTGGCCCCAGGATGCTGACACCAGGAAGGAGAACACGATATCTGATTCTCCGCCAGCAGGACGATTTTACGATCTCCGACCTCGGCGGGGAAGTCTGGCTTTTACAGTACTGTATGGTCCGTGGAGAATGTTCCTCGAAGACACGAGATTGAACCAATGTACCAGGTGTAAGAAACACATCTTCTTCGGGGAAATCTGATTTTTTACAGTACTTTAGGTTCCCTGGAGTAAGTTCCCCAAAGACACAAGATTGAATCAATGCACCAGGTGTGAAAAACACATCTCCTTGAAAGTCTGGGTTTTACATTACTTTAGGGTCCCTGGAGTAAGTTTCTCGATGACGCGAGATTGAACCAATGCACCAGGTGTGAGAAACACATCTTCTCCGGGAAAATCTGATTTTTTACAGTACTTTAGGGTCCCTGGAGTAAGTTCCTCGAAGACAGAAGATTGAACCAATGCACCAGGTGTAAAAAACACATCTCCGGGGAAGTCTGGGTTTTACAGTACTTTATAGTCCCGTAAGTAAGTTTCTCGAAGACACGAGATTGAACCAATGCACTAGTTGTAAGAAACACATATTCTCCGAGGAAGTGTGGGTTTTACAGTACCTTAGGGTACCCCCTGAGTAGCACTTTTTGATTAAATCTGTTTCATTTTTACAAATTTGGTCGTCCATATTACATCCGTCATTTTGAATTTCGACATGTTGACTTCAGATTCGAAATCAGCGACCCGAAAACCCCTATTACGGTAATTTTCAGTCATATCAGCTCGGTCTTACGACTTTGGTCCGCCATAGTGGATCTGCCATTTTAAATTTTAACATTTTGACTTCAGATTCAAAATCATCGACCCGAAAACCCCTTTAATACGACAAATAGTCGAATTTACATTAGTGGAAATCATTCATGCCATAGAGGTTTAAAATAGATCATTCAATTGCATTTTTCTCGCGAACAAAAAGTCCTAGACTGATTTAAAGCCCGGATTCGGATTCAGCATGAAGGTATCAAATAACATAAATTTTTGTCAAAAAATGTCAGATTTAACCTACATTTTCAAGGTCAAAAATATATTCTGCCAGCTTTTCCGTATTTTTTCTTTATTCTATAGTTATTTATCTGTTTTTCTAAAAAAAATTGATCCCCCCAGCTCATTCTTATCAAAAGTTCTACGATCTTGTTACGAACTTTTTCACTTTAGCCCACTGTGGGCCAGCTTATCTTTAAAACCATTATTATCAACAATAAACATCAGGAACTGAAAACGCTATCTGAAAAATAATGGCTTATCGTACAAGAAAATGTCAAACGCGTGAATAGTTTCATTTTTTTTTGTTTGAAAGTTTATGGAAAAATTGAAAAAACAAGTCATTCGGCTGATTGACTTTTTTGGATACAAAAATTCTTAAAAATAATAAGAGGCGGTTATTGAGAACGCTAGCACTAGATTTTTAAACGTGAAAATCCATAAAAATACATTCTGTTTAAC
Source organism: Andricus quercusramuli (assembly GCA_932178445.1). Lineage (NCBI taxonomy): Eukaryota > Metazoa > Arthropoda > Insecta > Hymenoptera > Cynipidae > Andricus > Andricus quercusramuli. Next base: position 243,136 of record CAKNXH010001739.1, read on the forward strand.
ATTTCAAAAAATTCTAACTTGTTCAAAAATGACTTTCTCTAAAATATGATTTGATAATATTATTTGTTATTGAACACTGTATACAAGAAAAATTGGTAATAATTTTTGAAGAGGTAGAGCACGTTGTGTTTATAGTAAAATAAGTAGATTGATTGAGGTTTCATAAAAATGATTTAAACATTTTTTTCATGAATTAAAATATACAGGTATACCAGTGGTATGCCTGTAGTATACATTTCATATATATATCAGAAACCACGAGATGATTGGCGAAGGGGCGTTCCTTTACAAAGCCGCGGAGCAAGCTGCCGAGACCCTTGGCCTGAATTTTAACATCAGAAGTGAGGAAAGTGCATTACTCCATCTAGATGCTTCACGTCTAAAAGCCGAAGTAAAGAAAGCAGAGGTTGGAAAATTTCACCAAGAGCTACTCGACAAGCAAATGCACGGAAACTTTCACAGAAATGTAGAAAAACAGTCCTTGTCGAAGGAGCAAAATTTTGCTTTCCTCAAAGCATCAGGGCTCAATTCAGGTACAGAGGGCTTTATTTTCGCATGCCAGGACGGTGTAATCTCCACCTTAGCATACCGCGCCCGCATTTTATGTCAAGAAGTTCCCAGTGATAGGTGCAGAGCGTGTCATGCACACGCTGAGTACCTAGAACATATACTATCGGGGTGTCCGACCCACGCAGGAACAACGTATATCTATAGACATAATGCGGCCCTAAGAGTACTTTATTACCACCTTTGTCGCTCTTACGGTGTTGGTCGCGACCCTGCCCTGCCGAACGCTCCAAGGGATATAGAGTCAATTGTCCGAAACGAGAAGTGCCAGATTTTCTGGAACTACGATTTTCGGGCAGCAGTCTCCGTTGCGCACTCGAGGCCTGACATTGTTCTCCAAGACTTCGAGAAACGAACTATATTCGTGATCGAATTCTCGGCTCCATCCGAATACAACATCACTGCAAAGGAGAAAGAAAAAGAGGAGAGATATCAAGACCTTAAAAGAGAGCTGCTTCGACTGTACCCAAAATATTCGGTACGAGTGATTGTTCTTGTGATAGGTGCTCTCGGAGGTGTGAAATTATCGCTGGTTCGTAACCTTAAAGCCATACCCGCGTGCCAAAAATATGCCAAGGCTCTTGCGAGATGGATGCAGAAAGCTGTCATCCTTGGGTCGCTTCGTGTCCTCAAGACACACGAGGGTTTCGCCGGCCTGTCGTGATTTCGTCGTGCCCTGTGACCACCCATCTCACGGATGTGAGACGTGGCCATAGGTGTATTTTACCGCGGTTCTACTGGGGGCCATTGACATTTTTTCAAGATGGCAGTTGCTCTTAGTGGTACCCTGCGGTGGTTGTTTAACTTTTTTTTAAATTATATATATATATATATACACGTAAGATGCACACATGGGCGCGCAGTCCACAAGGAACGAAGATGAGTGTGGGACTTACCGAAACGGCACCTACCCACTAAACCTCAACTCCTTTACCCGCCAACCTACGTCCTCGGAACCGCTTTCGTATTACATCAAGGATATGGGGGTAAGGCCACTAAGTCGTGCTTCGACTTCCATTTTGTAGTGCCAGCTTGACATTTCAACACCTCTCGCCCAACCAAGATGCACGCATCGTCCTCAGCAGTGCGGTTGTATCGCACAACTGGCTCGTCGGCCTTCGGCATTTTGGATGGGTCCCGGGCAGGTGATCTGTCCGGGAATTCTCTCCCTTTGCGGGGCAGAGGTAGCACTGCGGATTGCTTTCGCATTCCGCAGCTCTATGGCCCTCTTTGCCGCACCTCCAGCAGGCCCTCGTTCTATCGGGCCCCTCGCACCTCGCAGCCATAGGGCCGAAGCCCTGGCAGCGATAACACCGGAGAACCTCCGTCTTTTTCTTGACTCTACAGGACACTCATCCTACCTTCAGGTGTCCTGTTCGAAGGAGTCTTGACGCCAGCTCTTCCTTCAGGTTCACAAAGGCCCTCAGATTGCCTCTGTAGGGTTTGTTTGTCAGGCTTACCTTCACCTCTCCGGCAGCATCCCCGAAGTGGCTTCTTACAGCCACCTCGACTTCCTCCGCAACAGTTACGGTGTCGAGGTCCAAGAACTCGACTGCGACACGAGAGAAGAGTTCTCGCACTCTACCCTCCTCGCTGACAGCCTCCTTGATGGCAGCTGACAATTTGTCTCTGTCGCCTGCTGCTGGCCCAACCTCCACCAAGACCTCCCTGTTCCTAGTCACCCTGACCCCCCTGACTTTAACGCCAAGGGCGTCAGGGTTGACCTTCTCTTTCGGGTCCCTAAGGACTTGAGTGTGGCTCATACCCTCGGCCGGTTTGATAACAACCGCCTCGGGCCAAGCTCGCGTCAGCGCCTTCTTCGCCTGCTTCCTGATGTTCGTGTCAGGCCTGTTCTCTCCATCTGTCCTCTTCGGAGTCGAGGTCGCGACCGCCTCAGCTTCACGCGTCCTAGGCTTATTCTTTCTCCGGTTTGAAGAGCTCGCCTCAAGGGGACTCAAAGTGGACTCCCGAACTCGCTTCCCATGTTGGGTGTTGAGAGCCTCTACGGCTTCTTCTGTTTGGGTCCCGCTGTGGCTCGTGTCTTTATCCACCTTCACCTTATTCAGGTGCTTTTTATCGACCTCCTCTTCGACATGTATAATGGCTTCTTGGAAGGAGAGTTCGGCAGCGCCTAAGCTCATTGCCATCCTTTCCATTAAAACCTGAGCCTCCTTCAGTCCATCCCTGATAGGCATGAACATGTTTCTCTTCGTGGAGCAGAAGTCCAGTATCCTGTCCAACACATCGACCAACTCAACGTAGATTTTCCTAGCCTCCTCCATCTATTCCTCCGCATTTCTTCGGTCCTGTCTGGACGACTTTTCACTGTCGTCCAGCACTTCTACCACATCTAAATTTCCTTTCAACTGCCCAGACACTCTTCGGTTTATGTTTTCTTTATTCGCCATTAGAATTCCCACGCGTAGCTAGGGAAGTAAAAGTCCACCCCCGCAGAGCCCCGCATGCGGGGGTAAGGTCTGCATACTCTAGAAGGCGACCTGGTATTCTAGAGACACCGTTTGGAGCACCACACCCCTGGTACCACGCAGCCTTCGGCACGGTGGATTAACGCCTTGACTTGGAGGTTTTTCCTTCGGGACCATCCCTGGACCCTTGCCTGCGACTACCCCGACCCGGGGACGCGCCACGTAAGGGTTACAGACTACTACAGGTGCACCTGTAGTAAATCAGTAGGATACAAATGTAATTCTGTAGTACTCGGCTGTGGTTATCCTTTCCAATAACTTTCCAATAAACATAATCGGGAAATCTTAACGATAATTTTTCAATTAACTCGAAAAGAATTACCTATATAATCAAGTGCCTTGTACCAGGTCTCATTATACTTCCTCAAATCCACGACAAAATAAAAAGTAATCATACAGTGATTCGTGTCGAATAAAAACCCATGCTCAAAATCTTTGTTTATTGTTTTTCAAAATAATTTTTATTAAATTCCATTTACAAGTAATGTTGTCAAAAATTTGTAAATCCAATTATTGATGTTATTGTATACTTCAATTGTTGTATGTAATGATATCAATAAACAGTACTAAAAATTATTGACAACATTATTAAGTACAATATTTCAAATTTGAATATCCCGCCCGCACGACCGCTTGTGATTTTAGTTCCCCCAGTTCTCACATGAGCACACGTGTCGCTCCATAAGCGGCCATATAGGAAATATTTGTTTCCCATTTTTATCACGAAGCTTCACCCCCGTGAAAATACGTTTGTAGTGTGTTGGAGACGGCTCATAAACGATCCGTGCACTCACGAACACACAGCGCAAAACAATCGTCTGCAGCCTGTCATGCCGCTACTGTCTGAGTGGTTAGGCACACAAGTACGTCGATACCTACACAAGTTCGCGACGCACTTGTGTAACTACCGCACGGTGGTCAGGCAGGACGAATAGGTATAACAAAAATGGCAATAAAATTGGTTTGCGGGATAATATTCGGGCACGAATATACATCAAAAATCCGTTTGAATTGAAATCCTAGCTGATCCTGTTTTCGAGATATCGTGAAATTACGTATTTCAGCTATTTTATCAGTGGAACGTCATATGAGCTGTACCTTAAGCATGCATTCAAATGCATATAAAATTATTATTTTTATACAAGGTATATGTTGAATAGATAAATATATCACAACGGCAGGCCAGCGAAACCCTCGTGTGTCTTGAGGACACGAAGCGACCCAAGGATGACAGCTCTCTGCATCTATCTCGCAAGTGCCTTGTCATATTTTTGGCATGCGGGTATGGCTTTAAAGTTACGAACCAGTGATAGTTTCGCACCCCCGAGAGCACCGATCACAAGGACAATTACTTTGACCAAATATTTTGAGTACAGTCGTTGCAGCTCTCTTTTAAGGTCTTGATACCTCTCCTCTTTTTCTTTCTCCTTTGCAGTTATGTTGTATTCGGACGGAGCCGAGTATTCGATCACGAATGTAGTTGGTTTCTCGAAGTCTTGGAGAACAATGTCAGGCCTCGAGTGCGTAACGGAGACTGCTGCCCGAAAATCGTAGTTCCAGAAGTATATGAGCATGCACAAATATCTTTGTGCATGTGCGCAGTTTGCACAAAATATTAAAATTAATCAATCCATAAAATCAATTTAATGAATGATACTTCATGAATGGAAGGTGAAAGAGGGTTGTTTCTTCTTTTTTCAATGCTCAGGAGACTTTCCAGTAGTGTGTGAATTACCATCTTCTTGATTTAGAATATTCTGGGTGTTTTTTTTTAACTTGAGACATCGAAATATCTAAAAAAAATAGACAACCTATGACAAAAATATCCGCAATAAAAACTTTTCGTTTTCGAGGGGGAAAAGCGACTTTGAAAAAATTTACTCCGCCCCACCCCACAGGAAGCAGGCGTGGGGGTAACTTTGTTATTTCAAATGGGAACCCCAATTTTTTATCGCACATTCAGATTCTCCTTTATGAAATACGTCATTTTTATTCAAAAAATTTTTTCTATTCGCGAAAAAAAACCACCCTCCTGCCTCCTGGGCGGGGGGGGGGGATTTTTTAAAAGTAATTTTGACAGATCGAAGTAGACTGTGTCTACCATGGTGGTATGAAGGAAAATTTCACTTAATGCGTGAAATTTCCAACCCAAAGGAATCCTCATTCTCTAAATATTATTAAATATGCAAAATTATACCACATAATATTAGGAATAAATGAATATTATAAATGGATAAATCATAAATCTCTGATATTACTCACATAAAATGTATTGGAAATTATATTAAGATGTATCACGAGAAATTTACTTTCAATAAAGTAAGCAAATGAAATGATGTTTAACGTTTCATTCAATGTTTGTATTGAAAGTTGGTTAAAAATTGTATCAAATATATTTTTTCATTATTAAAAAACTACTTAATTTCCGTTAGCATAGAAGAGTGTGCTTCAAGTATTCTTGGAATAAAGAATGATGATGGAGTGGACATTTTTTCGCCAAATTCAAAATTTTCGTTATTTGAATGTATCATACTTCGATAATTTTAGAAGGACATTCTTTTCCTTCATATGGCGTCCACTGGCCACCAAAATCTTATAAAAAATTGAAAGATTGTTGGTCTGGGTAGTTGCGCGCACTTTCCACAACTACAGACCTTGGAGCGGACATTTGAATTGTAAAAGCCGTGACACGACTTTGAGGTTTTCTTGCTGAGTTATAAATCAAAGCACAATGTTAAATCCGT
>CAKNXH010001740.1:0-49947 GCA_932178445.1 Andricus quercusramuli
TTAAACAAATTAAAAGAAGCTATTAGAAGGAAGTAAAGTGGGAATGGACTGACAAACAGGAACAGGCATTTACGACTATTAAACACCAACTAACAACAGCAGTCTTAATGGCGCTGAACGTAAATACTCTGCTTCAGAAAAATAATGTTTAGCGGTAGTCTGGGCAATAAGAAAGTTTAGACCATATTTAGAGGGATATTAATTTGAAGTTATTACAGATCATATTGCCTTGAAATGGCTTCATAATTTAAAAAATCCAACTGGTCGATTAGCAAGATGGGCTTTGGAATTATTAGAGTGCGATTATGAAATAATGTATAGAAAAGGAAGTTTAAACCATGTCCCAGATGCGTTATCAAAGTCAAATGAAAACGAAATAAAAAGTTCGAGTATTTTATCAAGCACTGTAGAAAATAACGAAAAAGATTGTGAAGGAATTGAGGATAATTGGTACAAAAGTAAAATGCTTCATTTTCAGAATAAGCCAGAAGAAAATCAAAATTGGAGAATACGCGATAATCAATTATATTTTTATAGACCCGGCCCTTTCAAATCAAGCTCAATTTCAGACAGCAACCCGTGGAAAATAACAATACCAAAAGAATAACAAGAACAAGTTTTAATTGAAAATCACGATAATAAGCAAGCAGGTCATTTAGGTATGGAAAAAACTTATGCAAAAATTCCCGAAGATTCTTTTTGGCCCGGAATGTATTCGGAAACATTGAAATACGTAAAAGAATGTGAAATTTGCCAGAGAATAAAACCAAAAGTAAATAATGAAATAGGTTTAATAGGAAAGAGAATAATTAAAGAACCGTGGACAGTGGTAGCATCTGATATGATAGGCCCACTACCGATGACCAAGTCAAGAAATCAATACATTCTAGTTTTCGTTGATATGATTACCTAATGGGTAGAAATTATTCCAGTTAAAAATAAATTAGCATCAACAATTGAAAAAGAATTTCACAAACGTATAATTTCAAAATGGGGAACTCCTAGAATTTTATTTACAGATAATGGCAAAGAATACATAAATAAAACAATTATTAATTTAACTAAAACATTTGGTATTAGATATTTAAAAACTCCTAAATATCATTCACAAGCAAATCCAACCGAAAGATGCAACAGGTCAATTAAAACGGCAATAAAAGCATATTTAGAAAAAGACCATAAAACATGGGATGAAAAATTTAGATGATCTACAATTTGCATTGAATACAAGTAAACATTCTTCAACAGGTTTCACATCAGCTTTTTTAAATTTAGGTAGAGAACTTCAACCAATCCAAGCGTTAAATAAAGATTTAGGTAACAGAACCGAAATTGAATTTCAAGAGTTCGAAAAATGGGCTGATGGAATGCGGAAGTTCAAAATAATTAGAGAATAAGTAGTTGAAAATTTAGATACCGCAAATGAAACGCAATCTAGATGTTACAAGCTCAGACGTAGGCCGATAAGTTTTGAAATTGGCGAGCAAGTTCTGAAAAGTCAGAACATTTTATCGAATAAAGGGGAAGGAATAGCGAAAAAGTTAAATAAAAATTTCGAAGGACCATTTTTCATTAAAGAAAAAATTTCACCAAAAATTTGCGAAATAAAGACAAAGAATGGAAAATCATTAGGTAATTGGAATGTTAAAGATATTAAGAAATTCAACATTAGAAAATAGATTTAAAATTGTTTTTCATTGAAATGGTATGCATGTAAATAATTTGAATTTTCACACCACTGATACGGACCAAAATGACAGAAAGACATACACCTACAAAAAACAACAAAAAACAGAAATACATTTATTTGCAGAAAAATGTGTTCAAGAACGGCAGTTAGGTGCAAGGAATGTTTGGAGGAATTAATAGGAAGAGAAATGTTAATAAACCATAGGTGCCAACCAGCCATAAATGAAAGTACAGAAGAGAAAAGGAGAAGAAAAAGGGAAGAGGAAGACAAAAGAAAGAAAGAGAGAATAGAAAAAGAAATGAAAGAGGAGTTTGAAAAAATAAGAACAAGGAAATTATCAGAAGAAAAAGTCGGCATGTACGATAACTTCGGGTCAAGAAAAGGAGACCCAAGACTCCAGAAGATTGCGGCGGAAAAAGTAAAATTATATGGCCTGGTTACGAGAAAGGGAAGAGAAAGAATTACAGGAATTCCGAAAACTGTTGAAGTACAGACAGGAAAGATATACAAAAGAGGCGGCAAGAAAAAGAAGAGAAGAAAAGTTAGAGGAAGAGAGAAGATCAAGAAGGGAAGATCGGGAGGAGAAAACAAGGAGAAGAAAGGAAGTAAAAAGAATTCAAAAAAAGGCAGAGGAGAATAAGAAAATATTAAAAACAATCAAAGAAGAGAAAGGAGACTCTTCTACAGATTGGGACACCGATGTCTGAATTAAATAAAACTTTCGTTGGATACTTATTCACATACATTACAGAACAATTAATTTCATACCTTTCACAAATAGAACAGACAAAAATTAAAATCTTTCTTTAATTTTTATTTTTTGAATCACTGTTAAATTAAATTAATTGAATGGTACATAAGCAAAGTAAAACAAGTAAAGTAAATACGGCTATAAGAGGCCAAGGTAGAATTGTAATCAAAATAAAAATATAAATTAGAAATAAGTTAATTTTCAGCAAGAAGAACCAAAGACGGCAAAACATCGGAAGAAGATGCTAATCTGGAAGGAGAAGAATCAAAATAAACAGAAAAGTTAATCAACAATTAAATTTGTTTCAGGAATAAAAAGATGGAAGGCATAAAAGGATGGGAATGTCGTCATTGTAGAAGGATTATTCCAGTGACACTCAACATCATCCATGACACATACTGTGATGAGATACCGAATCGAATGAAGAATCATCACGTGGTTCCGGGTTCGACCAGAACTAAATATATAAAAGGAGGCTGGGTCGAAACAAAGGAAGTATTCAAAAACATCATAAAAATGTAATTCAACAAAGAAGAACTTGAACAAATAGAAGGAAGGAAGACAACACATAACACAGAAAACGAGAGGAAGGAAGCCAATGGGGAAGATGATTTGTACATACAACTGGACTTAACGGAAGAGGAATTCTTGTGTACATTTAATGAGGAACTAGAAAAGACAGAAGAACTACTAAAACAATAAACCTCGTTCCAAACAGAGGGGGAGGTTTTAATGAAGCTACAAGCACCCCGGTAATGTACGACCCTGTTGGCTTTGAACCAGGAGTGGGGAGAGGACTAACTTCCTGGTTCTAATACCCAAATTCGCGTCCTCGAGAGTCAGTCTCGTTAGTCTTGTACTCGCGGTACCATTGCCCGGTTCTGTGTGCACCACCTGTTCGCCGTCACCTCGACACCCAGATAATCGACGCTACCTACAGCATCGCCATCGACGCTACCTCCAGCATGGCCATCGACGCTGCCTCCAGCATCGCCAATGGCGCTGCTTCAAGCATCCCCCCGGCGTTGCCTTTAACTTCACCATCTGCTCTCGGGTCAGTCCTTGAGATTCAACATCGATCGTGGGTCAGCAGGACCCACCAACCCTGTAAGTTTGTTTAATAAACCACCATCAATTTTATGCTGCCTAATTTTAATTGACTTTACCCGCTTCTCGACGCTCCAAATCTCTCCTATCCCTTAATTTGAGGGATCCCTCACACTGTGTTTGCCCGATTACGACGACAGCGTACATACGTCAATAGAGATTCCGCTATTCTGGCGTAGGAGCAATATATCAACATTCACATTGACAGCAATCCTAACCAATATACGATCCGTGAATCAGTTTTGATTGATTGTCTTTCGTCTTGCGTTGTATACTCAAATCGTATAGTTCTTGTTCCATCTGATCTAGAGCCATTTCGTTATCTTTAAAGTTGTTATTGTTTGCACGATTCGTGGATTCGACCTCAATTGATGTTGAATTTACGAATGGAAATTGAACCAGATTTAGACCTTTTGATAATTCTGAAAGGTTCAGATGAAGACGGGCTTCATACATAATTATAGTGGTATCCCTTGTCGGCATTAGTCCTTGGAGGGTTACCTGCGTCGTTCTTAGGCTGCAACCTGGAGCAGTTTGGACTAGACCAAGTCCCTCTAACGAAATCTCTTGATTGGGCCTAGAAGGACAAACCAAGTTAGTGGTGACCTTCCCTTGTATTGAATATATCCAGCCGATGAATGTAGGTATGGCTTTCCAGTAAGATTGTGGATTGTAGGAGACTATAATGTTGCACAATTTGAAAGAGGACAGTGTTGGTCTTGATAAGAGCTGTGATTCACAAGTCCGGAAGCTTGCTACCTCGTATATCGGAAAAGTACCGGGGCAAATGGTGTGGGGACTTAATCAGGTGCATTGTGCAAGCTCTGTTCTTGTCATGAGTAGATAGGTCCTCTCTGATTCTTCCATTGAGATGTGGGAAAATTCTGATTGTACAAATGATTTTCCGGTTCCGTTTCCTAAAATAGATTGTTGAACGGGGATGGAATGCATCTCATATAAGACAAATTCTGTTCTTTCTATAACTGGGAAGTCCAATAAAACTTGTAACTTTCCTTCTATAAAGACTACGGTGTGACGGCGACTTGAACAAGCTTTTCCACACTCACCTGGGGTACAAGGTAACGGTGATGTTACTATCTAGAAACACGTCGCTTAGCAATTCCGGCATTTTGTTTTGTGGCAGGGCACCCAGCAAGTCCCTGGAATTAGCCATTCGGCATGCTTCTTGATTGTCCTGTTCTAAGGCTAGTTTGAGATTTTCGAGTCCATGAATTACATTCTTCCAATTAATTTCATCAAAGTTATGATCTTTTACGACTATGGAGTTGACCTTATATTTTTCGGTGGGAGTAACGAGAACCTGCCCTATTAGCGGCCTATTTTTCCAAAGATCTCGAGGATATACTCGTTCCGTTGCTATCAAGAGTCTAAAAACAGAGTTAGTAGGTTCGCAATCACCCGAAAGGAAGTGAGCATAATTACCTTTACAATAAATAAGAGGCTCAGTCCATTCGTGTATTATGGTGGGTTTATCAATCACGCGGGGTGGCTTAATCTGCGTTTTCTGGTCTCTCAGGGGTGTTTCCGAGTCATATTGAGAAGTATCCTCATCTATATGTGGCATTTCTATATTAAGAGTACCTCTTGGGGCAGTGTTGATGTACTAGATTCTGTTTCATCATAAAGCTGCTTATTGCTAATTGCCGCTGAAGTGGAACTAGCAGTAGGTAATTTCCAAGTCATTGGTGTCTGAGTCAGTGACTTTCTCGGGGGTTGAGTTCTTATGATTGGAGACTCGCTTACCTCTCGAAATTCACTGAACCGCACACCCGTGCTTTTTCTGTACGCACCAGAATTTTCGATTTCGTGTGGGTTGGTCATATCAACTAATGCAGAGTCGTGTTTAGGACTAGTATTTGTGTTTAGATGTTTACGGAACGACTCTAGAAATTCGTTCACCCTAGCGGGTAGTGGACCGTCTGTACCAAGACAAGGATCCATATCTTTTAAATGGAGAAGCAATTCTTCATTATCTTCTCCATCAGAGATAGCGTTACGCTCTCCATGTTCCTTTTCACTTTCAGGAGTACCATCGAATCCTTCTTTATCCCAAAAATAGGACTTATTTTGTGCCAGTGATTAGTTGAATTCGGAGATCGATTTTTGGACTTCCGTTCTCATTGTCGAGCATCCAGACCCCTTGGTCTCTGAACGCGGATCATGGTGGTCGTCACCACTACTATCGCTACTCTCGCTACTACCGCAGGGAGGACTGACATAAATTACTGCAGTTGCATCATTCGTGGGGGTGGGATCAGTTTGATCCTTATAGAATGTGCTGTACTCTGGGGGACAATCGTCCGGTTTGAGTTGACTGATTCCTGCTCGCGCTAGCAGGTCGGCCTCTTCATTCCCTTCTACGCCTTGGTGGCTAGGAACATGGTTCCAAGTCACTTCCAGGGGCTTCAAGGTTTCCCTTAATTCTTCGAGTTCCGTCCGATTAACGATAGGTTCACCCTCCGTAGTTTTCCAACCATTAACTTCCCAATTTGGAATCCACTGGGTGTAACTGTTAATGAGGAACTTCGAGTCTGTGTTAATTCTTAATTTGCTGACGCCGTTTTCTACGGCTTTTCTGGCAGCTGCCGTAGCGGCCTGAATTTCAGTAGCGTTGTTGGTTTGCCTACCCTTTGCAGGCTGGGAAATATTCCATGGATGGTTATGATCGAACCATATGCCTATTCCGCTTTCTGGTGCTCCCTCCTTGTTATAAGTACAAGCCCCGTCAACATAAAGATCAATGGTCTGCTCACATAGGCTTGGAAGGCAAGGACTCTTAAGAGTCGGAGGTGCACTCTGGGGTATAGGGTTTTCTTTGGGAATCGGCAGAGGAGGTTCAACGCTAGGTAGAAGACCATGTTTTCTGCTATATATAGGAGGATCTGAATCATCGCTTTCTCCGCCTTCAGAGGGAGCATCGCTACCTGAGGCTGATGCGTCGCCATGTACAGGGATTGTCAGTCGTTCCACCTTTCTTCGTCTAAGTCTACTGGCAATTTCGCTTTGGTTAGGATCGGTTTTCTTCAGCTGAGCGGGGGGGGGGGGGGATTAAAAGATTGGTCCAATGCCTTCTTTGCTGTCCGCCCCGGAATGTTTGGTTTCGTGAGGACAGTTTCTTCTCTGCGCGAAGTTCCAGCCATGGGCCTGATTGAAGTTGGTAAGGTTTTTCCTGACTTCTTAGAGTGCGCAGAAGCTGGTTTTAAAATGAACATTTTCCTTTGAAGAGGATTGTTTGAGGCGGAACCCTCTATAAACGCTTGACCCAGGTCCCGAATAAGGTTCAAGGTGGCTACTTAGGGAACTCTTCGATAGAGTTTCTATGTCCTCGCTCCGCTCTCCGTTTTTATATTCTGCAGTATATTTAAGCGTGTATTCAACAGTAGAAACGGGAGTTTCCTTTTTTCATTCTCATTTGACGGTATAGCCGTATAAGAGTCTGAATTTTGTAATGTCTGAACATCACTTGGGTCGTCGCTTTTATTAGGTCGATTAGAGGCACCATTCTTAGGACTCTTGGTTTGATTACATTCCGTGGAGCCCTTATCATCGGAATCGGTAGATTCATCGGTTTCCGATGATTCAGTCGAGTCGTTGAACTCTATAGGCTTTCCGGATAACACCTCTACTCCCCTAGTTAGCTTTCCTTTTTTATATTCAAATGTATACTGATAATCGTTTAGTCTATAGCGCCAGCGAAGTAATCGTGGGCCAGGATTATCAACATACGTCATCCAGTGCAAGGGTTCGTGATCAGATGCAAGGATAAAATCGCGTCTGTATTAATATGGACGGAAATTCGTCACGGCGTACAGAACAGACAGACATACTCTTTCAGCTTCGAAATAGTCTTGTTCGACAGGACTCATTACTTTGGAGTAATAAGCTATGGGCATATCTATTGAGTCCTGCTCTTGTGTTGAGACGGCTCCAATCACATGTTCGGAAGCGTCTGTGGTTAACTTAAACGGTTTATTAAAGTCCGGGTTTTGTAATATGGGTCCCTAGCAAAGGTACTTCCGTAGCTTTCAAAAGGCCCGCCTCTGCTTTGGGCCCCATACGAACTTAGCATCCTTGTTTAATAAATCAGTTAACGGTTTTGATAATTTCGCGTAATCCTTGATAAATCGTCTGTAATAACGAGACAACTCTCGAAACTGTTGAATTGACTTGACGGTTCTTGGTCTTGGAAAGTTCCATATAGTAGTGATTTTGGTGGCGTTAGGTTTTACCCCATCGGAGGTGATAATGCGCTTCAAGTACGCGATCTCCGTTCAGAGGAAATCGAATTTGTCAGGCTGTAATTTCAAATTTGCTCCCCTTAATTTTTCACAGAGTCTTCTGACCCTTTTGTCGTATTCCTCTAGAGTTTCCGAATAGACCACGATTTCATCCAGGTATATAAAAGCTTCTGATCCTACTATCCCCTTGAGGACAGTGCCCATAAGACGCTGGAAGGTCACAGGAGCATTTTTAATACCCATGGGCATTCGCAAATATTCGAAATATCCTCTTCGAGTAGAGAAAGCGATTTTAAAGCAGTCATCAGGATGGGTTTTGACCTGATGAAATCCGCTTGCTAAATCGAAGACTTAAAATCAGCGAGCTTTTCCCAAATGAGCGAGTATTTCCATAATGTTGGGTAAGGGGTAAGCATCACCTATCACTTTCTTGTTTAAGATACGATAATCTATAACCAGCCGGTATTTCCTAACCCCAGAAGCATCAAGCTTCTTAGGTATTATCATTACTGGGGAATTATATGGTGATTTAGAGTAAGTAATTACACCACTATCTAGTCGTTTCTTTATCTGTAAATCAATTTGATCTAACGCAACCAGAGGTTGACGATAAGGTTTCTTTGAAACCACATCATCATCTCCCGTTGGAATTCGATGTTGTACTTTGTTTGTGGTACTCAAAATTTCTCCGTTCAGGTGAAACACCTCAGAGAAATCTGTTGCCCAGCCTATCACGAGCTTCTTTTCCTCATCGTTGAGGTGAGATGTATATAGAGCTTCAGCAATGCGTTCACTTCGATTTCTATTTCTATTTAATTTTTCGTCGTTTGAAGGGAATTCAATGTCCGAGTCGGAAGTTTCTTTTCCTGGAAATACACAATACTCAAAAGGAACTTTATCTTGCGAGGAGGGATCCTCCTCGAATTCCTCATTAGTAGTATAGCAGGCATAATCGTTTTCTTGAGTATCTTCATACCTTATTCCTTCTTCTATTTTAAGAGATCTGGGAAAAGGTTTGATTTGTGAGCTTAATTTCCGTTTGTAGGTAAATTAATTTGATCAGAAAGAGGAGTAGTGTGGTACATGAGTGTCAATAGTAAAATCGAATCGTACGATGCCACGTAATAGTGCAATCGCACAAAGGTAAGGCATATATATGCCTTTTATGCTGAAAAAATCAAACAAGCAAAAGAAAATAAAGGCTGGCAATTCGATAAGCTCTTAGTCTACAATCGTTGATGGATAGCGCATATTTTCCGTTGATGGTAAGTCACTCGAAATGCAATTGTCATGTTTCCGTCGTCCCTCTTTAATTTTGGAATATGGATACGATAATTGTTTTATTTTCCTGAATAGTCAACACTGAGTAATGGTTGCCCGTTCACGTCTGGAACGCCGCACAACAGTGGTACTTGATTTCGAATTGAGTTTGCATGATTCGGTCTACTGACGTTAGGACACCACCTGGATTGTTTATTTTTAATAAAAATAAACCCAAGGGGAGCCTGACTGATTTTTTTTTGGTAACTTCAGAAATTTTACTTGGTTTTCAAGTTAACACTGAACTTAAACATCTCATTGTTGAGAATGTCTCGCTTCGAGTTTAGAACCTTGGGTGATTTCTTCGAAGATCGCTGCTTCTATGTCGGTATCGCTATCAGATAGGGTATTTGCTTCTATTCGCTCTTCCTAAACAGCTTCCTTTTGAGCCTTTCGATGCACCTTCTGTTGTGCGTCGTTCAGAAGAGTATTAAAAGGCAATCAAATCCTTCTGGGGTTTAAATTTCCCTAAATATGTTTTCCTATCTCTCGGGAGGTGTATCAACAAACCTTATATTTACAGGGACTATGACAACTTCCCCTAAAGGCTGGGTGACTTCTTCAATTTCTTGGAGAATGACTTTATGGCAAAAAAAAAAACAACAATTTTTCCTCTTTCGTCGAGCTTGGCTTGCCCTTTACGCAATTTGCTTTTCTTTCCCTTAATCTTTCACAGAGTCTATTCTAATATCACCTCTATGTCTGATCCGTTACTCGCTTCGAATGGGGCTATGATCGTTTCGGTGTCCGAGTCGTTCCAATCGTTTATTGATTGTACGTTAACGATTCGGAGTTCTTGATCGCGCGCCGTTCTTCTTTGTTGTAATGCCTCTTCCACAGCTAAATCGACCACAATTACTTCGATATTATTGGAACCTGCTTCGATTTCTCGGTTTGGTTCAACAGGAGTTCGAACCGTCAGGTTTACCGTGAGTGTAGGGATCGATTTTTTCGATGGCTTCATCAAATTTTTGAAAATGATAGAACTAGCTGGGATAACTTTTTCATTTGATTTGTTACATTTATTTGCATGCTTTCCTCTTTTTTCGGTCTTGAGGGGAATATTAGGGAAGGTTCTCTTTGAGTTAGGCATCAAGAATTAGGGAAGAACTCAAAACGCTGCGTTGCGTTGCCTGCTCAAGGTAGCGCGAGAGAGTTGCCAAAGACTTTTTATTAATAAATTTGATTAATCAAAAATCTTGCTGCGCCATTTTATAGAAAGGAAAACACGAATGCTCAGACGCTGTTTTAGAACTTCCCTTCGCTAAAGCGTTCAGTTTGGATCAGCGCGGAAGAGCCCCATAATTCTGTGTTTTGAAAGTATTCAAAATCAAAATATCGTGACTTCTGTTTTCCGTTAGGAGAAAAAATGTATGTTAGGATTTAGGAGGAGAAAAAATTTTACCCGTCAGCTGAGCGTGCGATTGAGTGAGTTGTGGACTATCAATTATTATCATGATTGACAGTCCCTTCCTTTTTCTCATTTCTGCAGGGAATTATTATTATTTTTATTTATATTTAATTATTTGTTTATTTTGTTAGAATAGGAATTCTAGATCAAGCTGTCAAATTAGCGATTCTAGAAACCCACGGTAAATGACAGTTCTGCCTCCTATTGAGCCAATGACTTCTTTAAGACTAGCTTACAATCCGAAAGATTCTAAGGCAACTCTGACCAATATCGCGCTTACCCTGAGGTATCCTAGCGGGGTGAGTGAAGAGATGACTTCAAAGGGCAAGGTTGTACCGAAAACTGCAATTTGTATCAAGCCTATAGTCTGGAAATTATAGCCTGACACTGTCTGTTCGATAGAGGTATGTCGAGTGAAACCTACCAAGAGCGTATCTTCCGAGATAAAATTTGAATCGGTACTCGGACAAAACGATAACCCTACGTTGCCGTCACGAAAGACAGGAGCAAATAGGCTCATCCCAGTGGGGGTTCGATTTTCATACCCAACCGTCAGGTCAGAAGCGAAAGGAGGCATCAGTGCGCTTTTCCGGACTGTTGCTCTATGTGTATAAAACAGTCTCCGGATGGAAAAGTAATTAAGATCGAAAAAAGACATTAGTTTGCAAGACGAATAAGATAAGACCCTGTCACATACGGATTACTTTTAAAAAAATTATCCTTATCCTAAAGTTTTTGAAAAGTTTGAAAAACTCCATACACTATACATAATATAATGTATAAAGTTTTTCAAATGCCGCAAGTGGAATTCTATCTCTGAAGGACAAAAATTTTCTGACAGGGCATCTAAACATGCGACTCAACTCGCTCACGTGCCTCCAAGTGAAGTCTCAAGATTATAAAAAATTTTAAATTGCCAGCAAACACCTTTAGGAAAAATAAATTAAGCTCCACAATGTTAGCTCAATAAAAAATTCATGATTTCAGGTATATCTAGTTTTAAACCCTGAGGGCCCTTTAAGTAGTTTAAGTCATAAAATGACATATCCTGAATGAGAGAGAATGAGAAAGAATGAAATTCAATGTAAAACAGAATGAAAGAGAAGATGAAGGATGATGATACAGTGAACGACCTTTGGTAAAAATGCACGCATACATGTATGAGCATCAGAACGTTGAATCGGGCATAAGCTAAGCTAGAGTTCACACATGCTGTGTTTTGCACTGCACGTATATGGAAGGAAGAGGGTATCTCGATTGCCATTGCACGCACACTATCAAGCGTCAACTTCACCGTGTCGCCTAGATGATGGAGCACAGAGTCAAGCGTTCGCCATCTCTCCCGTCCTCCATGCTATCCCTTCCGTTGAAACTACCCCGCGCCAAACCACCCTTAGAATAGACAGATTTCGCAAAGGCACAACTTTGGCAGGAATAGTCCGATTTTAATGAAACTAAAGCTGGAAACAACATGCAAAATTCCAGACATGACAGAAGGGTTGAGTTTCATATATTCCTAATCGAGATGAAACACATGACCCGTAATTTATTTCAGAAATGGAATTCATTAAACATAAATTCCATTAAAAATGAAGAAATAAATTGCGAATGTTCCAAACTTAAAACAGCTCAACAATATTCCAGACTATTGGCAACATCCTGTCCAATTCTGAAAAAGTGAACAAAGAAATTTTAGTCACAATCCTTGTTGCAACAATTGCAAGAATGAAGGTGACTGACCCAACTCAGGCCACTTGCATCTTGCTGTCATTGCAAGTAAATCGGCAGGGTAACTGTCGCCACCGAAATCATGGCATCTCTCTAACGAATCAAAATTTTCCACCTCAAATTCCTTCCCACCATTTTCACCCTGCGATGCACCATCGAGGCGCATCGACCATGAATCAATAGGGCAGTTTAACGAGGATCCTGTTTCGATCAAGATCACTCCAGGAATTTTTACCTTTTCTCACGGGGAGAATTCTACTCGCCCGTCCGCGGTTCGGAACTTTTGTCACTCACGCGCAATCCTTCAAGTCGAAGTCCCGGATACAAACAAGAATGACGAGCTTAGAGTTTTAAACGCAGCCTAAAATCTAATAGCTTGTCCCGGGGAAGTGTAAAGAGATCTTGTCGTGGGAGCATGAAAAGAAGAATTGGGCGGACGTGAATAAATCTCCCGCCGACGGGTTAAATCGAATTGGAAAAGCGGAAATTTAAACGTACTTCCTCTTCCTCTTTGTTCCATGCGTGCAAGGTCAGTTTAACGCTAATATGTGTATGTATGTATATGTAAATATATATATTTCAAACGGGCCAGAGGAAAATTGTTAACGACGGTTATTTAGGTGGAGAAGAATTGGTTTTCAAAATCGAATCTCAAAACGATTGGGAAAACTAGTTCCGTGCCACTGAATTACCTAACTGGGATATAATAACAAACAGATGATTAGAATTCAAATGCACTCTCCCCCTTTTGCTTAGAAGCAGTTCGTCGTTATAGCTCAGCCTTGTAATAACGGAAAAATACGGTGTCGTGAGTGTTTCTGCAACACATAAAGTGTCGTGAAATTGAGAGACTAGAGTTGCTCTACCAAGCGACGACGATATACAAATATCAAATTTCGCCCTATTAAGAAGAGCAGAAAATTAATAGAGAATTGTCTCTGCGAACCTCTGTTCTTCCTAATTGGTAGAAGTAGGACTAGGATTACAACTACAAGGTAAGTTTGAAATGTATCGATTCAATTTTAATTTTGATGTCTCTTAACCGTAACATTGTGAGTGTTAATCAAGTATCGTTATTGAGCCCAAAAGTGTACGGGATTGATTAGAAGAGTTTTCTTGTTGTTGAATGAACATTTTACGTAAATAAAAAGTCTCAGAGTTGAAATATTAAAAACGATCTGTGATCTTTACCATTGATTTTAACCCTCTTCCCAATAAGGTACAACATTTTTTAGTACGAAAAAAGTGAAAAACGATCCCATAAATAAAAAGGAGTACTTAAACAGTACTCTGCAGTATGATGGTACTGACGGTGGCAGCGGTGAGATAGTCTTCATGCTGTTGCTACCGTCACGTTACTAGTTACTACTAAAAAGTAACACACCTATCATCAGCAAATTTGATATTAGTTTTTTCAAAAAAATCTATAAATCAGAAATTCTTAAAGTGTCAAGATTTCTGTAAGTTCATGGATTCATGGTTCACCGAGTGAATTCTGTCGGCTCGAAATAAATTAGTTGATTAACTGTAACCACTGTTAATTTTTTCATGCTCGACTAACTCGGAGGAAAATTGGAAATTTTCTAATCAGGCCAGGTCGATATCGACATAGGCCGATTTAAAAGTTTGTAATTTTCGAATTAGGAAAGAAATGTAATAATCAACTTTTAAGATTGAATAAAAGTAAATGTAATGTTTCTAAAAAATCTGTCAATTTGAAATTATTAAAAGGTCGAGTAGGAATTTCAACAGTGTTAAATACTAAACAATTTCCTACTGTAAGTGAATTTTTCCTTGGAATTATCACAACAAAAGAGAATGATGTGCGTAATTTCCATATGAACAAAAATTTAAAATGGAACTTTCGGCAATTCTTTCACTCTGTAGAAACACATTGAGTCATCGACTCTGTGCGTCCACGTTGAGAGATTGAATAATTATTCTTTTTCCATATAGAGCAAAAAGAGAGAAAAATTTAAATTAGAATTCTTTTAATTTGAATTTGTTCACAATTCATCCAATCTGATCCTTAGAAAATTCAGTTTTTCGGTTCGTCGTAGTGCTTGAATTACTTTTTGCCTCATCTCCGCACAAGAAAATTCCACTGTAATAAAACAGTCTTGTAAGAAAAGAAAACGTTCCGGAAAGAAACACTGTAAAATTTCTACTGTGCTTAGTTCTTCGAAAATATTTCGAAATTTATTTTTCCCTGTGCAAAGGATCATACCTACATGTATGTTCAAACCTAAAAAACGAACTGAATTACCAGTACAATAACTTTTACCGGTATTAACCCAAGCCCAAGTTGAAATAATATACTTGGAAGTCGAAATCGCTCTTGAACAACGACAACAGTCGTTCAGAGAAGAAAATCATACGTTAGGTAGGAATAACCTAATTACGGGAGAAAACCCACAAACAATAGAAATTTCCGATAGTGATATTTCTGATGCAGAAACCGATCTGGCCGAATCCGATTCTGGCCACTAAATTCATAGTCAAATTCAACCAAATGAAAATTGTAGGCATTTGCGGTACAGCTTGCTCTGCCCTCACTAATTAATTAGTTATTTAATATCTAAGTGAATCACCATCACAGCTCCTGAAAGTAGTACACGAGAGGAAGCGAAGTTTTTGTAGTAGTTTTGCTCATTAAAATCTTTGTCAAACTTCACAAAAATGCCTGACTCAAACAATACTACCCCTGATCCTGACTCAGAAATAAATATAACAGGGAATTGACTAAACATACAAAATAGGGGTACCCTGTTTAATCTAGATGCAAGCACTGCAATGGCATCGGTCTTGGAATGTATGACTCTCCAACAGAGCACCTATCACATTCCAGTGTTCGATGCTAAGGAACCACCTTTAAAGGAATTCATTCAGGACATTGCAAATGGTGTTGTCTATATCACCAGTGCTACAGAACCGGGATTCATTTAGGCAGTCCTATCCAAGCTTAAGGGAATCGCTAGGGAAAGTGTGCGCGGAAAACAGTTTTGTAAAAGTCGATGACCTGATAGCTCGTCTCAAGGAGCGCTTCGCTCCGTCTAGAGAATACGAGTGGTACATCGAGTCTACAGCGCGAGACAGTAAGCGATTGTAACGACAGACTAACAGGGCTTTTAAGTGGAGCTCGACATGCCCGAGCAGAAAAATATACGGAGGTTAATGGAGGAGTCAAGGAAAGTGATAGTATGATGAAGCCTTTTACTGATTGCGTCTCAGGCACATTTTTCAGGGGTCTACCTACACAAATGTCTGTGTTTGTGGACGCACTTAACCCTAAAACAATTACGGAAGCGTACAATCACGCTAAACACTTCGAGGAACGACTAAAGAAATCGACTGATATATTAACCATGGAGAATGTAATAGCGGCTTTATATCATATCTCCCGAACTAAGGAAAAGACTCCGGAGACTACACGGTCTCCAAGCCCTTTTCTAAAACAATAGAGTCAATGAGACAAATCAAAATCAATGAGTGATAACAAGGAGGAAGGATATCAACAGCAATTTCCATATGCTGGAGGAAACAAGGCCGGAGGGTCATATCAAACTCACTTTCAATACGCTCTCCAACCTCAATATCCGCACCAACAATCGGGATAGCCGCCTTACCCTTACCCACCACAATATCCTCCTAATTATCCTTACCAATACCCTCCTCATCCACAATTTCCATATGGCTATCCCCCTTACAACTCACAATATCCTCCTGACAATATGTACGAAAACATGTCCTGGAGAGGACAAGGAAAAGTAACTGGAAGTGCAACCCCGCCTAGGCCAGCATCACCGAAAGCTCAGGGAAATTTAAACTCCCAGAAGACTCCTTACCCGGACGCGACAACGAGTCAAAATCTCAAGGAGCGTCCAACCAAACACGTACAGTTCCCGGACAGTACTATCGGGTCCTACGAACATGGTCCAAAGTAAGAGATTTACCAGTAGTCGCTCTAACCGCACCTGAATTCCTAAATCAAAAAGCAAGTTTCCTTGTAGATCCAGGTTCTGATGTGAGCCTGATTAAAATTCAAGCCTTACAACGGGATCTAACCTACGAAGCTCAAAATGCGGTATTTTTGACAGGAATAACACAGCATCTAGTGAAAACGATTGGGACCGCAAACATCTCGTTATTTAGCGTCGCTGTAGAATTTCACGTAGTGGAAAACGATTTCCCGATATCCCCAGACGGAATTATTGGCAGACCTTATTTGAGAAAAGAACAAGCTCAAATTTCGTTTCGCCACAATTCTTTGGTCACTCTATCAGATCCTATTACCCCGATTCCATTTATCGACAAGGAATCAAGAGAAGCTAAGCAACTGCTAAAGCCTGAAATTAAACCTTTTGCCCGAATTCTGAAAATCAAAGCACGGACTCGGCAACCTGTAGATATTGAAGCTACAAATCCAGAGATACAGGAGGGATATCTACAGAAGATCGCAACCCCGGAAGGACTGTACCTAGGCGAGGCTATAGTTTCGTCGGAAAACGGGAAATGTAACGTTCTTATAATAAATTTAATTTTAGAATTTAAAATTTAAAGATTTTTCGGGTTTCAATCGTGTGCGAAACTATGAATGTTCCCGACGTTTGGTGAACATTGCAGTTCACATCTTCAGGGCTGACCTGAAACTGAGGTTTCAGGTTATGTTGTTCTTATATATGTATTCTCTACGATGCCTGTGATTGGCCAGAGTGCCCCATGGTGGGGACTGCTTGAACTTGATTGGCCAATTAAGTCTTTTTTAAAAAACCCGGGAGGACGGAAAGCCAAATTGGATTGGTATTACATCCATTGTCTCTATTGATGTTATTAGGGTGTTTCAAGATTTCGATTGCTTCTCTATGTTTTCTTGGGAATTTATTAGACGTTTTAGCGATGACGGTTGTTTTGTCAAATAAGATACTATGTCCTGTTTCGATATGATGCTCAGCTACTGCTGATTGTGTGAAATGTTTTAGCCTAACTTTACTCTCATGTTCTTTTACACGTTGACTTACCACCCTCCCGGTTTCTCCAATATAGACTTTACCACAAGAACAAGGGATTTGATATACTCCCGGATCACTGAAAGGTTCCTTTTTATCTTTAGGGTTGTTTAAAAGTTGTCCTATTTTTGCAGGTGGTTTAAATATAGTTTGGATGTTGTGTTTGTTGAGAATTCTTCCTATTTGTTCCGTGATACCTTGAATGTAGGGTAGGGTGGTGGTTGTTTTCCTCTCTCTTTCTTTATTAGGTTGTGTTGACTTGTTTTCTTGAGTGTATTTTCTTATTGCTTTATTAATTTGTTTGTTTGTGTAATCGTTTTGTATTAGGATTTGTTTAACATTTTGTAATTCCTTTTGTAAGTTATCTTTATCTGTTATGGAGACAGCTCTGTATACAAGGGCAACATTCGGCAACAACGGCAACATTCATAGTTTCGCACACGATTGAAATACATATATAAGAACAACATAACCTGAAACCTCAGTTTCAGGTCAGCCCTGAAGATGTGAACTGCAATGTTCACGAAACGTCGGCAACATTCATAGTTTCGCACACGATTGAAACCCGAAAAATCTTTAAATTTTAAATTTTAAATTCTAAAATTAAATTTATTATAATGTAACGTTCTTGCCATAAATACGCTAGAAGAGGACGTGAGTATAGAAATTCCACCTCAAGAACTGATTTCTTTTGATTTTTGTAAATTCCCAGGAGAAGAATCCTCCGATTCTAACTCGGAAAACCTTCCGGAAAATTTGTAAGAAACAATAAACGGAAATTATTCCAACCGAGTGGAAAATGTGAAACAAAGTTTACATGTATCTCACCTAACGGAAGAAGAACAACGATTAGTATTTCAGTGGGCTGAAGACTATTCTGATATTTTTCATCTAAAAGGGGAAACAATGACAAGTACCCCATTAGTGCAGCATCGAATCCCCACGATAGATGATATCGTGGTGATAAGAAAACAATATCGACACCCTCATGGTTCGCGAGAACAAGCTGATGCCCTTCTCCAAAAACAATTAGAAAGTGGCATTATTGTTCCATCTAAATCCCCTTACAGTGCACCCTTACTGATAATTCCAAAGAAAATGGATGCCTCAGGGGAAAGGAAATTTCGAATAGTAGCTGATTATCGAGCTCTCAATAAGAAAGTGATAGGAGATGGCTACCCCTCCCTAACAGATATCCTCGACTAATTAGGAAACGCCCAATATTTCAGTGTTTTTTATTTAGTTAGTGGTTACCACCAAATAGAAACGCACCCAGAGGATCGTGCCAAGACGGCCTTTTCAACCCCGAGAGGACATTTTGAATACCTACGTATACCTATGGGGATCAAAAATGCTCCCGCGACATTTCAGCGTCTCATGGATACTGTCCTGAAAGGTATGCATGGAACCGAGGCATTTGTCTATCTAGATGATATCATTGTCTATTCAACTACGTTAGAAGAACGTGATACCAAGTCAAGACGGCTATTCGATCACCTTCGAGCCGCAAACCTCAAACTACAGCCTGACAAATGCAACTTGCTCAGAACTGAAGGAGCGTATCTGGGTCACATAATTGGGAAGGACGGAGTGAGGCCCAATATCAATAAAATAATAGCGATTAAAAACTTCCCACGTCCTAACACCGTGAAAGGAGTCAGACAATTTTTGGGACTGTCATGTTATTACCGCAAGTTTATTAAAGACTACGCTAAATTAGCGAAATCCTTGACGGACCTTCTCAAAAAGAAGACGAAGTGGGAGTGGGGACCAACCCAAAAACGTAGTTTTAGAGAAATTCGTAGACATTTATGTAACGAATCGATTTTACAATATCCTGATTTCGAAAAACCATTTAAATTAACAACCGATGCTTCCGAGCACGCAGTGGGTGCTGTACTAACTCAGGAAAAAGATGGCATGGATATGCCCATTGCCTATTATTCCAAAATGATGAACCATTACGAACAGGCTTACCATGAACCTGAAAAGGAGTGCCTGACAGTAGTGTACGTAGTAGAGAATTTCTGCCCTTACTTATATGGACGAGAGTTTACCCTGTCTTGCGATTGTGAACCTGTCTACTGGATTGATTATGTGAATAATCCCGGCTCTAGACTAATTCGTTGGCGGTTGCGACTAAATGAGTATCAATATAAATTTGTATACAAAAAAGGAAAGTTGAATAGAGGCGTGGAAGCCCTGTCAGGAAATCCCGTGGATGAACAGCAATCACCGGAATCTACCGACTCCAAGGAATCAGACGAATCCTTTTCAGCTTCCCCCTCCCCTATTCTTATTGACAAAAACACAGTCTTCACGAGAAATGAGCCCATCTCAAAACAATTGAAAATATTAGCAATTCACAATCGCTCAAAGCAATTCAAAGTCCTACCGGTCACTCGTTCTACAACCGCCCAAGAAAAAAATAAAGAAACGAAAACCGTAGGCTTGCCAGAATGGAGCACTAACATGAAGAAAGGCAAATCAACCTCAGAAGCATCCATACCGAAATCGGAAACCAAGGTCAAATCAATTCTAAAGAGAAAACCTTCCATTTGTATACCCAGAACAACAACAAGAGGGCAATACTCGATTCGCAGGAAAACGTTCCTTAAGCCAACTGAAGCAAAAGTCACAGAACCTCCAACCACTACAGCGTTCACCAGGCGAAGAGGAAGGCTAGCAGGAACATCCTCAGGTGACCCTGACGAAACTTACATTCCACCAGTTCATGTGAAAATTTCAAATTTCAATGAACACTGTGCTGCTAAACAACGTCCTAGACGCAGAGCAGCAGATGCTTCCAAAATCACCACACGAATCAGCGAATCCTCCTCGGAAAGCAAGTCTGCCAACGAAACAGAGAGTAGTGAAGATTCTGACCCTCCAGTATTTAGGAAAGCTCATAGTGTGCTTCCTAGTTTGGAACCCAAACTATCTAAGAAAGATAATTCTCTGCCTAAAAGCGCACCTCCCGCCACTCATCTACCAAGCCCGTGGTTTTCTCCATTAGTAGAACCTGTCAGAAGGAGAAGAGGATAAAGAACTCCTCCAGACTTTAGAATCAATCGATACCTGCGGAGAATTTGACGACGAGGAATTCTCTAGGAGAGTCCAGACCTTTTTAGAGAACTATGAAAAAGCCCTTTCTAACAAAATCGATGAAGAAACAACCCCAGGGAACGGGGCACCGAATCCGTCTACCTGTGAGAAGAAAAGGGAAAACACGAAGGAAACTTGCGAAAACTTACCCGGAATTTCGGATAAAAATTCCGGGGTGGCACGGCAAAGTACGGTCCGTTTTAAGGAAATTCCTGCAGAAACAGGGTCACCCATCGTTCGCACACAATCCTCAAGGAGATCTTTGTTTCCGACACCAGGATCGGGAATCACTCCGGAGGCAAGACCAACGCCGTTACCAACGACAGAATTGAAACAGGATATCCAGCAGAATGGAAGTCCAGTTCGAGGTACTTTCGAACTTCAACGACGACCTGCTTCTCTTTCGACCTCCACAATCAATGTTACGATACCGTACATTGACCCGCCTTCTCCCCCGATAATTTATCCAGAACTTGAGGTACAAAAGCCAATATCGACCTGTACCGAAAAACCTAATGTTATTCACGATTGGAAAGAACCGTTAACCTATAGACGAGATAACTACGCGCACTTTATCTCTGAAGATTGTGAACTAGTAAACCCCATCGTAAGACTCCTAGTAGCTACAGAACATCTTGATCATCAAGACCTCTGGGAGCTACGGCCAGCTCTTGGGCAAGTCCTGTGTACCCCTCAAGGTCAACATAAAACCTACTCAATAGTAGTTAAGAGACGTCACTTTGAAGATATTGACTTTGACTGAAGAATCTCCGTCTCGCTTTGGAACGAGTTGGTCAGACTCAATGCCGAATGACCAATTCAGGAGACCTTTTAGGTTCTTTACCTCATCCTATCGACGGATTAGAGAACGGTACACATGGCCAGGGTTGCGAGACGAAGTTACTCAGTTTATTCGAGGCTGTAAAAGCTGCTTCGAGCAAAAACTAGTCAGAGCCCGCACTCGCGAACCAATGCTAATTACCAACAACCCCTAACGAAAATCGCCACATCCTCACAATGCAAGATAATTTAAGTAAATATTGCATTGCGGTGGCCATACCAAAACTACACTCAAACACAATTGCACATGCAGTGACCACGACCTTGTTCGCTCAATATGGCGCACCAAGAGCTATCTTGTCAGACAGGGGAAGGAGCTTCATCGGAAATATAATGAGGAAATTAGAAAAGCTATTCCATGTTAAACAGTTAACCACATCGGGTTACAGACCTCAAACCAATGGCTCACTGGAAAGAAGTCACATTGTGTTAACTGACTATATCAAACACTACGCAAAAGATTATGACGACCGGGACAGGTTGCTTCCATTCGGCATGTTTGCGTACAACACGTCAGTTCATGAGGCGACAAACTTCACCCCTTACGAGCTCGTATTTGGTCGGATGGCTCGAACACCATCATCTTTTCCCCAAGGTGAAGAATTAGAGACCTACGGTTCATATCTCCGTGATCTAATTGTCAGACTAAACGAAATGCAAAAGATCTCTGCTGACAATTTAATCAAGGCAAACATTTGTTCCAAGGAATACTATGACAAGAAGTCGAGGCCACGGAATGGCAGAGTCGGCGACCAAGTATTCGTAATAAAGGATGTTAGAAGTGGAAAGTTCGATAGTAGAGGATTAGGTCCTTTTACTATCGTTGGATTCACTGAAAACCACAACGTTGTACTTGAAAATGATAACGGAGATCGGTTCACGAATCACGCCGACAAACTTCTGCTTTCACACTGTTAAGACAAGGGTATCGCTCATCGCGCCTACGAAAGTGATAAGTTGAATGTGTACTATCAAGGTCAAAATAAACAAAAATATGTTAAAGTAATGTAAATTACAAGATTGTTTTTGGCCCTGTTGACACATGTTCGACTTAACTATCTAGTATTCAACCTAACCACTCTTTCTTTTCAGAAGAACATGATGGAATCTCGTCGGACTTGCTTGCTGCTCACTATTATATTCTACCAGAAGGAAGCTGGAGGGCCAACAGATGGATCAACCTATTGCATCACCCCCCCCCCCCCCCCCCGCCCTGAAAAACAGTAACGGACTCTACTATAAATATCCAAGTATGTAGAAAATAATCTCTAGTACCACCTGACCACCTTCCTGGATCTAGGCTCAACAACTGTCTTCCAGAAATTAAAGATTGAGTTGGAGACCGAAGAGGAAGAGCTAGAATGTAGATTCAGTCAATCCTTGCCCTCCAAAGTCCTCCAGAGTAAAAATTCCACAGGACCACTCCAATGCTAGTTTTTCTTGGGTAAATGATTGGATCTATAGCAGGACTGCTGACGTATGTAGATGGCGAGATGGTCAAGATTTCGCACGTAGTGGGACAGCAAACTCACGTCAGTCAAGCACAGCTGGAAGAAATACAGAATCAAGCGCGTAAACATGAAAACCTAACGACAAAATATAAGGACGACCTTGCCTAGGTGGCGAAGAGAGTCTACAAACTGGAATCTCGAGGATCGAAAGAAAACAAAATGGTACTGTCAGCGTCATTGCGAAAGGGATGATGTTGGGGGGGGGGGGAATAGATATAAAATACAATTTTTCCCGACAGAAGAAAGGTTTAAAGGGGGCTACAAAGGAATTGATTACGCTTCCTTCAAGAGGAATAAAAGTAAAATTAGTCTTTCCCCGTTAAAACTTTTTCCGCGGCCTCCGTGAAATTTTCAAAAAAAATAGTTTATTCCTAAAAAAGTGAAAAACCATATTCAAATTTCTTTTCATGAGAATAATACCTTCCCATTAGGAAAAAAAATAAATAAAAATAAAAAAATAAAATTCTTTTTTTTGTGAAGTCATTGCGCACGATTAAAATAAAAATCAGGCCTGAACAGAATCTATGAACGAAAAATATGGACACGGTCAACCTCCACCCAGTCCACAACCGGCTCGTTGGCATAACGGTGAAAATAAATCAGGCTAATAAAACACTCCGAAAGGTATTTAAAAGCTAAAGTATAATAAAATAAAATAATAATAATAAATCAACAAATACAAAGGCTTACCAGTTCCCAGCGACCCTTGCAACGCCATCGGTCCCCTACTAAACAAAACTTCTGACTCCAAATCAATCGGACCCCTGTATCCAAGGGTTGTAGCCCAACATCAGGAGGAGTGGCCGGGAGCTCTTCAAAATTGCTAAATAAATAAACAAAGAGACATAAGTATAAAAGAAATGTGCAGATATAAACGCACATACGTGTCGAAGGGTCATCGTCACAATACTCACTAGGTGCGTTCGGGTCCCCAGAATGTAGTAAAGCCCTGCCAAAGTTCAAGGCCCACGCTATCACTAGGTGACAGTACTGAAGGATGTACATAACGAGGCTAGGACAAAAAAAAACCAATTAGAATTGTCCCTACCGGAGACCAATAACCCCTCCGCTCGTAATCAAAAAACTCCTCATTCCAGGAGTACTCTTGGGTGAACTTCGCCCGAGACCACGGCCGGACAGTCGCCGTTTCCAGTTCCGGATCATGTGACCAATAGGACTATCCTCTTCATCTCTCCTCGGTTACGAGCCACTCGTCAAAAACGATCGCGAAACTACAAATAATGTTATTATTAAAAATGAAAGAATTATTGACAATCACAAAAAAAATTGTTTTTGAATTGTACAATTTGTAATTAAAAGGTTATGAAATTAAATTATTAAAAGTTGAAAACTTTGAAATATTAAATAATTTTAAACAACTAAAACTTGATAATTGAAATTGAAAACCAAATGGAATCTTTCAGAATCAAAGTTTCTGAAGTTCTAGAATAAATATCATTTGGGAAACATTGAAAATAAAAATAAAAATAAAATCTAAAAATTATAAAGTTTTTGAAATTTAAACAATTAATATTTCAGAGCTTTTGAGTTCGAAGATTTTCGAAAAAAAAAAGAAAGTTTTAGGTTGATCAACTGTAAAAATAACTAAATTAGGGATTCTTAAACCTGTGCGGTAGTTCGGATGTTCAAAATTGAACACTTATCGATTTTATAAGACGATTCTGAATCTGTTCAAAATTAAACAATCCACAGATCCTACTGTCGAAGTAGAACCTTTTGATTCAAAAGTCCTAGTGGTGAAACAAATTCAAACGTCCGATTGAAACTTTATAAACTATTGATAATTTTTAATAATCGCTAATTTAAATCGGTATAGTTAAATGCGTTTATTCAACTTTAAATCCTAATCCAATTTTTCGTAGTCAAAAATCTTCCACCTTCAATCTATTCAATCTGAATTTTTTGTTAAGGATGACATGTTTCTAACAGTTAGAAATTTTTTTTAAAATGGATCAAATTCTGGAAACCGGACAAATTGAATTTAAATTAGTCTTTGCTGTAGGGATTTAGGAAAATCGAGAGAATTCGCTGAATGCTATATTCCTAGATTATTCGGGAATTTAGAACACTTTCCTCTAAAAATTTCTAGAGCATTTTAGATATTTAGATATGTCTGAAATTGAAGTTTTTTTTTGAACATTTTTCTTTTATTATTTTCAATTCAAGACCTCTCATTGGAAACTGTTGGATTCTCGACAATTCACATAATGAAGAGTCTTTAATGTTTATTTTTTAATTATACAATTTTGATTATTCAAATTAGAATCAGATAATTCTGTATTTTGTTATCATTAAATTATTTCAGTCTTTACAATTATATTTAAAAAAATGTATTATCTAGGTATGAAGGAGTTTTAAATAAAAATTGTGAAATCTTAAACAATTTGAATTTAAAATGACAAAATGTTGTTCGCTTAAATTCTGAAAGCCAAATATTTTCCATATTAAAGTTAATTTCAGTCAGCATGCATATAGTTTTGACAATTAAAAAAAATTAATTCTTTTCAGATGACAACTTATACGGTAAATGAGTTTATTTTCATGGTTAACGCAAATGGTTCATTCGAGCCGTATCGATCGAGTGGTTCTCTGTATGCTTGGTCCCGCTTGTCTCCCTACTCCTGGGGGTCTGGTTGCGCACGCGTTCATCGATTTTCCCGCTTGTCAGCTGACATATATTTGTTGACAAGAATTTCGTGTTCCTGTCCTTATTTTTCTTATCGCTGTCGCTTTTCTTCTTATCGCACATAGCTGATGGCGAGACTTGTCGGTTTTCAGCTAGTCAGCTGACTTATATTTATTTTCTTCTATCAGCTGGTGCGGTGAGGAGTTGAAGCGTCTCAATGCCCCCCCCCCCCCCCAATTAGGAAATTTTTTAATTCGTTCTGCTTGCGAAGGATAGCGGCAGGTGCTCATTTTTTTCGGTAGTTTGATATAATACTGCGCCTAGCGCTACATCACTCGCATCTGTCTAGAGATAGAAGGGTTTTCCTAAGTCCGGATACGTTAAAATGACATATTCACAAAATAACCCTTTCACTTTCTTGAAAGCGTCTTCCTTTTCTGAATCCCACACCCATTTGCTGCCAACTCTTAGTAGTGTCAAGAGGGGCATGATTTCTTAAGCGTGGTTTTTTGTGAATTTAGTGTAGTAATTTATAAGTCCTAAAAAGCCTCTAAGTTCCTTTAAGTTCCTAGGTTTTGAGAACTCGTGTATATATATCTTTGAAATAAAACTTCCGTTAGTTCTGCGCATTCATAATCGTTAGTCATTAAATCATTTAATTTTCTAGCATCTAGGCAGATTCTTATTGATCCGTCTTTTTTTTGTGTGATTACTAAGGGATTTATGTATCCACTATTCGAGCGCTGTATAATTCCTAGTTCTAGTGAATTTTCTAATTCTTGTTTCACCTTTTCTCTGAGAAACATGGGTACTGGGTACGTTCTCATCAAGAAAGGTCGATTATCATTAATTTCTAGTTCGTGTTCGTATATATGTATTCTACCCGGTTTTTCAGGAAATACGTTTTTATATTTTTGGATCAGTTTGTAGAACCTCTCCTTTTCGTCTATGTCCAGTACTGTGCATTGACCGATTTTTTCTTTGATTTCATTATCATTTATATCGAACTTAAATTGAGCATTATCGCAATTTTCAGTATTATTAATTTCTTTTACAACATTCGGATAGGATTTTTCCGCTGCAAAGTATTTTTCTAAACATCCTAAATATTTCTCTTTTTGAGAGTCTTCTTGATCAAACATTAGTCTTATTCTTTTTGGGTTTTTTTTCCCATAATTTTATTTTAATTGTTTCATCTTCATCTTTCAATTCTATCGTATTTTCATCGAAGTCTATTTTACTTCTTAATCTTTTTAACAAGTCAACTCCTATTATGCATTCTTTATTTAGTTTAGGTACAACTAAAAAAACGTATGTTCCTTCCGATTTCTCATTTTAAAATTCGCATATGCTTGATTTTTTAATCTTACTGGTGTTCCTCCAGTGGATCCTACAATACACGTGCCTACTATTGGTAATAATTCACATTTTTTAAAATTTTCCTTATTATTTCCGAAGAACGATTCAGAAATGCACGTGTCTTCACTGCCCGTATCTATTGACGCCCTAGTATTCACAATTTGTACGCTCATTTGCAGTACTGGACACTTATCTAAATTCCTCACTACTTCTTTATCTTCATTTTCTAAAAGATCGCTACGCAAGTCTAGCGGGAGAGGTTTTGTCGTATTTTTGGGCCCCGTATTTGCCTCTATGATGCACATTTTTACCAAACCGAGGCTTGAGCGTTTCCCGACTCATTTTGCCCATTTCCGGCCTCGTAATTCTGTACTTCTTCCCTAATACATCTTACCATCTTATTTATTGTGTTCGTCCTTGGACTACCGTTAGTCGGACTAGTTTTATTGACATTTTCGTATGAGTAAGCTTTACCAGAGTGTCCATTTTCCGGACTTACAGCCTCTGATTTGAAATTATCGCGCCTGTAAACGCCATTTTCTACGTTCCCGTTCGGGTACTTGAGGATAGCCCCCGTTTGGCTTCTAGAATTTGTGGTAGTAGGATCAGTTACTCATTGCCCATTTTTATGCTCATAATTCGGATTCCGACCATCAAAGTATTTATTTTTCGAGTTCCTATTTTGGGTTTCTAGATTTTCTCTATTATAATTATTTTCGCGATTTTGATATCCCCGACTACGGTTTTCATAATTTCCTTTGTATTGGTTTCTACCCATTAATTGGTCATTTGCTTCGTAATTTTTCCTTCTATTATATTTCTCTCCATAGTTTCTCTTCTCTTGACCATGATAATTTCGATAATTATCGTGGTCATGAGAGGGATTTTGATATCCTTGATCATTAAAATCCCTATTTTCGCGGTTGTATCGACCATTTTCAAAATCTCCTTTGTGATGGTCGTTCTCAAAATTTTGATTGTGGTACGCGCGTGAATTTTCACGACCCTGATATCTGTTAGAATTTCTATAATTATTACGGGTTTCTCCTCTGTAATTATGATTTTTCTCATTTGAGTAGTAATTATCATATACCGGGTTATCGCGTGGTGAATGGTATCTCCCCTGTTATTTAATGGTCCCGATTGATCCATGCTATCCAATAATTCTATAAATTCTTCGCAGGTTCGCATGTTCCGGATCCTAAAACCAGCTCTAACCTCTTCGGTGAAATGTCTCGATAGATAGACTTACAATAATTTCATAATCAGAGGGTGGTGGGATTAGGTCTTTCGCTTGATTAATCATCTTAATTGCGTACTGAGAACTAGTAAGTTTTCCTGGTATGAAACACCCATACTGCAGATTTTTCCCGATTTCAAATCTTTTATCTTGGTTCCATATTTATTGATAAATTTCGTGGTAAAAGAGGAAATGTCGTCCCTGACATTTTCGCTGGCCATTTCCCACCATTCTCTGGCGTTCCCTACCAAACATGTTTGGATCATGAACGGGAAGTCATGTTTTCTTATGTCTGCCTATATTGCTATCGATTCTAGCTTCTAGTGGTCCCCTGTATGCTTGGTCCCGCTTGTCTCCCTACTCCTGGGGGTCTGGTAGCGCACGCATTTATCGATTTTCCCGCTTGTCAGCTGACATATATTTATTGACAAGAATTTCGTGTTCCTGTCCTTATTTTTCTTATCGCTGTCGCTTTTCTTCTTATCGCACACAGCTGGTGGCGAGACTTGTCGGTTTTCAGCTAGTCAGCTGACTTATATTTATTTTCTCCTATCAGCTGGTGCGGTGACGAGTTGAACCGTCTCAAGTGTTTGTTTCATTCATAGGAAACTATATCAAATTGTTCATAATCTACATAAACCAATACCTTCTCATGAGAATGAGAATGTAAAAATAAAAATACAACAAAACAAAAAGAAAAAAAGATAGAAAAAGACAAGAAACTTACCCCCTCCTTTCCTCGCGCACTGCAGTCCGAAAATGTCTAAAGGCCTCTCTTTTAGCCACATCGCCCTTCGCCGTCAAGTTCTCGCACGTAGATCGCCGCGCTCGCCAAAATTGACATAAATCACCCATATTCACACACCTTTTCACAATAATCACAATGCAAACACAAACGCGGTTCGAGGAGGTGGACCGTACGGGAAGATTCTGTTAACGTACTAAAGCCTTACACGATGCATTTAGCCACGGTAGCCATGAATACCCCTACCTCATTAACCTGCAGTTAATCGCGAAGAATATAATATCGCACTGGTCGCCCAGTATGCATATTACATAAGGAGACCAAAGGATTCTAAAAATGTAATTAAAGAAATTTTGCATGTTGAGGATATGCGTTTAACCCGCATTATCTCCATTAAATGACGCTGACAGTATAACAAACAAAATTTGTTATTTTTTTGCAGAGAAACGAATTCAATGTAAAAAAAAAAGTCTGAAATAAGTTTGAAGACCTGAAACCATGCCAATAGAAACACAGAGTCAATCATTCGGCATCTCTCCCGTTCTCCATGCTATCCCTTCCGTGGGAACTTTCCCGCGCCAAAACACCCTTATAATAGGCAGATTTCGCAAAGGCACAACGTTGGCAGGAATAGTCCGATTTTAATGATACTAAAACTGGAAACAACGTGCAAAATTCCAGACATGACAAAAGGGTTGAGTTTAATATATTCCTAATCCGTATGAAACACTTGACCCGTAATTTATTTCAGAAATGGAATCCATTAATCATAAATTCCATTCAAAGTGAAGAAATAAATTGCGAATGTTCCAAACTTAAAACAACTCAGCAAAATTCCAGACTATTGACAACATCCTGTCCAATTCTGAAAAAGTGAACAAAGAAATTTTAGTCACAATCCTTGTTGCAACAATTGCAAGAATGAAGATGACTGACCCAACTCAGGCCACTTGTATCTTGCTGTCATTGCAAGTAAATCGGCATGGTGACTGTCGCCACCGAAATCATGCCATCTCTGTATCCAATCAAAATTTTCCACCTCAAATTCCTTCCCACCATTTTCAGCCTGCGATGCACCATCGAGGCGCATCGACCATAAATCAATAGGGCAGTTTAACGTGGATCTTGTTTCGATCAAGATCACTCCGGGAATTTTTACCTTTCCTCACGAGTAGAATTCTACTCGCTCGTCCGCGGTTCGGAACTTTTGTCACTTACGTCCAATCCTTCAAGTCGAAGTCCCGGATTCAAACAAGAATTAAGAGTTTAGAGATTTAAAGGCATCCTGAAATCTAATAGCTTGTACCGGGGAAGTGTAAAGAGATCTTGTCGTGGGAGCGTGAAAAGAAAAATTGGGCGGACGTAAATAAATCTCCCTCCGACGAGTTTAATCTAATCGGAAAAGCATAGACTGAAATTTAAATGTACTTCCTCTTCCTCTTTGTTCCATTCGTGCAAGGTCAGTTTAACGCTAATATGTGTATGTATGTATATGTAAATATATATATTTCAAACGGGCCAGAGGAAAATTGTTAACGACGGTTATTTAGGTGGAGAAGAATTGGTTTTCAAAATCGAATCCCGAAACGATTGGGAAAACTAGTTCCGTGCCACCGAATTACGTGACTGGGATATAATAACGAATAGAGGGTTAGAATTTGAATGCATTCTCGCCCTTTTGGTTAGAAGCAGTTCGCCGTTATAGCTCAGCCTGGTAATAACGGAAAAATACGGTGTCGTGAGTGTTTCTGCAACACACAAAGTGTCGTGAAATTGAGAGACTAGAGTTGCTCTACCAAGCGACGACGATGTACAAATTTCGCTCTATTAAGAAGAGCAGAAAATTAATAGAAAATTGTCTCTGCGAACCTCTGTTCTTCCTAATTGGTAGAAGTAGGACTAGGATAACAACTACAAGGCAAGGTTGAAATGTATCAATTCAATTTTAATTTTGATGTCTTTTACCTGTAAAATTGTGAGTGTTGAGCAAGTACCGTTATTGAGCCCAAAAGTGTACGGGATTGATCAGAAGAGTTTTCTTGTCGTTGAATGACCATTTTACGTAAATTAAAAGTCTCAGAGTTGAAATATTAAAAACGATCTGTGATCTTTACCATTGATTTTAACCCTCTTCCCAATAAGGTACAACATTTTTCAGTACGAAAAAAGTGAAAAACGATCCCATAAATAAAAAGGAGTACTTGAACAGTACTCTGCAGTTTGGTAGCCTCCCATCCAACTATTCAACGTGAAATTTAGGATTTCTTACCCGTGACATTCAAGACATAATTCTTATTATTGAATTGAAAAATTCTAAAGACTAAACAGGATACTTGGTTCGTAACAACATTTAAAATAGCATTTTTGATAAAAACAAGGGAGCTTTATGGAGAGCTCCAAAAATCCCTTTATTCTCCCTTATTTAGTAGTTACCTAATTCCGAAAGGGGTTTGGAATATTCTTTTCAGTGCCTTTCAGCAATTTTCTTAAATATCTCTTCTTCGATAGCTATTGTATTATCGGGGGAAAGACTGACCTTTTCTACGTCATCCTCGGAGAAAAGTGTAACACTTTTGATCTTTGACTCTATTTCGCTATCGGGGCGTTGTTCAATAGAGTGTTAAATAAGCAATTTAATTCGTTAGGACCCTCGATCTCCATGAAGATGTCCTCTTCTCTCTGAGGTGGGAGATCTACAAAACGGATGTTTACGGGAATGTTAACCGTTTCTCCGAAGGGTTGAAATACTTGCTTAAATTCGTGCACAATTAGAGAAAATCGTCTGATGTCAGAAAATCGTCTGCTAACAACTGCTTTTTAAGTTGTTCTTGACTTTCTTTGAGTTGCTTCCCCCCTCTAGGCTTAAGCTTTTTTTTTATTTAACGTGCTGGCCCTGAGACTTGCATCTTGAACTTTAGGGGAGGTTTCGACTGTCCGTTAGGTTTGTCTAATCTCCCTGCATTTAATGTTGCTTTGATTAATTTTGAATGGTTATAAATATCCGAACAATTACCTCTGATTTTATTTTACAATAAAAACCAGATCAATTATTTTGGCTATTATGTAACCTAAGCTGTATACTCAACAGCGAGGGGTGCCATTTTTCTATTTAATTCAAAATTAAATTAAACACATAAAGACAGTCAAGTGCTGGCCCGTAGTCTTGCATCTTGAACCTTAGGGGAGGTTTCCACTGGCCGTTAGGCTTGTCTAATCTCCCTGCATTTCATGTTGCTTTGATTAATTTTGAATGGTTATAAATAACCGAACAATTACCTCTAATTTTATTTTACAATAAAAACCAGATCAATTATTTTGGTTATTACTTAACCTAAGCTGTATACTCAACAGCGAGGGGTACCATTGTTTTGGTAATCAAGAATAAATTTATTTAGGTACTAAATAATTTTCACTAATTTTGAAAGCACTGACCTAGAGGAAGAACAGATCGAATGTCCCACTGTCAAGCATAATTTCTGAAAGACAACAGTCAAAATGACTAATTTCCCTAAAATTTCCCTAAAACGTCGAAAATTGTTACTTTCACCCGTCTCATAGAGGCATGTACTTAAGGGTAAAATAATCCCACCGCTGCTACCATGTTTGTTACGAACGAGAAGTGAGATTGTTCGCTCGTCACCAGACCCTCCCTAGGGATCACGGGACCTTGTATCTGGTGGGAGAGCTTACGGGGCTCATTGACCACAGATCGGGAATAGGTGTGTTTACTCTGGGGAACTGATGGACTCTGGTCGGTGAGACTCAAACTAAGGAGCGGTCCTTCCAGGGGGTGATGGCAAAGCCCACTGGAATATCGAGAGCGCGAGTTCTCATACTCCCAAGCTAAGATGTGATCGCCGTGTCGAGAGCTGAATGGTACCAGGATTAACAAATCCTTTGACATCCCGGCCTGCCCCCCTCAGCTGAGGTGGATAGATAGGGGTCTCGAAGGAGGTGCCTGAACGGGGTCTTTGGGACACCAGGTCGAATCCCATAGTATGTAGATCCGCCCTCTGCAAGCGGGGCTCTGTGGGGGGTGTTTCTTATTTTCCTGGCTTCTCGTGGGACAGAAATGTTAGCCGATAATTAAAAAAAAAAAAACACACAAACGATGAGGAATCCGCTTCGGGTCCCTCTCCCAAACCACTGGCAAAAGTGGGAGGCTCAGTAGGGGGCTTTGAGATGTGGCGTGCCGGACCAGCTAGTATACTGGATAGGAAGCATGCTACGCCAAAGAAGACTCGAAACCAGATGGATCGAAGGCCTAGTAAGGGGGATAGCTCCGCGGGGTTGCCCACAGGGGGGTGTCCTGTCGCCGCTCCTGTCGTGCATTGTAGTGGACGGCTGCCTTCGAAGGCTAAATAAAGAAGAGTACTACACCAAAGGATATGCGGACGACTTTGTAATCCTAGTTAGGGGGGCTCATCTCGAAACGCTGATGGGTCTTATAAGGTCGGCGCTGCGCATCGTAGAGGTCTGGTGCGATAGCACTGGACTCTCGGTAAATCTGGAAAAGACCAACTTAGTCATTTTCACGAGGAATTATAAAGTTCCGAAAGCTGACGCTCCTGTATTGTGTGGTGGGAAGCTGACGTTTTCAGATTCAGTTAAATGTCTAGGAGTAATCCTAGATAGCAAGCTGAGCTGGGCAAAGCACCCGGAGACCCAATGCACGAAATTTGTCATGACTTTTTTGATGTGCAGGAGAGCCTTTGGGTTGACGTGGGGGCTAGGGCCTAAAATGCTTGCATGGATCTACTCTGCTGTCTTCAAAGCCAATCTCCTACACGCGGCTGTGTTCTGATGGTCACTAGCGGAATTTAAAACAATGCAGGACAGGCTGCGAAGACTACAAACTCTAGCATTTAGGGGTTTGACTGGAGCAATGAGGACCGTGCCCACAGTGGCGATAGGATTCATTCTCTTTGAGGAACCCCTACATGTTGCGATAGCCGCCAGAGCGGCTTACGCGATGGGCCGCCTGGCAAGAGCAAATATATGGACTCCGGGGACTAAACACGCTAGGCTCCCGAGTGATATCAGCACACTGCCGAGTCTACAGATGAGGCAAGATAAAATAACAAAACGCTTCAACTTAACCAAAGCTTTCCGCGACTGTATCCCAAGCAGGGATCTGTGGAAAGAAAATGGTAACCCGCTACTCCAGGGGGAAATCTGGTATACGGATGACTCCAGGGGAGAGGGAGAAGGAATTTATGGCAGCAAGAGAGGGAGAGGGATAGGGATCACACTTGGGCGACACGCTACTGTCTTTCAAGCGGAGGTCCTGGCCGTCCTTCGCTGTGCTGAAACACTAATAGAGGAAAAAGCTGCTGGCAGACAGATCTAATGGGCTTCCTGCTTGTATTAAAACTAACTAACTACTCGTCGCCGGAGGTAAAAACCGCCAATTTGGAAAAATTGGTTATATTTTTATTGTCGGGAATCGTTTTTGACACAACTCCCTGACTGGGAGCCCTTGTCCCTGTAGCTCTGCAATTTTGTAGGGTCTTTAAATAATTTGGAATTCCTTTTTTTTCATTAAACATGTAAAACGAGTTTATTCACTGAAATCCCAAAATGATTAAGAGAATTCTGCAATGTATTTCTTAAACTACCACAACATCCCTTCGGTAGCGAGGAAGAGAGATGGCGGGCAAGTAAAGTGACCCCGGATTTTATTTAGTAGTGAAACAGAATTACAACTACGTCAATTCCCGAAACGTTGTCCCACAACATACTGCGTATTCAAATCCCGGAAAAACTAGAGAGAGAGAGAGATGCGAGTGAAGAGCGGAAACAAGGAAATCGCTGGCCGCGATAATACGTTTCGTTTTAATAAAATTTCGCCTGTAAAAATCACAACAATACCTGACCTTATCTTGGAGTGCAGTTCGTCTTCGGTGTAGGTCCAGTCGTAGAACTCGCCGCTCACCACTTCCACTTACACTCGCGCGACACAATCGCTATCCGTCGTAATCCAAACACACTGATTGAGAAACCGTGGTTTTCTAGTTCTTTTCGTAACACTGTTCATTAATGATTTCGGTTACCGTCAATCAGCGAAATTTACCAATTTTAACGTCTCCAAGACACTTCTTCCCCGTAACACTACTTTCCCCTAAGGGTATCGCGAAGTGACGGATCGCGTACGAGCCGCGCGAAGCTAAAGCCAGACGGGCAGGGCGAACTCTAAGTGCTAGACCTAGACCGCGTCTTAATTTCTTCTTCGAGAAGCGACGAACGACTGCCCCGAGGTGTCAGGTAAGATGCACCTGGTAGGCCATGGTGTGCAGATTTTGGTAGGGTTTTTTTGCTGACATTGCACATGGACTTTGCCTAACGACTGTGGGAACGCGGCGACAGGATATGAGTCCACGTTACCAAAAATGCTGATCTCAAAAGTTTGCAATACAGAGTTTTTAGTAGTGCACGTGCCTTGTTGCCAGGCAGGAAATAAAATAATAATTACTTCATTTTAATTTAGAGTTAGACCCTTGACAATTGTTAATTGATAATCGTTGCAGGACTAACATGTACTTTTCATTTTCAAATTTGGATGTTCAGATCCAGAGCCTCAGTGGATTCTGAGTTTCTTTTATTTAATAAATCAATTTTAATTTATTTAATAATCTTCACTGAAGTCAAAATCGATTTGATTTAATATTCTTTTTGGTTTACAAAATATTCAAATCACCTCAGCTTTATATTATTGTTATTATTATATATTATTATATATTATTATATTATAATTTGGTTCTACGCTAGGGGTTGAGAATTTGGCCATCTGTTGATTCTTTGATATCGGAAATTCTAGATATCGATTGAGTATTCTGGCATTGTTAATATCTATTTGGATAATTATTACTAATTCAACAATCTTGATTTTGCGTATAATTGATGTTGTTTTTGTGTTGAATATTTTCAGCTAGCAACAATTATTATAACAATTGTCGAAGGTCTTTTTGATTTGATCGAAAATTTGAATTTAGGTAGCCTTAGTAGTCCTAAGAATTTGATATACATAAACATTTTCATTTAAATAATAATTGTTCACAATAATTAGCATTTTGTGGTCTCGCGGGTGTCGCGAGTATCATGAGAGCAGGAGTTGTAGGAAGTTACGCTTGGCATCATTGTTTTCCCGCTCGTCATTATTTCGGTTTTCGCACCTCTGTATCTCTCCTTTAGCCAGTTCGCTGCATACTTGACGTATACATGTATGTTTAAGTGTTGGAGAGGCACTCAACTCAGCCACGAGGTGTAATGACTAATTACGCATGGATAATGCGGTACCAGACTTCTTTTTTTTAATAATTGAGTTGGTACTCCCAATGTCCATCGTAACAGTTTTATATAAAAAAATGTTTAGTATGCAAGTGAAATTTTTGAATTTTGATGTATAAATAAAAATTGAACACTTATTATTTGCATAAAGGTTTGAGTAATTTTAGGAGAATATTTAAAAATATCTTAGAAGATTTCCAAGATTATCAAAAAGAATCTGTAAGATTTGAAGGACAAACATTTCTTTCTTTAAATTATAATGGGATTTTTTAACAGTGTGGAAAAATTTCGATTCATTTGAACAGATATTTAGATTTTCTGAAAATGGCAAGGTGGGAAGAAGAACTGGAAAAAAAATTTCTTCGAATAAAACGGCCACTCTGGATAATTTGGATATTGGCTTGAAAATTCAACAAATTGTTGAAAAGTGAATTTTTACCTGAAAATTGAATTATTCCGTTTTTTTCTTTTCTTTTCTATTTTATCATAATTTATTCTATTCTATTATATTCTGTTCTATTCTATTCTATTCGTACTACCCAGCGTGGTCTCCTGCGCCAGAAAGGGTATCTCGACCAGTACCTTTCCATTCGGACATTGGCTGCGGATTCTGGCCGTTAGACACGTTACTTCAGACCGCGACCCCGCGTCTGTACACTGGGCAACGGTAAGGATATCACTTTTTTGTCTTTGCTTTATTCTTTATTCTTGTGGCAGGGGTTCATATGGCCCCGTCCGAGCTTTGATTCCTGGTGAGTGTGCAAGGGAGATTTTGTAGGAATAAAACTTCCCTCCACCTTTTTTCTTTAACAGCGAAAGGAGTAAGGGAAGGAATATGAAAAGGAAAATATTAATTTGAAAAAAAAAATTTTCTTGTCCCAGACTTTTCGCGGATTTACCCCCAGTGCTGCCAGCGGCTGGATACCAGGTCGCCAACTGTAACTATAGACTGGTTTGGTGCCAGCAGTACTACTATGATTTTGAAATGGAGCCGAAAATAGCGTCTTATTGGACCATCGTGAGTTCTCGCATGATTTCCAATCATGCGTTAGGGATTCGGGTATCTTGTAAATACATTTACATGGGTATTGATATCTATGTTTCTTTTCAGCGACTTGCCTAGGAGCTAAGCAGGTCCTGGGTAGGGGTGTTCGATTTCGATTCGATTCTGGCAAAAATCGATTTTTTTATCAAAAAAATCGATTTTTGAATCGATTCTTTGCTATTCGATCTTTCGGTGAATCAATTCTTTACCCTGTGAATCGGCGAACCGATTTTTTTACCTTTTGAAATTCATTTATCTCTTTGTTTTCACCCATCACATTTTTTTAAACCGTGACACCAAGTCAAACCATATCTTCTTTACAGTTTACACAGTCTAAACTATAAAGGAGGTTTCACATCCCAGACTCAGGTTCAATTACTTAAATGAAAGGTTAAGGCGGGAACGATGAAGCCTTTATTTGAACTTTCTGCTAGCGGACATATTTGTCACTAACAGAAAGACCAATGAAACAGCTCCTCTTTGTTCGCTGCTGGCACTGCCTGAATGCAGTGCAGTGGAATGTAATAAGAATACTTTGCCGACACGTGCACTCTTGTATCGACTGACGATTTTAATGAATATAGGAT
This sequence comes from Andricus quercusramuli, assembly GCA_932178445.1. Taxonomy (NCBI): domain Eukaryota; kingdom Metazoa; phylum Arthropoda; class Insecta; order Hymenoptera; family Cynipidae; genus Andricus; species Andricus quercusramuli. The sequence continues at coordinate 37,639 of CAKNXH010001740.1, forward strand.
TGGCAAATTGGTATGTATTCAATTTTTAACATTTATAGCACAAATATTTTATTCATCAGTTTATTTAAACAAACAGTAAAAACATATTGAAACTTATTCCCTATTTGAAGCAAAATTATATTTATAATTTAATTTCTTATAACTTTATTCATTTTTCACGATTTTTTAGATCGATTCTTGAAAAATCGATTCTTTTGTCATCGATTTTTAAGTGAATCGATTTTCATGATTCGATTCAGAATCGATTCAAAAATCGATTTTTCTGGAAGAATCGAACATCCCTAGTCCTGGGTTCCGATTGGGGGCGAGAACCACCTAGTCCAAGAGCTGGTGAAATTTTTTCCAGCCGATTTTTAAATGGCTGAAAAAATTATATAATATAGCCTGGGATGGGTACAATATCTAATCGAGTGAGTGCCATCTCGAATCCGTTGCGTTTGTTGATAAAAAAATTGTTGATAGTGTTTTTATGCATAAAGAACCGACCAATCGCGTTATGCATGAAAATTCGTTCACATATAGTAAAAACATTGCTAAAAACGATTTCGAGTGACTGCCACTCGAAATCCGTTGTTAAGTCGTGACTGCCAATCAAAAATCGCGAAAAATCTTATTGAAAATTCGGCTGATTTTAAAATGCACGAACAAAAAAAAATAATTTAATTGAAGGCATAAGAAAAATATTCCCGAGTGACTGCCATGTCAAGGCCGTTGTTTTCTACTGACTGCCAGCCCCCAAAGTCCGCGCCGCATCGTCCGGCCCGTGCTGCATCGCTCTGTTTGCGCTGTATTTTTCAAAACGGTCAAGGTCATTCTTGAAGTAAATTTCAACGAGGAATCCAGTGGTCAACTTGAATTTGACCTTGAGTTTGACCTTCAAGGTCGTTTCAAGGTCAACTTTGTTTTTTTAAATGGTAACCCATATTTTTGAGAACGGAAATCGAAAGAGCGGGAAATTTTACGTTTAAAAATGTATTTAGGTCATGGGTCTAGGGTGACCTTGAACTCCAGCTGAAGGTTATTAGGCGCAGTTATTAGGCTCAGGCGTTTACGGAAACTGTCGAGGTCATTATTGGAGGAACATTTAACTAGGATTCCAGTAGTAAACTTAAATTTGACCTTGAGCTTGACCTTCCAGGTGATGTTCAAGGTCGTCCTTGACCTATAACCTGAGTACATGTTTGGATGAAAAATTTCCCGCTCTTCAATTGCCGTTGTCAAAAGTAGGGTTTCCCAATTTAAAAAAACAAAGTTGGCGTTGAAATAACCTTGGAGGTTAAGCTCAAGGTCAAATTCAAGGTCACCACTGGATTCCTCGTTAAAAGTTACGGATAAAGTTCCGAATAGCTGAATTCTCCGATTTTCTTCAAACTCCGTGTACTTATGTATTTTGACTCGCTGATTACGAATATGATGGTGAAAATTTGCGACAAGGCGATTTTCATGGTGAAACCATAAAAAAAAACCCATAAAAATCATGTTTTTTTCCGTTTATCTAAGCCAATACGCGAAATTTCGCAAAATCTTTAAACAATAGTTATAAATCTCATCAAGATACACATTTTTTGTCTGAAACATTTTTTTTACGAGTTATAGTTTTCGAGAAAATTAGTGATACATCTGCTGAAATGTAACAGATTTCAGTGCAATAAGCCCCAACATTATTTCTGTAACCAGTCACAGAGGGGCCTTTCCACTCCCCACGAGACGTTGGAAAGGGATATGGGTTCGATCAACATTATTTCTGTAACCAGTCACAGGGGTGCCTTTCCGCCCCCCATGAGACCTTGGAAAGGGGTAGGGGTTTGACCAACATTATTTATGTAGCCAGTCACAGGGGTGCCTTTCCACCCCCCACGGGACGTTGGATGGGGGAAAGGTTTTGGCCAACATTATTTCTGTGACAAATGACAGGGGTGCCATCTGCTCCCACGAGACGTTGGAAACGTTGCAGACGGTGGTTGCTGCCATTACTTAAGGTCTCTCGTCGCCACTTAGGGCCTGTCGCCATGGTAATGAACAGTAAGGAAAGAGCTGACGGTTAGATGTATCACTAATTTCCGCAAAAAATATCATTCGTAGATAAAAATGTTTTGAACAAAAAATGTTTTGAACAAAAAATGTATAACTTGATGAGATCTACAACTGTTGTTTGGAATATTTGGCGATATTGTGCGTGTTGGCTTAGATAAACGCAAAAGTCCATGATTTTCATGGGTTTTCCATGAAAATCGATGTATCACTAATTTTCCCGAAAATTATCACTCGCAGAAAAAAATATTTGGAACAAAAAATGTGTACCTCGATGAGATCTATATTTTTTGTTTGAACAATTTTGTTAAATTTTTCGTACTGGCTGTAATAAACGGAAAAAACCATGATTTTATGGTTTTTTTGTGGTTTTACCATGAAAATGGCCTTGTCGCAAATTTTCACTATAATATTCGTGATCAGCGAGTCAAAATACATAAGTGTACGAATTTTCAAGAAAATCGGAGAATTCAGCTATTCGGAACTGCCCCCAAAGTTACTCCAAGAATGATCTCGACATTTTTCGTAAAAACCTGAGCCGCAGCAGTACAGGTTGGACCCACCCCATACCTGAGTCAAGCCTGATAACCTTCAGCTGGAGTTCAAGGTCACCCTTGACTCATGACCTAAGTACATTTTTCAACGTAAAAATTCCCGCTCTTTCGATTGCCGTTGTCAAAAATATGGGTTCCCGTTTAAAAAAACAAAGTTGACCTTGAAATGACCTTGAAGGTCAAACTCAAGGTCAAATTAAAGTTCACCACTGGATTCCTCGTTGAAAGTTACTTCAAGAATGACCTTGACCTTTTTGAGAAATACAGCGCAAACAGAGCGATGCAGCACGGGCCGGACGATGCGGCGCGGACTTTGGGGTCTGACAGTCAGTAGAAAACAACGGCATTGACATGGCAGTCACTCGGGAATATTTTTCTTATGCCTTCAATTAAATTATTTTTTTTTGTTCGTGCATTTTAAAATCAACCGAATTTTCAATAAGATTTTTCGCTATTTTTGATTGGCAGTCACGACTTAGTAACGGATTTCGAGTGACAGTCACTCGAAATCGTTTTTAGCAATGTTTTTACTATATGTTAACAAATTTTCATGCATAACGCGATTGGTCGGTTCTTTATTTATAACAACACTATAAACAATTTTTTTATTAACAAATGCAACGGATTCGAGCTGGCAGTCACTCGATTTCATATTGTACCCATCCGAGGCTATATTATATATTTTTTTCAGCCATTTAAAAATCAGCCGGAAAAAATTTCACCAGCTCTTGGACTAACCTGCTCCCTGCAGCCGTCAGAACTTTCACAAAGATTAAACAAACATTTCACAAAGATCTTGGATTTCAAAGATTTCAAACATTTTACAAACATTTAAAAAAATATATTTCACAAAAAAATATAATTTGTTTATTTATGGTTCCACTTTCTTTAAAAATCGTTTTCCGATAATTTAAAAAAAATGAAATAGCTCGTTTTCATATCTATAACAAACGGTTATTTCATTTTTTGATGTAACAAAAAGGAGACCTGAACAAATATCGATGACGAGGAATTAACTTTTCTAATTAATTGCCCCTCTTTTCTTCGTTTCTGTTTCATTTCATAGGTTTTTAGGTGTTCAAGTCAGGGTAGCGTTTTGACAAAGAAAAAGAAGAATGGGAAATGACCGGGAATTTACTTCTGATCGCAGAAAAATTAGAAATTAAACTATTTGTTTGAAAATTTATGTGCTTCGTGAACAATTCTTCCATTTTGTAGGAAATAAGTTGTCATTGTTCAAGATTCATAATATTAGTTCAAAATGCATCAGTTGGGATAAAAATTGAACTATTTTCTTGAAAATCCATTGCCCCTTTTTTATTAAAAATGTTAAGTATTCGTATACATATTGATAAGGTTTCTGGCAGGGAAAGAGGAGAAAGGAGTGAAAAAGAAGAAAGGAAAGAGTGGTTTCGAAAAGCAAAGACCTTAATAAAGGTGGCTAAACTATCATGAGTATCTAATTACTCGTGGATTCTGATTGATCAGAATCATTTCGTTATTTTGGGGCTCTCTCTTTCCCTTCCTTTCCTTTGATTAGTTCTCGTGTCGATTGTCCCTTCTGGGTTATTTTGTTGAAAAAATTTTATGTATTCATAGAAACGAGAACTTGTTTCTATCATTAATACTTATACACGCACACAAACACACTCACACACACACACATTGTTGCTGAAATGGCGTACCGCGGTATTAATACAACCATCCTGGGTGACACAGTGGGCATTCTTTCACAAGCAGAGTTGCCCATGCTTGTCGACGAGCCTTAAATTGTCAAAGGTGGTTCGATTCTAAAGCAAGTCTCTCTGGAGTCCTTCAAAGTTCGTGTAACATCATCGTTGGTCTGGCTATCGTTAGAGTCCCCTGTTGGAATGCCGCGGCTGCAATGGTGCATTGTTGCAACTCCAGCCTTGACACGATGCGATGGTAGCAGCAGAAAGAGCATAAGCCCATGGTAAGTAGAGCTAGGCTGACATAGGTACCTTGAATCAGCTTCAGGCGGTGAACCTTTACTTGACCTTTTAGATTCATTTGATTGATTTGTTGTTCCAAATCATCCAGGGATCCCTCACGGAGACGTCTCCTAGGGGTTGATTGTTCTCTTCTTCCTTCGACGTGGGAGCCCCATGTTCTTTCCGAAGTGGGGTTAAGTCAGCCCGATTAAGGCATAAGAGGGGCTCATAGAGAACCTCTACTAATCCGATCTTGCTCGTTGATCCGTAGAATGTGCTATCCTGCGTCTCGAGCTGACACCCTGGTGCGACTTGTATCATGCCAATCCCGTTCAAGTCGATCAGAATTTTAGGTTGATTAGGTTGATTAGTCCAACGGAGAGGGGTCCCGCTAAGGAATAGAGCCATCCATGTAGAAAACCAATGGGAACCCTTCCGATTCCCTATCGTAAGTCACTCGAATATCACATCTACGGAGAGTCTCTGTTGAAGGAGCTAGCAGTAGCTCGCTCTCACACGACTGGTATCTTGCATTCTCGGTAACGGGTAAGTTATTGTTGCAAACTATGTAGTAGGAAGTCCTTTTACATGACTCCATATGTAGATGGTTCAGCAAGATGTGTGTCCTTTGGGATTCTACCACGGCAATGTGGGAAAACTTTCGTAGGATGTAAGCACTTCCTGAACCGTTTCCCAGTACCGATCAGAACACCAGTGCTGGATGCAATTGGTACATCAGGTAGTTGTTGTATTCCAACAGTGGAATATCCATGAGTATACTTAGGATATCCTTTTTGTATATTGCCGTGACGGTGACAATGCTGGATAATTCTTCAAGATCCACCTGTGGTCCTGGGACCGTAATCTCTATTTCGGAGTGATGGTCCAGGATGTCCCGATAGATTGGTTCCAACTGCTTGGACGTCAAGAGGGAGAAATGCATTCTTTCCTGACGAGATGTAAGGATGACCTCCAGGACTCGATTGGGTAGCGGATTTAGTTACCAAGACTGGAATCTATTGCCTTGAGAACGTGAGTCAGCACTTCAACGTTCTTAAGTTCTGCAAACGCCCGCGTAAGGTTCTCTAATCTTAAGTTGCTTCGGGACGATTCACCTTCTTGTCGAATTAATCTTTCTTTATTATGTTTTGAAGGCTAATGCACTTGTTCTAGCTGAGCTCTCACTATGTGTGTTTGTTTGCCAAACAAGTAGGACAGATCGGCTTGAGCTTGGTTGTGTTCAGTGATCTCAGTTTCGAGGGTTTCGCCGTCACTGTAGGTCATCAGGCCGGCTATAGGCCCGAAAGGTCCTCCTAAAATTCCCAGTAATGGTGGAGCTCGTCAGCTTCTTATTCTCATCGGTAACCTGAAGAGGATCGTTTTATTGGTGCGTTTCTTCATTTCTGCGGCATTTCTGGACACTTCCATCTATGGTTCCGGAACCGAATGAGGGCATCGAGTCTCGATTCTTCGGTTCTGAAAAAATTTGTCGGTTCCGGGAATCGAAGAATCGACGGTGGAAATCGAATCTTCGACTCCGATTCCTTCCTTCATGAAAGCCCGCGAATATTTGAAATTTGATTTGAATTAATACTTAATGCTAATCAAAATACATAATTAATTTTAATCTTAATTACTAGTAATGAATTAATGCTATTATCAATAAAAATAAATAATTCTCCAATTCCAATATTATTTGGAATTAATATTTACCCAAATGAATTCCTAATATCTATTATTATTCATTTGAAAAAGAATTAATAAACAGTAATTTCATTTATATAAATTTTTATTGAAAGTACAAACACTATCGAAAAAAATAATAATAATATTAAGTATCACAAAATTGGAAATTTTTGTAATTTTAATTCAATCTTTATCACCTGTATTTTGTCAAATGCTATGACAAATCTCGTCTGCCACAAGAGCATAAGCTCTTGTATGCATCTCACCATTTTGGGATGCACCTCCAGGCTCTTAAGGAGCTTAATAAGCAGCTCGTGGCTTGTGTTATCGAAAGCCTTACGGTAGTCAATCCAAGCCATGGACAAATTGCGTCGATACCTGATCGAGTCCTGGGTGATACACCTGTCTATTAAAAGGTTCTCGCAGTAAACTGCCAGCCTCCCTCTCTCTTTCCCCTTCCCCCCCCCCCCCCACACTCTTTTTTAAGCTGTTTTCTAACTCTGAAAACGATTTAGAGTAGTCGTCCATTTTCCTTTGGATGATCTCTCTCTCTTTCTCTCTTTCGGTTTTGAGTCAGACACTTTGTACGCCATTGATACTTAGGTTAGGAGGACTTGCCTGTTGGTTGCGGAAGTGAGAACGTGTTTGGTGACAGGTAGTGAGAGGATTTTACTGAATTTGTGTGGAAGGTGTGAGTGGAGTGTGAGGGTGGAAGCCGAGCAGGTGAGTAGAGTTGTGTGGGGTGGATTGGGGAGATAAAAAGTGGTTTTTGACGAGGGAGTGAGGTGGGATTAAGATAGATAGTGAAAGTGAGGTTAGGTTGGCAAGCAGTCGGAGGAGCTTGCGGTCGGGAGTCTTGGGCATTTGAGGGCTCAGGGGTGGTTATAGCAGAGTTAGGGGATGTAAAGGGAGAGAAAGGGGTGTCTGCAGGGGCCGTAAGTTATAGAAGAAAAAAAAAAAAAAAAACAAGGGAAATAAAGGGAAAATTTGGCGGCGAAGCTGCAGAGACATCTGTCGGCCGCGGTGGGTATTGCGTGGAGAATTCCCAGTTACCGGCGGGAGGTAAGCAGTGAGAGTGCTTGTCAGTGCTGCTAGTGAAGTTGACGGGGAGGAAATTTTCCACGTGCCTCGACGGACATCAAGGCGTGGCTCGGGGTCGAGTAGCGCGTCTGGGAGAGGGGGAAGGCGGAACGAAGGAAGCGAGAAGGTAAGGAAGAGAGAGTCGAGCACAAGTGACGGGGAGGATCTCTTGAAGAGGAAGAGAGACAGCCGAGAGAGTCCGGACAAAAGCGAATTGGAGAGTCCATTCAAAAAAAGCGTGAGAGCACGTAGGTCACCCCCCCCCCCCCCAAATGGAGGGATTGTCAGAGAAGGAGGCTATCGGGATGCTGCTAGGCGAGATCAGGGGGCTAAGGAAGGACGTGAAGGGGACTAAAGAGCAGGTGGAAGGTATGAGGGAAGAAATGAGAATTAGAGATGAGAAATGGGAAAAGGAGATGAAAGAGATGTGGGAGAGAGTAGAGGGGTTAGAGAGGGAAAGGACAGAGAAGGAAGTTAAAATAAAGCAGATGGGAGAGGAGATCAGGCTGTGGCAGGAAAGGACGGAAAAGAGACTTGAGAAGGTAGAGGGCAGGACGGAAATGGAAGTAGGTGACGGAGGTGGGGGAAGTGAGATTAAAGGTATTTTTGAGAGGGTAGAGAATATGATAAAAGATAAAGTAGGAGAGCGTAGGAATGAAAAGGAGGAGAGGACGGATAGGGAACGGATAAGGGCAATGGAGCTGAGAATGGAGAGAAAAGAGAAGGCAGACAGGAGAAATAATATTGTGATAAGAGGGTTGAAGTTAAAGAATGGAGAAGAAAGGGAGGGCGTGGAAGAGCTGCTACAGAGCATAGGGTGGGTTGAAGGCAGGGTAGGGAAGATTAAGTTGGAGGGGAGGAAAGAGAAGGAAGTGGCGGTTGTGGAGTTGGAGAGCTGGGAAGAAAAGTTGGAGGTAATGCGGAATAAGAGTAGGATACAGGATGCGGGAGTTTTCATAGATCACGATTTGACGAGAAAGGAAAGGGATGTACAGAGAATGCTTTATGACAGGGCGAGGAGGGAGAAGAGAGAAGGGAGATCGGCGAAGGTAGGATATAGAAAAATAAGAGTAGACGGGGGTAACACAGGGTAGAGAAGTAGTGAAGGTGCTGTACTGGAACGTAGCAGGGGTAAAGAAGAAGGACGAGGAGTTCTGGCGGTATATCCAGGAATTTGATGTTGTTGGACTGGTAGAGACGTGGTTAGAAAGAAAGGAATGGGATAGAATAGAGCCAAAGCTACCAAGGGGGTATAGGTGGAGACTTCAGGAGGCGGTCAGAGTGAAGAAGAAAGGAAGGGCCAGTGGGGGAATTATAACCGGGGTAAGAGATGGATTAGAGGAAAAAGTTCATGGAGAGGAAGAGGGGGAGGGAGTGCAAATGAGGGAAATAAAAATAGGAAGGATAAAGTGTAAGTTTGTGACAGTGTACAACAAGGATGGGATGGAAAGAAAGAGTGGAAGACCTGCTGGGCGAAAGAGAAGAGGGTATGGTGGTACTGGGTGGGGACTTTAATGCGAGAATGGGGAGCGAAGGGGGACTTTACAGGGAAGGGGAGAGCTTCGAGAGGAAATCGAAGGATAATGTAATAAATAAGGAGGGGGAGATTCTAAGGGACTGGATGGAGGATAGAGGGTGGGCAGTGGCGAATGGTATGGCAAAGGGGGACGAAGAGGGAGAATACACATATGTAAGTAAGGTGGGGGTATCGGTGATAGATTATGTGGTCATGAATATGCAAGGATGGGAGGAGACGGAAAAATTCGCAGTAGAGGGGAGGGTGGAATCAGATCATCAGCCATTGAGTCTGTGGATAAGAGGTGAGGGTGGCGGAAGACAAGGCAGGGAAGAAGTCTCGATAGGGGAGAGGGTGACCTGGACGAGGGAGGCAGTGGAGAAGTATCAAGAGGAGCTAGGAAAGGTACGCTTTGGAGGGGAGTCGGTGGAAGAGATATGGGAGGATCCGAAAGAGAAGGTGAAAGGTTGTGTGCAAAAGAAGGTATTTAGAAAGAAGGAGAAAGGAATGATGAAGCCGTGGTGGGATAGGGAATGTAAAAAGATGAAGAGGAAGGTGAAGAGGAAGTACAAGAAGTGGAAAGAGGGTAATGCGAGAAGGGAGGAGTACGTAGAAAGGAGGAAGGGGTTTAGATTGGTGTGTAAGAAGAAAGAACAGGAAAAGGAGAAAGATCTGGAAGAGGAGTTAGCAAATGTTAAGACAGAAGGGGACGTCTGGAAGATAATAAATAGGTTTAGGAAGCGTAGGGTGGGGGTTAGCGAGAAGATAGGGAGTGAGGAGTGGAGAGAGTTTTTCAAAGAATCATTCCAGGGCTCGGATGCAAGGAAGAAGGATGGGGGAAGTAGAAGAACGGGGGAGGCAGAGATGGAGGAGTTGAATGACGAAGAGATAGAGAAGCAGATAAGGAAGTTGAAAAGGTCAAAAGCAGCAGGGCTGGATGGGGTAGAGAACGAAGCATGGCTGTTTAGTACACAAGAGGTTAGGGAGAGGCTGAAGGAGGTAGTGAAGAAAGTATGGAGGGGCGAGGGATTCCCAGGAGGGTGGAGAGAAGGGCTAATAGTGCCACTGTATAAGAAAGGGGACAGAGATAGGCAGGAAAATTATAGAGGGATTACGCTAATGAATACGGCGTATAAGGTATACGCGATGGTGGTGGCAGAGAGACTGCGGAAGGATGTCGAGGGGAAAGGAATATTGCCGGAGACGCAGGCGGGATTTAGGGCGGGTAGGAGTACTATCGACAATATCTACGTGATGCAGCACGTGGTGGATAGAGAATTAGCGAAGAAGGGGACGAGAGTGTACGCGTTTTTTGTGGATCTCAAAGCCGCGTTTCCATCGGTGGATAGGGGGAGGTTGTGGGAGGCAATGGAGGATAGGGGAGTAGAGGGAGGCCTAATTGAAAGAGTAAGGGAGATATATGAAGAGACCAAAGACAAGGTAAGAGGAGGGGAGGGGATTTCCGAGGGATTCTGGATGGATAGGGGTCTAAGGCAAGGGTGTCCACTTAGCCCAACGCTTTTTGCGATTTTAATTGCGGATATGGAAAGTAAGCTGGAAGCCGGGGTGGTAGGAGGAGTAAGGATAGGAGGGGTTAGAATTTAGTCACTAGCGTATGCAGATGACATAGTGTTGCTGGCAACCAGCGAGGAGGCCTTAATGGAGATGATGAAGAGGTTGAGAAGATACCTGGATGAGAAGGGGTTAGAGCTGAATGCGGAAAAGTCCAAGGTTATGGTGTTCAGAAAAGTAGGGGGAAGGGATAAGGGAAGGGAGTGGAAGTAGAAGGGAAAGGAGGTACAGGAGGTGAAAGATTTTGTGTACCTAGGCATGGCGTAGAGGTGTGGGGGTGGAAGGAAAGTGAAGAGGTAAATAGAACGCAGGAGAGGTATGTAAAGTGGACCCTGGGGTTGGCAAGGAACACGCCTAATTATATTGTCAGGACGGAGACGGGGAGAACGAGTGTAGGAATTCTAGCAGGGAGCCGGGCGTGTAAATATGAGGAGAAATTTTTGGAAGAGGGGGGAAGTAGGCTGGTTAGGGAGTGTTGGTGGGAGAAGGAGAACAGGGGAGGGGGTGGGAAGATGGAGGCGAAGAGGGATCGGTATTTTAGAATGAATGGATTGCAGATGGAGGAAGTGAGAAGGATGCACGAGGAAGGAAGGAAGGTTTATGAATTGGTTAAGCAAAACAGCATGGAGAGAGAGAAGACAGAAGGGGAAGAGAGAATAAGAGAGTCAATATTTAACGGGAACTATGTGTGGATTATGCCAAGGGCAAGAGCGCAATATTTGTGTGTGAAAGGAGAGAAAGGAAGTCAGGAACTTATAGCGAGGATGAGGTGTGGGTGTATGGAGGGTTTCAATAGGTTTTGGCTCTCTCGAGAGAAGAGGATGTGTGAACTGTGCGGAAAGGGGGATGCAAGAGTGGAGCACTGGCTGGAGGAGTGCGGGGAGGTGGAAAGAAATGAGATAAGCATGGAGGCATTGTTGCATGAAAAGGGGGAAAAAGGACAGTAGCATGGGTGAAGGGAGTGGTAGGTAAGATGGAGATGAAGAGAAGGAAGGAGGAAGAGGAGTGGAGAAGGAAAGATTGTAAATAGGAGAGAAAGTAGATATAAGTAAAATGTAAATATTGTAAATAGTAGATAAGTAATAGGTATTAGCTGCGAAAACAGAGGTTGGCAAGCGAGGCAATGCGAAAAAGTAGGGACATGCGAGCGAGGCGAGGCGAAGCGAGGAAGGCAAGGCGATACGAGCGTGCGGCTTAGAGATAAGGAATGGATGGATGCTAGTTTTTAAGGGTTAGTTTTAAGGAAATTCTGTAAAAAAATGGATGTGTAAGCAAGTCAATTTTTTAAGGCCAGCAGGCTGAAAAATAAACGTTTATCTACTTAGGTTAGGTTGATAGTCAGTTTTATATCAATGTTTTTTTAATTATTCTCTATAGCCCAAGAGATTTTATGGCAACTTGTAACAAGATCCCGCTCACTCTGCAGTGTTCTATGAGGGAAAATCGACGCTTGCGCGCAGGCACAACACTACGTTACTATTACAAAATACAGGAGAAAATAGGCTGATTCCGGTAGGGGTCCGAATCTTGTACCCCACCTTCGAATCGGAAACGAAGGTAGGCATCAGTGCGTCGTGAATTTAGAATATTATTCCTCGCGGAAAGATATTCTCTAAAATTCTATTCGTGGGAGTTTTATTATAAATAAGTCAGCCAAGTATTATTCAAAAAGATTATTAATATTTCGTATAAATTCTACTTCTGAACACTTAAATTTTAATGAAACTTCCACAAATAGAATGATAGAGAATCTTGAACAACATAAGCCTTCAATGATAAAGATTGAATAAAAATTGAAATTTTTAGCGAACAAGAGTCATAAAATTTAAAATAACTAATTTCAAATAAATAATTACATATTTTACATTTTTAAAATTAATACATGTAGATGGTGAAAGAAACTGACATACTTCAGACC
>CAKNXH010001740.1:50347-80771 GCA_932178445.1 Andricus quercusramuli
CACCCCCCCCCCCCCCCCCAAATGGAGGGATTGTCAGAGAAGGAGGCTATCGGGATGCTGCTAGGCGAGATCAGGGGGCTAAGGAAGGACGTGAAGGGGACTAAAGAGCAGGTGGAAGGTATGAGGGAAGAAATGAGAATTAGAGATGAGAAATGGGAAAAGGAGATGAAAGAGATGTGGGAGAGAGTAGAGGGGTTAGAGAGGGAAAGGACAGAGAAGGAAGTTAAAATAAAGCAGATGGGAGAGGAGATCAGGCTGTGGCAGGAAAGGACGGAAAAGAGACTTGAGAAGGTAGAGGGCAGGACGGAAATGGAAGTAGGTGACGGAGGTGGGGGAAGTGAGATTAAAGGTATTTTTGAGAGGGTAGAGAATATGATAAAAGATAAAGTAGGAGAGCGTAGGAATGAAAAGGAGGAGAGGACGGATAGGGAACGGATAAGGGCAATGGAGCTGAGAATGGAGAGAAAAGAGAAGGCAGACAGGAGAAATAATATTGTGATAAGAGGGTTGAAGTTAAAGAATGGAGAAGAAAGGGAGGGCGTGGAAGAGCTGCTACAGAGCATAGGGTGGGTTGAAGGCAGGGTAGGGAAGATTAAGTTGGAGGGGAGGAAAGAGAAGGAAGTGGCGGTTGTGGAGTTGGAGAGCTGGGAAGAAAAGTTGGAGGTAATGCGGAATAAGAGTAGGATACAGGATGCGGGAGTTTTCATAGATCACGATTTGACGAGAAAGGAAAGGGATGTACAGAGAATGCTTTATGACAGGGCGAGGAGGGAGAAGAGAGAAGGGAGATCGGCGAAGGTAGGATATAGAAAAATAAGAGTAGACGGGGGTAACACAGGGTAGAGAAGTAGTGAAGGTGCTGTACTGGAACGTAGCAGGGGTAAAGAAGAAGGACGAGGAGTTCTGGCGGTATATCCAGGAATTTGATGTTGTTGGACTGGTAGAGACGTGGTTAGAAAGAAAGGAATGGGATAGAATAGAGCCAAAGCTACCAAGGGGGTATAGGTGGAGACTTCAGGAGGCGGTCAGAGTGAAGAAGAAAGGAAGGGCCAGTGGGGGAATTATAACCGGGGTAAGAGATGGATTAGAGGAAAAAGTTCATGGAGAGGAAGAGGGGGAGGGAGTGCAAATGAGGGAAATAAAAATAGGAAGGATAAAGTGTAAGTTTGTGACAGTGTACAACAAGGATGGGATGGAAAGAAAGAGTGGAAGACCTGCTGGGCGAAAGAGAAGAGGGTATGGTGGTACTGGGTGGGGACTTTAATGCGAGAATGGGGAGCGAAGGGGGACTTTACAGGGAAGGGGAGAGCTTCGAGAGGAAATCGAAGGATAATGTAATAAATAAGGAGGGGGAGATTCTAAGGGACTGGATGGAGGATAGAGGGTGGGCAGTGGCGAATGGTATGGCAAAGGGGGACGAAGAGGGAGAATACACATATGTAAGTAAGGTGGGGGTATCGGTGATAGATTATGTGGTCATGAATATGCAAGGATGGGAGGAGACGGAAAAATTCGCAGTAGAGGGGAGGGTGGAATCAGATCATCAGCCATTGAGTCTGTGGATAAGAGGTGAGGGTGGCGGAAGACAAGGCAGGGAAGAAGTCTCGATAGGGGAGAGGGTGACCTGGACGAGGGAGGCAGTGGAGAAGTATCAAGAGGAGCTAGGAAAGGTACGCTTTGGAGGGGAGTCGGTGGAAGAGATATGGGAGGATCCGAAAGAGAAGGTGAAAGGTTGTGTGCAAAAGAAGGTATTTAGAAAGAAGGAGAAAGGAATGATGAAGCCGTGGTGGGATAGGGAATGTAAAAAGATGAAGAGGAAGGTGAAGAGGAAGTACAAGAAGTGGAAAGAGGGTAATGCGAGAAGGGAGGAGTACGTAGAAAGGAGGAAGGGGTTTAGATTGGTGTGTAAGAAGAAAGAACAGGAAAAGGAGAAAGATCTGGAAGAGGAGTTAGCAAATGTTAAGACAGAAGGGGACGTCTGGAAGATAATAAATAGGTTTAGGAAGCGTAGGGTGGGGGTTAGCGAGAAGATAGGGAGTGAGGAGTGGAGAGAGTTTTTCAAAGAATCATTCCAGGGCTCGGATGCAAGGAAGAAGGATGGGGGAAGTAGAAGAACGGGGGAGGCAGAGATGGAGGAGTTGAATGACGAAGAGATAGAGAAGCAGATAAGGAAGTTGAAAAGGTCAAAAGCAGCAGGGCTGGATGGGGTAGAGAACGAAGCATGGCTGTTTAGTACACAAGAGGTTAGGGAGAGGCTGAAGGAGGGAGTGAAGAAAGTATGGAGGGGCGAGGGATTCCCAGGAGGGTGGAGAGAAGGGCTAATAGTGCCACTGTATAAGAAAGGGGACAGAGATAGGCAGGAAAATTATAGAGGGATTACGCTAATGAATACGGCGTATAAGGTATACGCGATGGTGGTGGCAGAGAGACTGCGGAAGGATGTCGAGGGGAAAGGAATATTGCCGGAGACGCAGGCGGGATTTAGGGCGGGTAGGGGTACTATCGACAATATCTACGTGATGCAGCACGTGGTGGATAGAGAATTAGCGAAGAAGGGGACGAGAGTGTACGCGTTTTTTGTGGATCTCAAAGCCGCGTTTCCATCGGTGGATAGGGGGAGGTTGTGGGATGCAATGGAGGATAGGGGAGTAGAGAGAGGCCTAATTGAAAGGGTAAGGGAGATATATGAAGAGACCAAAGACAAGGTAAGAGGAGGGGAGGGGATTTCCGAGGGATTCTGGATGGATAGGGGTCTAAGGCAAGGGTGTCCACTTAGCCCAACGCTTTTTGCGATTTTAATTGCGGATATGGAAAGTAAGCTGGAAGCCGGGGTGGTAGGAGGAGTAAGGATAGGAGGGGTTAGAATTTAGTCACTAGCGTATGCAGATGACATAGTGTTGCTGGCAACCAGCGAGGAGGCCTTAATGGAGATGATGAAGAGGTTGAGAAGATACCTGGATGAGAAGGGGTTAGAGCTGAATGCGGAAAAGTCCAAGGTTATGGTGTTCAGAAAAGTAGGGGGAAGGGATAAGGGAAGGGAGTGGAAGTAGAAGGGAAAGGAGGTACAGGAGGTGAAAGATTTTGTGTACCTAGGC
Organism: Andricus quercusramuli; assembly: GCA_932178445.1. NCBI lineage: Eukaryota > Metazoa > Arthropoda > Insecta > Hymenoptera > Cynipidae > Andricus > Andricus quercusramuli. Next base: position 53,443 of record CAKNXH010001740.1, read on the forward strand.
ATGGCGTAGAGGTGTGGGGGTGGAAGGAAAGTGAAGAGGTAAATAGAACGCAGGAGAGGTATGTAAAGTGGACCCTGGGGTTGGCAAGGAACACGCCTAATTATATTGTCAGGACGGAGACGGGGAGAACGAGTGTAGGAATTCTAGCAGGGAGCCGGGCGTGTAAATATGAGGAGAAATTTTTGGAAGAGGGGGGAAGTAGGCTGGTTAGGGAGTGTTGGTGGGAGAAGGAGAACAGGGGAGGGGGTGGGAAGATGGAGGCGAAGAGGGATCGGTATTTTAGAATGAATGGATTGCAGATGGAGGAAGTGAGAAGGATGCACGAGGAAGGAAGGAAGGTTTATGAATTGGTTAAGCAAAACAGCATGGAGAGAGAGAAGACAGAAGGGGAAGAGAGAATAAGAGAGTCAATATTTAACGGGAACTATGTGTGGATTATGCCAAGGGCAAGAGCGCAATATTTGTGTGTGAAAGGAGAGAAAGGAAGTCAGGAACTTATAGCGAGGATGAGGTGTGGGTGTATGGAGGGTTTCAATAGGTTTTGGCTCTCTCGAGAGAAGAGGATGTGTGAACTGTGCGGAAAGGGGGATGCAAGAGTGGAGCACTGGCTGGAGGAGTGCGGGGAGGTGGAAAGAAATGAGATAAGCATGGAGGCATTGTTGCATGAAAAGGGGGAAAAAGGACAGTAGCATGGGTGAAGGGAGTGGTAGGTAAGATGGAGATGAAGAGAAGGAAGGAGGAAGAGGAGTGGAGAAGGAAAGATTGTAAATAGGAGAGAAAGTAGATATAAGTAAAATGTAAATATTGTAAATAGTAGATAAGTAATAGGTATTAGCTGCGAAAACAGAGGTTGGCAAGCGAGGCAATGCGAAAAAGTAGGGACATGCGAGCGAGGCGAGGCGAAGCGAGGAAGGCAAGGCGATACGAGCGTGCGGCTTAGAGATAAGGAATGGATGGATGCTAGTTTTTAAGGGTTAGTTTTAAGGAAATTCTGTAAAAAAATGGATGTGTAAGCAAGTCAATTTTTTAAGGCCAGCAGGCTGAAAAATAAACGTTTATCTACTTAGGTTAGGTTGATAGTCAGTTTTATATCAATGTTTTTTTAATTATTCTCTATAGCCCAAGAGATTTTATGGCAACTTGTAACAAGATCCCGCTCACTCTGCAGTGTTCTATGAGGGAAAATCGACGCTTGCGCGCAGGCACAACACTACGTTACTATTACAAAATACAGGAGAAAATAGGCTGATTCCGGTAGGGGTCCGAATCTTGTACCCCACCTTCGAATCGGAAACGAAGGTAGGCATCAGTGCGTCGTGAATTTAGAATATTATTCCTCGCGGAAAGATATTCTCTAAAATTCTATTCGTGGGAGTTTTATTATAAATAAGTCAGCCAAGTATTATTCAAAAAGATTATTAATATTTCGTATAAATTCTACTTCTGAACACTTAAATTTTAATGAAACTTCCACAAATAGAATGATAGAGAATCTTGAACAACATAAGCCTTCAATGATAAAGATTGAATAAAAATTGAAATTTTTAGCGAACAAGAGTCATAAAATTTAAAATAACTAATTTCAAATAAATAATTACATATTTTACATTTTTAAAATTAATACATGTAGATGGTGAAAGAAACTGACATACTTCAGACCAAAAGTAGATTTTTGATGTTATAAGTCCTTTATTTCTGCCAACGTTTCGAAAACTTTGTCGTTTTCCTCTTCAGGACGTAGAATTAAATTTCAAAGTTCGTCAAATTAATCCGTCAATTTTGTCCGGAAATTTTGTTTAAATTAAAAAAAAATTATTTTGTTTACATAAATACTAAATTTATACTGTTAAAAAACATTTTAATAATGTAATTGACTTAGTTTAAGAGTCAAGGACTCCCCAATTCTACGTCCTGAAGAGGAAAACGACAAAGTTTTCGAAACGTTGGCAGAAATAAAGGATTTATAACATCAAAAATCTACTTTTGGTCTGAAGTATGGCAGTTTCTTTCACCATCTACATGTATTAATTTTAAAAACTTATATTACTCAGGAAAACAACATCGCTTTAACACCATTACTAATCTAACTACATATTTTACAATTTATAGACTGAACATTTTATAAATCATTAATATAATAGAACGTATTAGAATAGAATAGTATTACATTTACTGAGAAACAAACATGGAAACTTATTTTTTGTAACGCACGCACGAAATTTTCTTTTTTCGAGGCATGTATTGCGTGCGGGAAGTGACCAATTCCAAAGCCGTGGAAAAAGCAGTTATAAAAAGACTTTTTCTACCTGCTGCGCTTGCGCTCTTTGAGCAAGATTACTTTTTCTAGCTGCTGCGCTTGCGCACTTCCAGCCAGATTACTTTTTCTTGCTGTTGCGCTTGCGCATTTCGATTCAGATTTACTTTCCAGGACTGCCGGAATAATAACCTCACTTCATTATGATTTGACAATTGAGAGACTGATTGTGAGTAGTGAATAGCGATTGTACAAACTCAAAGTGATAAGTTACCATAAATGACTGATAAATTACCATCAATTACCGATAAATTACCGAAAATTTCAGAAATTTCTGGATACCTGAAATTTCCGGAAATTTATCAATTTTCCATAAATTTCCGGAAATTTGGGAAATAGAGCAATTTTCCATAAATTTCCGGAAATTTAGCAAATTTCCATATATTTCCGGAAATTCTGAAAATTTTCAAATTTTTTCCAAAAAGCTTTGGCTACCTGAAATTTCCGGTAATTTAGCAATTTTGCATAAATTGCCAGAAATTTAGCAATTTTCCATACATTTCTGGAAATTTTTGGAATCTTTCCAAAAAGCTTCGGAGACCAGAAATTTCCGATAATTTAGCAAGTTTTCATAAATTTCCGGAAATTAAGTATTTTCCGGAAATTTTTGGATTTTTTCCAAAAAGCTTTGGATACCTTGAATTTCTGAGAATTCTCGGTAATATACATATACACCGGAAATTTCCGGAAATTTTTGGTAATTTTACCATAAATTTTCAAAAATTACCATAAATTTCCAAAAAGATTATTCTTATTGTTTCTCAAATCGAAAATTTCCTGCATTTGTTACAAAAAATATCGTGTGCAACAGGTGCTGAAAGTAGACAGTTGCAACTCTTGTGAAGTTTACAGTACTTGCCATCGGCTCATCTTCGGGTCGCCTCTGGCTCGTACAGCAAACTTCACACTCGTGTGGAACTGCCTACTTTCCGCACTTGCAGCACAATATACTATTCACTCTAAAAATTAATGTGGACATTTATTTCCACATATTTAGATCTAGTGAAGGTAAAAATATCAAATGGTTTAAGTGCTTTCCTGAGAGCCTATTTCTAAACTTGTTTATCATTTGCCCAGATTTAGAAAACAGCCTCTCGGAAGGCACTGAAGTTGCCGAAATCGGCAAATAGTCAAGCGCTACTTTATGTGAATTAGGATACGTGTGCTTGATGTTGTTCCACTCTTCAAATGTATTCATGTGGTGAGAGGCGGTTGGCCGATCTTAATACTGCCGGAGTTCTACGGACAAAACTCCAGCATTATCTGTGTCCGCTTCAGGAAAGTGCTGAGTCCGCATGTCGTCATGATATCTCCAAATATCATTCTTCTAGCCAGTCTCAGCAGGCTGACTTCGCGGCATGTTTTTGGAAAGTTTTTCATGTCCCGACTCTGCGATTTTAGCTTTTACCTCATTATCTGAAATAAAAAACAGAATTGGTATTAGAACAAATAAGTTTCAGATCAGAAACCTTTCATCGTCCCTATACGAAATATCTCATTGAACAAGCTAGGAATACGGGTTTTTATCCCGAGACCCATATTTCTATTTGGTTCAATGAAGTTTTTCGAATAGGAGTTTCATAAATGTCTCAACAATTGCTCTTAGAGCTTTCGAGAAACTGCCGGCCTCTGTGAAGTGCATTTTCTTAAAGCATGGGCCCAAGATAGTTGCCTTAGCAGGCTTTGCTTAAAGTTACTGATTTTTCTGCACAGATTTCCTTTGTGACTTGCCAGACAGGCTCCAGGAGATCTCGAACTTCTCTGGCCAGTTCCTCCTCTTCTGGAGTTATCATAGGTGGAGCTTTTTCCTTGCTGGTTCGCTCTCTTGCAATCTTGGCAAGAACTTGCTGAACGAGGTCGCATAATAGGAGGAATCGCTTCAGCATTTCATAAACTGAGTTCCACCTGGTTCGAACCTCTTGAATTAATTTTAAGCACTCGGCTTCTGCTTTTTTCCAGTCAGTCATTTGTAGGAGCTTCAATTCCTCAGTCGCCCTTTCGCTCTCTCGAAAAAACCTGACTATTTTCTTAATCTTCCTAACGACCTGCTTGGAAGAAGGTAAGCTGTCAGGTATCACGATCTCAAAATCCAGTGTGATCTGATCCTCCTCGTCTTCGCAATCGTCACATAGGGGAAAGGGCAGTGGCACTTCTTCTCTCTCACTGCTTTCCTTCTTATATAAACCTAGGGCATCTGTGACCACTAGGTGAAGATTGTGAGCAAGGCAAGAAATGGGTTTTTTTCTCCAAACACATTTTTGCAAGCTCCAACAACGTTCAGCCAATTATCTAAGAAAATAGCCGAAACGTTTTCGAGGCCTAGCCCCCAATCCAGGCAAATTATCCTGAGAATGCTTGATAGATTTTCAATAGTCTTCCTATTTTTATTAAATACAATATTAGGGTGGCCGCTGGACCATGAAATTACTATAGGAATTTTACGAGACCAGGAAAAACTAGGGAATGACAGTAAATTTATTTGTTGAGACATTTCCAGAAGAAAAATATATCCATTTACAAATTTATTATCACATGATGTAATGCAATTGAAACTATGTTTGATTTCAACCTTCTTTAAATGCTAAATTCAATTTTCATCTTTTTAGTTCATGAAATCATTCAGTTTACAATGCAGAATTTTAAAATCTTTTACTTGAAGAATATTCCAATAAAAAGGCCAGTTTTAAAAATAGCATTATTTGACTGTTTATTTAAAATCAGGAATTATAATCAAATATTGAAAACTAAACAATTTAAAATTTAATTCCTTAAAATAGAAAACCTTGGATCGTTAAAATTTCAGAATGATAAATTTGAGCTTCGAACGTCACAATTTTCAAATAATTAAAAATGTTAGAATTAAAATTTTGAATGAAAAATTTTTCCAGCAGTTAATCCCAATTAAGCCTTGGTGGTCATCAACTCTGTCCATAAATCTGTTGTTAGGACAATGTTTCTCTTCGTTGACAACAACTCCTTCATTTTTTGCTTCAGTACATCGTATTTTTCCTCCATCATGGTTGTGACAGTTTCAGCACATGGTGGATTATATAACGAGTGGATACTTTTGACGAAATCCCTGAAGCCCTTTCTTTCAGTCATGGATAGTGGCTGATTATCCACAGCTATGATGTATAAAAGGGTAGGGTGGTAAAAAAAATTTTTTTTCAATTTTTATGGGGACACCCCCCAAATTTGTTCGAATCCACTCAAAAATAAATCCATTTTTTTTTTTTTTTTAAATGATATTTAGGGGTGGCGTAAGCCCCATGAAGTTCAACATGTATTTCCTACAAGAAAAAAAGACTTTTTTGTAAATCTTATTCAGAATCCTCAATATTATGTCAATCGAGTTGAAACTAAACATTTCTCTTCAAAATTAGCCATAGAATACGAATAAAATATCACTATTCAAAAACAAACAACATTAGTCTGTTTTGTAGGGTCCCAAAAAAACCCCATAAGTGAAAAAATGGGTTTTGCGAGTTTTTGGCGCTAATTATGATTTTTTTGCGATTTTTTAATGCAAATTGTTTCTGATAAATAAAATACCCTAGTAGCAAGATAACTGCAGACTGGCGCAAGCTGGGCGCCAGAAAAAGAAGAATCTGTTTGCAGCCTGGCGCCCGGCTGGTTCCGCTTTGGCGTGCTGTTCTGGCACCAGAGTCTGGTATAGCAGATCCTGACTCAGACTGCTCATAATATACACCAGACAAAATTAAAATAACGTAAAATGGTACTAAATAGGTTTCTGTAATAGTTTTACACTATATTTCAGCCCTTTCTGGGAGAATATACTGCGGAGACGTCACAATATTCCAGGAGACACACTGAAAGATTAAAAATATAACCTGTTGTCGTATAAGCTTGCATGCTTGCATGTTTGGTCATACTTGTGAATCGTTCAAATTTCCGATTGCTAGATTTTCAATTTAATTTTATATTCTACATTAATTACTAGTGTTTAAACTGAATACCAGAATCTGATCAGCAGATGCTGAGCCAGACTCTGGCCTCTGTCATACAAGGCAGACGTTGCTACTAGGGTATGACTTTATACTGGAAATTAGATATTTTCATGAATTGTTTTCAACAACAAAACTGCATCTTTTCAGCATTATTCAAATATAATATCATTAATAATTATAATAAATTATTTAAACAATTATTTTGTTGACTTGAATTTATTATTACTTCACTACAGATGAAAATTGGACAAAAAGCCAGAAATTAAAAAAAAATCCGCATATTTCTAGCAAAATTCAAAAATAATACTATTAATAATTCTAATAAATTGTTTAAACAATCAATATTGTTAAAATTGGTGAACTGTCACATCCCTCTAATCAAACATTCGACAACGAATTGCTAAAAACAATAATAAATTGTTTAAACAATTCATCAAAATATCTAATTTTCAGTGTGAAGTCATATTTTATGTATTAGAAACAATTCGCATTAAAAAACCCGCAAAAAAATCATAATTAGCGCCAAAAACTCGCAAAACCCATTTTTTCACTCATGGGGTTTCTTTGGGACCCTATAAAACAGACTTATGGTGTTGGTTTTTGAAAAGTGATATTTTATTCGTATTCTATGGCTAATTGTGAAGAGAAATCTTGAGTTTCAACTCGATTGAGATAATATTGAGGATTCTGAATAAGATTTACAAAAACGTTTTTTTTTTTCTTATGGGAAATACATGTTAAATTTCATGGTGCTTGCGCCACCCCTAAATATCATTTTTTTCAAAACAAAAAAAAATGGATTTATTTTTGGATGGATTCGAACAAATTTGGGGGGTATCCCGATAAAAATTCAAAACAAAAAATTTTCCAATGCATTTTTGGACCTGGCACAGAACCATGTCGAAAAAATAGAGCATAACCATGAATTATTTCTTCACAAAATTAATATGTTTGTGAAAAAGTATTTCAGATTTACGACTGAACGAAGATATTTAATGGAAGGATGTACTTAGACTCTGGTGAGTTTTTAATGACTATGGTGTTACCTGGAGTAATAAAAAAATGTTTTTAATTTTGAAAATGAATTATCAACAAAAAGATAAATTTAAACATAATATTTATTAGAACAAGTGATTTAAAAATTTCAATTTAGTATAAAAATATAAAAAAAGATAATAAATAAATAATAACACCATGAATTTATGAGTAATAATATTAATGCTTGAATACATTAAACAATAATTGATTCGGAGAATTAATTCTACATTAAAAGTCTACATTTTTCAATATTATTACTTATAAATTAATTATTAATTACGTTATTATTCAATTATCTTTTTTCTCAATTTTAATATTAATCTGAAATTTTTAAATGACTTATTTTAATTGGTATTATATATAAATTATTAAAGTCAACAGTTTTTCCGTCAAACAATATTTAATTCAAGTATTTATTGACTAAATTAGACTTTTTAATATTTATATTAGAACTTGATTCGAGGTTAGAACTGACTTGAGGTTAGAAATTGATTTGAGGCTAGAACTTTTTTAGAGGTATTTTATTTTCGTTACTTGAAAACCTCATGATGATTAAAAAACAATCTATCTAATAATAAATATGTTAAATAATATGTTAATTTAATTTAGGAAAACTCACCTGATCAGAGACAGACCTCGTTGAGGGACCAATCTCCTCGAAGTCTAGCGTGGCACGAGCAGGACGAGAACGTCCATCAGAACGTGTTTGACTTGTTTTGCGTTTCCTTTTCGTAGAGTTCAACTCTGTATTATGCACTTTTTGCAAATGTTTCGTCATTGAAGACGTGCTGCTGGAAAATTTCAGTTTTTCCTGACAATGAGCACACCGCACTTTGTCAGTTTTGTCAGCGATTTTTTTAAAGCAAACCACACTTCAGTTGGCGAACGCATATTGCACCTTACGGAATGCCAGAAATTCGAAACGATGAATTAGCTCCAAATAAAGATTAAACGACACGCACATTCGCGGATGCAAGTAGATGTATTTGGACGATAAAAATTGTCTTGCAACTCGCGGCCGGCGTTAACCGAGAGTCGATTTCAAAGTCGAATTCCGGGCGTCCAGAGTCGATTTTGAACTAGATTCCCGTAAGCGGAGTGGCTCCAAAAACTCGATTCTCGAGCGCAAGGAATCGAATACTCCGAAGATTCGGGCTCGACTCCGGGATCCCTACTTCCTTCCTCAGACCCTCGGCTAACAGGAACTTGGCGTCAAGACCGTAGTTGATAATTGTCTGCAGACAGGATAGTCCGAAGCCTGGCAAGCATAGGTTTGAGAAATGTTTAAATCGTTGCTTTTAGGAATCCAAGGGCTCCTGAATTTTATGCAGATCCAAAAACACGGTGATTCTCCACTTGCCAATGACTCGTCTCATAGGCCCTCGGTGTTCGTAATAGATTCCCGTGCTAGCCTTTAGAGGAGTATTCCTGAACGTCGCTGGTTTGATGTCCTCACAAGCAGAAAAGAAGAGTAGAAAAATCATAAACCAGATGTTAGCCATTTTCACCTAAAAAGAGCCTATTTACTGAAGAGAAGATTGATTAGCAATGAAAGACTTTGATTTTATTTCAGAAAATGTAAGCTTGGTCTCCTACCTTTCCATTTAAGGCCGGGCCTTGCTTTCGTAGTATTTTTTGCAATTTGTTTTCGCCTTGACCAGATCTGTGGCTGCGATCCTTTGGATTTCCGATATCTTTACTATTAGAACGCGCAGGTAAGAACCATAAGTTTCAAGGTCTTCGCCTTGAGGGAATAAACACCGGGTTTTTGCCACTCGGCCAAACACCAATTCATAGGGCATGAAATTAGTCGCTTCGTGTACTGACGTATTATAGGCGAACATGGCGAAAGGGAGTAATCGGTCCCAATCATCATAATTGTTGGCGTAATGCCTAATGTGATCCGTCAGGACTATATGACTTCTTTCTAGCCCCCCATTGGTGTGAGGTCGATAACCGGAAATTGTAACTTGCTTCACCTGAAACAGCCTATCCAAGTGTTTCGTAAGATTACTTACAAAGCTCCCTCATCTATCGGCCAGAATGCTCCGAGGGACACCGTACTGAGTAAATGGGGAGGTTGCAACTGCATGTGCAATGGTAGTAGTCTTAAGGTCAGGTATGGGAACGGCTATGCAATACTTATTAAAGTTATCCTGCATTGTCAGGATGTGAGGATTACCATTAGGCGTGGTAGGCAATTTTCCTACATAATCTAGAGACAATTTTTCAAAGGGTACGGCTGGAGTATGGGTAATGAGAATGGCTTCACCAGTTCTTGCTCTTTCTAGCTTCTGCTCCAGACAGCCAGGAATATCTTTGCCTGATACGACGCTATTAGGCTATTATTTTTGGTCTGAATTCGAGGGGAGGTAACTCTACCTTCCCGTGGCAGAGGGTGATAATGATTTTGCTATTATGGAAAACGACGCCATTTTGGTTTGGGCTCACGAACATAACGCATCTTCGGAATTGACCATTCAACGGAATGTTTGATTGCCCCGCTCTAGAGCGGTGCGAAGGTTGGTTAAATCCTATTGTTACATCCTTCCAGTAGGTATTATCTACGTGTCGCTTTTTTATTGTGACTGAGTAGGTGCGGTGTCGACCGTGGGGAGTAACCGGGACCTCACCCTTCTTGGGCCTGCATTCCCATAAATCTTAAATATCAAGACGCTCGGTAGCGATTAGGAGCTTTGCGATAGGGTTCGTTGGTTCACAGTCCTCTGATATAAAGTGAGCATAATTGGCTTATCTGTGTATCAGAATATCAGAGGTTCAGTCCATTGGTGCGGAACGTGAAGCACGGTTCCGTCTGCATTAACCGGGTTTGATTTCACTTCAATGGGGGTATGGAGTAAAGCTCGCAACTCGGAGAATCGTCAATGTAGGGTAATTTCATGTCTATTAGGGAGGAAGAGAGAAGTTCCAATACTTTTCCCGATTGTAGTGTCCGAGAGATGAATCCGGGTTTCCTGTTAAATGAAGTTCCCTCTTCCTTAAGGTTCGGGCGCACATGGGTGTTCATGAAAGAGGTAGACCTACACCAGGCGCCATCTTAGAGGCTGACGTAGAGGATAGAGTCTCCATTTGTTGGTTTTGTCCTATGATTCGGGACCCTGGAATGGGCTCAACCTCTTCGGAAGGATCCTTAAATCGAACGGGGCTTCTTCTTACCACACTGACATTTTTCGTGGGGGAAGAAGGTAGCTGTTCGATCCGCTAAGCGGGGCCGGGGGTTCTTTAGCATGAATTTCCGTAGCCACAATTCGATTGGTTTGCATTGGTTCAGCTCCCTGGGTTGATTGCTTCTCGTAGGTTTCCAAAATGCTTCTCACTTTTTCCACAAAGATATCATCGCCGTATTCTCCACAGGGTTCAAGGCGTTCTAATTCCTCAAGTAGTTCATCATCTTGTTCTCCTTCTAAGACATATGTGCACGGAACTTGACTTGCATGTTGAAGTGAGAACGTGGTTAGTGTCAAGTGGTGAGAGGATTTACGGAATTTGTGTGGTAGGTGTGAGTGGAGTGTGAGTGTGGAAGCCGAGGCGATGAGTAGGGTTGTATGGGATGAATTGGGGAGAGAAAAATTAATCTTGAGCGTAGGGGTGAGGTGGGATTTAAGTAAATTGGGAAAGTGAGGTTAGGTTAGCAAGGAATCGGGGGAATTTGTGGTCAGGAGTATTGGGCCTACGAAGGTCAAGTGTGGTGCTCGAAAATTTGTGGGGGTGTTAAGTGAGAAAAAGGGGTGTCTGCAAGGGCTGTGAGGAATTGAAAAAAAGGAAAAAAGGTCAATATAGGGAGAATTCGGCGGCAATAGACACATCACTCTGCAGAGACATCTGGCGATTGAGAAGGGTACTGCATGGAATGGTCCCAGTTACCGGCGGCAGAGCGGGAGGTGGGTAGTGAGTGTACGGGTAGTGAAGTTGACGGGGAGGAAATTTTCCACGTGCCACGACGGCCAACAGCCCGTGGCTCGATGTCTAGTGGCGCGTCAGGGAGAGGGAGAGAGCGGGACGGTGAGAACGAAGGAAGAGAGAAGGTGAGGGAGAGAACTTCAAGCGCAAGTGACGGGGAGGATCTCTACAAGAGGAAAAGAGACAGCCAAGAGAGCCCGGACAAAAGCGTGGTAGAGAGCCTGTTTAAAAAAAGCGGGAGAACTAGAAGGCCCCCCCCCCCCCCCCCCGCAAAATGGAGGGAAATGTGGAGAAGGAGGTGCTCGGTATGCTGATAAGCGAGATCAGGGGGTTGAGGGAGGAATTAAGAATTAGAGATGAGAAATGGGAAAAAGAGATGAAAGAGATGAGGGAGAGAGTAGAGGGGTTAGAGAGGGAAAGGAAAGAAAAAGATGCTAAAATGAAGCAGATGGAAGAGGAAAATAGGGTGTGGAAGGAAAGGACGGAAAAAAGGCTTGAGAAGATGAAGGGCAGGTTGCAAATGGAAGTAGGAGGCAGAGGTGGGGGGAGCGAGATTGAAGGTATTTGGGAGAGGGTAGAAAAGATGATAGAAGAGACAGTGGGAGAGCGTAGGAGTGAGAATGAAGAGAGGGCAGATAGGGAAAGGTTAAGGGCAATGGAGCTGAGAATGGAGAGAAAAGATAAGGCAGACCGGAGGAATAATATTGTGGTAAAAGGGTTGAAGCTAAAGAGCGGGGAAGAAAGAGAGGGTGCGGAAGCGCTGCTACAGAGCATAGGGTGGGTTAAAGGCAGGGTAGGAAAATTTGAGTTGGAGGGGAGAAAAGACAAGGAAGTGGCGGTTGTGGAGATGGAGAGCTGGGAAGAAAAGTTGGGGGTGATGCGAAATAAAAATAGGATAAAGGATAAGGCAGTTTTCATCGATCACGATTTAACGAGAAAGGAACGGGATGTGCAGAGAATGCTGAACGACAGGGCTAGAAGGGAGAAGAGTGAAGGGAGATCGGTGAAGGTAGGATATCGGAAAATAAAAATAGACGAGAAAATGTGGGTGTGGGATGAGGAGAAAGATGTGTTAAAGCAAGTGCAGGGGAATTTGTTTTGTAGGCAGTAGGGGGGTGAGGGTAAGGCAGGGTAGAGGAGTGGTGAAGGTGCTGTATTGGAATGTAGCAGGGGTAATGAAGAAGGACGAGGAGTTCTGGCGTTATATCCAGGAATTCGACGTTGTCGGACTGGTAGCGACATGGGTAGAAAGAAAGGAATGGAAGAAGAAGAAGGGCCAGTGGGGGAATTATAACCGGGGTTAGAGATGGATTACAGGAAAAAGCTCATGGAGAGGAAGAGGGGGAGGGAGTGCAAATAAGGGAAATAAAAATAGGAGGCATAACCTGTAAGTTTGTTACAGTGTACAATAACGACGGGATGGAAAGAATTAAAGAAAGGGTGGAAGACCTGCTGGGCGAAAGAGAGGAGAGTATGGTGATAGTAAGTGGGGATTTTAATGCGAGGATGGGGAGCGAAGGGGGACTTTACACGGAAGGGGAGTGCTTCGAAAGGAATTCTAAGGATATGATAATAAATAAGGACGGGGAGATTCTAAGGGACTGGATGGAGGATAAAGGCACATACGTAAGTAAGGTGGGGGTGTCGGTGATAGATTATGTGGTTACGAATATGCAAGGATGGGAGGAGACGGAAAAATTAGCAGTAGATGGGGAGGGTGGAATCAGACCATCAGCCATTGAGTCTATGGATAAGAGGTGAGGGTGGCGGAAGACAAGGCGGGGAAAAAGTCTCGATAGGGGAGAGGGTGACCTGGACGAGGGAGGCGGTGGAGAAGTATCAAGAGGAGCTAGGAAAGGTACGCTTTGGAGGGGAGTCGGTTGAAGAGATATGGGAGGATCTGAAACAGAATGTGAAAGGGTGTGTGCAAAAGAAGCTATTAAGAAAGAAGAAGAAAGGAATGGTGAAGCCGTGGTGGGATAGGGAATGTAAAAAATGAAAAGGAAGGTGAAGAGGAAGTACAAGAAGTGGAAAGAGGGTAATGCGAGGAGGGAAGAGTACGTGGAAATTAGGAAGGGGTTTAGAGTGATGTGTGAGAAGAAAGAACAGGAAAAGGAGAAAGAGCTGGAAGAGGAGTTAGAAAATGTTAAGACAGAGGGGGACGTCTGGAAGATAATAAATAGGTTTAGGAAGCGGAAGGTGGGGGGCAGCGAGAATATAGGAAGTGAGGAATGGAGGGAATTTTTCAAAGAATCATTCCAGGGCTCAGATTCAAGGAAGGCGGACGGGGGAAGTAGAAGAGCGGGGGAGGCAGAGATGGAGGAGTTGAATGAGGAAGAGATAGAGAAGCAGATAAGGAAGTTGAAAAGGTCGAAAGCAGCAGGGTTGGATGGGGTGGAGAACGAAGCATGGCTGTTTAGTACACAAGAGGTTAGGGAGAGGCTGAAGGAGGTAGTGAAGAAAGTATGGAGGTGCGAGGGATTCCCAGGAGGGTGGAGAGAAGGGTTAATAGTGCCACTGTATAAGAAAGGAGATAGAGATAGGCAGGGAAATTATAGAGGGATCACGCTAATGAATACGGCGTATAAAGTATACGCGATGGTGGTGGCAGAGAGACTGCGGAAGGATGTCGAGGGAAGAGGAATATTGCCGGAGACGCAGGCAGGATTTAGGGCGGGTATGATTACTATCGACAATATCTACGTTCTGCAGCACGTGGTGGATAGAGAATTAGCGAAGAAGGGGAAGAGAGTGTACGCGTTTTTTGTGGATCTCAAAGGCGCGTTTCCGTCGGTGGATAGGGGGAGGTTGTGGGAGGCGATGGAGGATAGGGGAGTAGAAAAAGGCCTAATTGAGAGGGTAAGGGAGATATATGAGGAGACCAAAGACAAGGTAAGAGGAGGGGAGAGGATTTCGGAGGGATTCTGGATGGATAGGGGGTTAAGGCAGGGGTGTCCTCTGAGCCAAACACTGTTTGCGATTTTAATTGCGGATATGGAAAGTAAGCTGGAGGCTGGGGTGGTAGGAGGAGTCAGGATAGGAGGGGTTAGAATTTGGTCACTAGCGCATGCAGATGACATAGTGTTGCTGGCAAATAGCGAGGAGGCCTTAAAGGAGATGATGAAAAGGTTGAGAAGATACCTGGATAAGAAGGGGTTAGAGTTGAATGCGGAAAAGTCCAAGGTTATGGTGTTCAGAAAAGGAGGGGGAAGGGATAAGGGAGGAGAGTGGAAGTGGAAGGGAAAGGAGGTGCAGGAGGTGAAAGAGTTTGTGTACTTGGGCTTCGTGTTTCGGAGGAATGGGGGAGTAGATGGTCACATAAAAGAGAGAGTGAGGAGAGCAAATGTGGTGATGAGGCAGGTGTGGGGGTTGGATGAGAAGCTATTCGCAGATTATTTTGGTCGGAGAATGAAGCTGTTTGATTCGCTAGTGATGAATGTGCTATTGTATGGAGTGGAGGTGTGGGGGTGGATGGAAAGTGAAGAGGTAAATAGAACGCAGGAGAGGTATGTAAAGTGGACCCTGGGGTTGGCAAGAAACACGCCTAAGTATATTGTCAGGAGGTAGACGGGGAGAACGAGTGTAGGGATTCTAGCAGGGAGCAGGGCGTGTAAATATGAGGAGAAATTTTTGGAAGAGGGGGGAAGTAGTCTGGTTAGGAAGTGTTGCTGGGAGAAGGAGAACAGGAGAGGGGGTGGGAAAGTGGAGGCTGAGAGGGAAAGGTATTTTATAATGAATGGACTGCAGATGGATGAAGTGAGAAGGATGCACGAGGAAGGAAGGAAGGTTTATGACTTGGTTAAGCAAAATGGCATGGAGAGAAAGAAGACAGAGGGGGAAGAGAGAATAAGAGAGTCAAGGTTTAACGGGAACTATGTGTGGATTATGCCAAGGAGAAAGAGCGCAATATTTATGTGAGAAAGGAGAGAAAGGAAGTCAGGAGCTTATAGCGAGGATGAGGTGTGGGTGCATGGAGGGTTTCAATAGGTTCTGGCTCTCACGGGAGAAGAGGATGTGTGAACTGTGTGGAAAGGGGGATGCAAGAGTGGAGCACTGGTTGGACGAGTGCCTGGAGGTGGAAAGAAGTGTGATAAGCATGGAGGTATTGTTGCATGAAAAGGGGGAAAAAAGGGCAGTAGCATGGGTGAAGGGAGTGTTGGGTAAGATGGAGATGGAGAGAAGGAAGGAGGCAGAGGAATGGAGACGGAAAGATTGTAAATAGGAGAGAAAGTAGATAAAAGTAACATGTAAATATTGTAAATAGTAGATAAGTAGTAGGTATTAGAGCGAAAACAGAAGTTGGCAAGCGAGGCAATGCGAAAAAGTAGGGACATGCGTGCGAGGCGAGGCGAAGCGAGGAAGGCGAGGCGATAAAAGCGTGCGACTTAGAGATAAGGAGTGGATGGATGTCAGTCTTTGAGGGTTCGTTTTAAGAAAATTCTGTAAAAATGGAAGTGTAAGCAAGTCAATTTTTTAAGGCCAGCAGGCTGAAAAATAAACGTTTATCTAACTATGTGCACGGAACTTGGTTGCCCTCTCCTAGTCCTTCGTGGTCCCGGGCTATCCCTTCCGAGCTTGCTGACGACTATTTTAATGAATCCGGGCTCATTTGCTTCGGTATATATACCGCTCCATTCGCGAATCTTGTAAGAACTCCTTGAGCTTAGTGGTTTTTCCATAGAACTGCGGAATGTTGTAGGGGCTTTGCTGAAGCGTCATGCACTCCAACACCGAGGCCATTGCTGCAGCCGTGTCCATATTCGTTGCTGGTTTTGAGATCGTAATGTTGGAATTGACCTCCAGGAGGTCAGTACTCCTGTTTAGATTCATGTCGTTGGTACCCCCGTGGTTAGATATTTTTGTTAGTGGGATTTTCCGGCAGGAGTGCCTACACAGCTTTTACTGGCACAGTTAATTGCCGGTGACTTCATTGACTCCAAATGCAACTATTCTGCTGAGGAGTCGATCGGAACTTATTCCGAGCGGATGCGGTAAGCGTAGGCGGGAGGAAGAGTTCATTTAGTCCACGAAAAGGGGTATTGATCCAGTTTTTAGGCTGTCTACTTCGGATTAATACATGGAAAATCCATGTACTATGGACATGTGTTCGATCACCCATACTCCTGCTATTCCCCCTATCTGGTTCAATCCGATGGATTCCGGATTGGAGATGACATAGAAGTGGAAACCTGCTTCTCTTATTTCCAATCCCAATCCTCCCACCATCCGTAATGTTCTATTTTCCACGGTGACCTCGTACTCGGGGATAGACCGATAGGGGACGTTAAGGTTACTTCTGTCGATGAAATTGTTATTGGTATACCAGTCGGATACTAGTTCAGTAAACCCGTCTTAGAAGTCATCGCCGTGCACCTCAAGAGAAGTGGGCAGTCGCCTTCCAGCTGAGGTCGCGAATTCGGTCACAAAGGGTGCATTCATCTGTTCGTTTCCCTTCTTCGTAGGATAGGGGTAGCGTAAGTTCACCACACCGGAATTTTTATTTCATGTTAATTCTTATGGAAATCAGTCGGTTAAATCGATAAGTGATTGGAACAACCCTCGGCTAACGATTCAGTGGACAGTCTGGAAGGGAGGACTAAGGTGGCTTACACGAGAATATTATTTTATTTTTATTCTCTACGTCTACGTGATACCCTTAATACAGAATTTCGACTTCTGGTTCCATTATCGCAGTTTCATCATCCGAGATATCGCCGTTCAAAAGTTCTGCAGCTGGTGCAACTTCTTCGCGTTCTGGGTGTTTGACTACGCGATTAGGGTGGTTTTCTTCAAGAAATGCGCGTCTTCTTTGTTGAGGGCTTCTTCTTGCTCGAAGTAAATTGTCACAATCTGCCCGATTTAATTAACGGGGGCAACTGCAGGTACCGGATTTGCGGGTCGAACGGTTGGCCGAACTACGCACACGGGAATTACTTTCTCCTCTGGAATGACGACATTACGGAATATGACCGATCTGCGAGTTTCAGCAGCGCGCTAACATTTTCCCCTAGACCTTCTTCCTCTTTTGCGACGTGTCTGTAAAAAGTCCCCCCTTCCTGGAGGATGTATGGGATATTCCGTCAAATATTCAGGATTTTACTCACAATCCTCGCAATAATCAATGGGAGAGAAGGACTGTTGACTGAGGCTCCCTGATTCTAAGGCACAGAATCGGAAAATGCCAATTTAACGACGGCAGAGGAAGTACTTGAAGCCGGAGCGGGCGAATGGTGGGAAAATCCGGGCTGAAATTGAATAACCTTGAAATGGGCCCCCTTTTCCTTTTACGAGGTTGTCAATAAAAGAAATAGTGGTGCGCCTCCTTTTCGACATAAGCAACGGAGCCTATGTCTGCACATACACTCATAAAGCTAAAGGCGTACCGAGTCAGAATAGAAAATTATTTCCAATTCTGACTGTACGGTACCACCTTTCCGTCTGGATCAAATCCGGATAACGGTCAAATGATTTCAGTTCAGCTTTTCTAATATTTCTCATCTATAAAGTAGGTAATGGTGCACTTCCTCTTCTACATGAGCAACGGGGCCTATGTATGCACATTCACTCATGGAGCTGAAAACTTATCGAGTCAGAATAGAAAATTGTTTTAAATCCGGGCTTTACGGTACCATTTCTCATAACAAGGTGAGCCGCAGTCAAACAACATATCCTAGCTAAGTTTTAATAACAGTATTTACTAGTGACGCTACATTAGCCAACTGGAGCTTCCATGTTCTAACCCACAGAATCGGAAATTTCAAACTCCACGACGGCCGAGGAGGTACTCGAAGCCGCAACGGGCGAATGGTGGGGAAATCCGGGCAGAAATTAAGTGGTTAATCAGTGATGCGCCTTCTCTTCGAAATGAACAACGGAGCCTATGTCTGCACATACACTCATGGAGCTGATGGCTTACCGAGTGGGATTAGAAAATTATTTTCAATTCGGACTTTACGGTACCACTTTTGCATCTGGATCAAATCCGGATCACGATCAAATTATTTCAGTTTAGCTTTTCTTGTGTTTCTGATCTATGACGAAGGTAATGGTGCGCCTCCTCTTCGACATGAGTAACGGAGCCAATGTCTGCACATACACTCATGGAGCTGAAAGGTTACCGAGTCAGAAATGAAAATTTTTTTCAATTCGGACTTTACGGTACCATTTTTCCTTAATAAGGGGAGCCGCAGTTGGATAAAATGTCTCGATTCCGTTTAATTTTTCCCTTTCAGTTTTGTCAATATGTTATGTATCAATTATGTAGAAAACTGCAAAATAAGTTTAACCCTCAAACGGCACACTAGTGCGAATTCGCACCAGCAAAAATTTCAAAGCGCTGATATTTTTTCTGAAACTATTTTCAAGGTCTCTCACCGCTACGTTAAATATGTCCATACACCCACAAATACATGACGCGTAAACAGATAGTCATCCGCCTGCGAGCAGCCGAGTGAGACACTGTAAAAGTTTCAAGTGGTGCAAATTCGCACTAGTGTGCCGTTAGAAGGTGCCAAGTCGTGTTTTATGAGAAATTGTAAAACGTTGTTTCTGTGCCTGAAACAAGATCTTTCATAAAAGGGTAATTTAATTTGTTCATAAATATGTCTATAAACAAAAAGAAAGATTATAAACAATAATAAATAACATTTCATGAACCAGTGAAAATATTGCACGAAAAGCACAAAGTTTACAATTACTCGCTATTGTTAGACTTTAAATTGATGTGATGATATTTTTTCAACCATTTTTTTTTATATTAAGAATGGCGGAGTAAGGACGTCGTTACAGTTTGGGAAGTTCTACGACTGTTCTGCAGGCACTAGCAGAAGAGTCTGAAGACGATGTGCGTCGATCACAGAGCTTCTGTCTGCGTTGACTGCATTGGTCTTATTGAATAATGTTCAATGATGATTGTCATAAGAGTAGTAGTTTCACAATATAATAATGTTAATTTTTTCTAAAAATAGGTAGTAAAACTTTGTTCTTTCCTCTAAATATTCTATGTACTTTTACTCTTTCCTAACAAACCCTCACGTCACACATCACCGCCCTGACACACTTCACTGATCAATCTTTTTACCAATTAGTCACATGGAGAGCTTCCCAGAGTTATAATAAAATGAATTCTTTCAAACTTTGAAACAAAAAACACTATTTATGCAATAATATGCTTGTATACTGCAAAAATAACAATGTGTGCTGTCCTGCACTCGTGATATACTTCATACAAAAATACCGAAAATCTGACACATCTGGAAAAATACTTAATCTAATTTTATCGGATTGGCATATTTTTTTCATGACAGAACATCTATTTAAATGAAGAATCGCGTTAGTTACGTTTCAATACCTTCAATTTTGAAAAAATTATGTTTTTTTGTTGAAAATGTCTATTTTTCAAGAAAGTCTTTTTTTAATAACAATTTTGTGATGAGTTGATATAATTTTCGATAAATTCAAGTTGCCCCAACGGATTGGGCGAGAAATTTTACCCCAAAATCATATATTTATACGCAGATTTTGAAAATTATTTTCATATTAATATGTTCAGCTGAAATCACAAAATCCCAATTCGCACTAGTGTGCCGTTTACGTATGCTGGGTTGAAGTGTGCCGTTTAAGGGTTAAAATCGAGAAAAAAAATCCGAAGAAAATACATGTTGCACACAAAAAAGAGGATGAAGGTATTCATGTATTTTTAAGGGAAAAAAACATTGAAGAGGGTAACTACCCCTATACTATTATTATGCAAAAAAATCATTAAAAAGTATGCATATTTTATAGACAAAAATAGTACTTTCAGGTCAAATTTACAATATTTTGAATTCTAGACTGTATATCGAATATCCATTCTTCAAACTTTGAACAATAATGATATTCGTCAAAAAAAGTGTTTAGAAACATAATAATTCCTTACACCACGAACATCGTATCACAGCGATATACGTACATCCTAATGTCACAATGTGATTTACAAGAATCACCGAAGCTAAAATCCACCGGATTTTCAAATTAGTATATCTTGGCGAGGTTAATTGATTATGCACCAAAGACTGAAGCTTAATAATATTATTCCTTATGTGTAATTTGATATCGTAATTTATCAAAATAACAGAATCGGAAAAGTGACGCACATAATTTTTCCAAACTCTAAAACCAAATACATCTGAAGATAGAATTTTTCCTTTTGTTCCTGTTGGAATAATTTTTTAATTTTAAATTTTATAGGAGGGTATTGCTTCTTCAACTACAGTTGGGCAATGAGCAGTCCATGAATCAAGGAGTAAAACGCTATTTGGCCCTACATTTGGAAAATAAATTTCCTCCAAACAAGTCATGAAGTGTACTGCAAATAATAAAACCAATTATTATTGCTTTCATACCATTTTTAATAGAAGTAGATAATGTAATGTTGTCCGAGGTAAGTTCTCCCGATTTTGAAGCATCTTCGTACACATTACTCTGCCTGAATAATGTCCCATCTACAATTGATCAAAATTTTCCGCTCGGTTCTTTTAGAACTAGAAATAGTGCTGAAAGAAGTTTCCCGTCAGCAGGTATTAGTGGTTGGATAGTATTATTGTGGGTCGTGGACGAAATAGACTGAACAACGCATTCCACCTTTTTTTCTCCTGCAACAGTGAAAGTTCCCCCGGAGTTAATTTCCAATTGGAAACCACTTTAATCCGAATTATAAACATTCTGTACTCCAACATTTCCTATATCTTGCTTCACGCTGGCTACAATTTCATCCGCCTACATTTTCAGCTCATCGACATTTTCCAAAGTCTTTCTGGTAACAAACTTGTTTATTTTTCTGGAAACTATTTTGTGTTCGCTTTTAAATTTGGCAAGCCATGTTCGAGAAGCGCGGAAACGAAAATCTTAATGGCTAACCTCTTTTTGTGCTTGTAATGCTCATCTGCGTATTTCTTTATCGTGAACAATTAGCACGTTATCAACTGCTTTTTTTAACTTTCCTAATGTAATGTCACATATCCTAGCAACTTTTTCTCTATAAGTACCGCCTTTATGGAGAGCATGGGCCCAACGTCTTGATTGTTATACTGAATGAACTTTTCTGAACTTTTACTGTACACTTTCAAAACCTAAATTTTTCTTATTTTCATTTCTTCAGTATTCGACTGCTCTTAATTAATAGTCGTATGATAGTTCTCCCTCATCTTTTGTGCATCTATCTGTACGTGAAAAAGGCATCCAACAAAATTGCTTCAAAATGATCCTCTAATTCAATTTCCTCTTTCATTTTCAAACCTGTAGAAAGCTCAGAAAGTTTTGTTTAGAAGCAACAGTAAATATTAAAATATAAGTAAAAAATCTAAATTCAATTGTAAGACGTTCAAACCATTTTTATATTTCTCAAAAAATTTTCCATATCAGGAGACAACTGAAAAAATTTTAACAGAAAAATCCATTTTTCCCTTGTCAAACATATATTATCGGTTTTTCACCGCCATGGCTAACGATTGTAAACTCACTCGGAAAAAAACGGAGAAATTGTTAGCAAATCTAGTATCAGAAACAAAGAACTTGCAAAAGAAGGAGTCTATTTAATTTTCTTTTCCAAAAGTATTTTTATGGCTTACGTTTTATTTTATGAACAAACAACATCCATTTGGCCTTGGGTCAAGTGTTAAATTTTTATGAAAACGTTTCTTGATGTGTAAACATCATATACCTCGATATGGGGAGTCGCGCCTGAGACGAGTGAAACCACGGCTCGAAAGTGTAACGCAAGCCTCTGATACACGCGTTGTGTCGTGTCAGAGAAACTGAAGGAGCCCTTCAATTATTCTCTCTCTCTCTCTCTCTCTCTGTCTCTCTGGCTCTGTCTCTATGTCTATCTGTATCTCTATCTCTATCTATCTTTATTTCTCTCTCTATAAAAAAATTGTTATTTCCGAACTTTTAGATATTTTTTGGAAGCATTAAAATTTGATGTTTTTTAAAACAACTTCTAATAAAATTAACACATACTGCCTTTCATTTATACCCATAAAAAGGGAACTTTCATCACCTTTCATGCAATAATTGAAAGAAAATTTACAGCTTATTATCATTAAAACTAGGCTACTTGTACAACCTATTGGAGAATAGATGTCTGCAAACTTTTGCACGGCATTAGATGTGAGAGAAAATAAGTTTTTATACTTCTACATGTTCGTGAGTTATTATTTGCTTTATGTAAGATTTCAATTGCAGTTAACGTTTACCGAAGATGTTTACACATAAATCTATGTTGGTTCGTAGTTCAGGACGCACGTGATATTTTTTTATGTAATAATGTGGATAAAATCTAAACAAAAATTCCCATATTAAATCGAGTGGTCACCCTTTTGACCTGTTGTTGTCAATTTTTGCAATTTAATCAATAAGTAGTTGCAAAAAATTCGGAAACGCAAAATGACCCAAGGCAGGGAACCTTCCCTATTCAGATTTTTCATGTATAATATTGAAATTGGAAAATGTATTGGTTATCTTACCGTTCTGCTTGATGATTTTTGGTTTATTCTGCGATTCCTGTCAAGTTTGTTGGTCTCTGCTTCTTTGGGTTAAGGATTCTGATGTGCCTGGTTTTCTGGATGAATGTGAGTCCTCGTTCCGGAACTTTACAGAATTTTCGATAGAATTCGGGCAAAGTAACAGTTTTGAAAACACGAAGGAATAGTAAGGAGTAATCTCGCTGTAAGTGGGGAGTGGGACGAGTGACGTCCAAGAATTCGTTAATGCTTGCCGCCAATGAAAACTTGAGAGCAAGATCGTGCACATGCGCACTGGCGGTTGCGATGTCAACGATGTCAACACGCGTTGGAAGTTTTGAACTTGTTTATTGAACGAGCATAACCTACATATGCACCGAGATGTCAAAATATAACATAGGGGTCTTGCTCCCCAGTTTTCATTCGTGGCAAGCAATAACGAATTCTTGGACGTCGCTCGTCCCACCTCTGCTCACCCAACACATGGGGTGATACCACTTCTTACTATTTCTTCGTGGTTGAAAACTAGACTGGACTGAACTAATTGTGAGTTGCATTGTAATTGGCACGGACCATTTTCTATCCTGGTTTGAATCACCTTCTTTTTTTCGCAAAATAAAATTTAACACAGAATGTACAACAATAGAATCACTCTCAACGAGCAATTTGATAAAAGTGTGAATTTTAAAAATATTCCAACAGGAACAACAGGAAAGATTCAATATTCGTTGTCAGCTATTCTATTATTGTACCTTCTGTATTGAATTTTATCTTGCGACAAAAACAAGGTGATTCATTTACAACAGATCGCATACCTTAGAATTAAACAATCTTTAAATATAATGCGCAGAAGATTTAATTATAAAGGTTAATTTGTGAAACAATCTAGGGGTAGTTACACTCTTCAATGCTCTTTTTTTCTTATAAATACATAAATACCTTCATCGTCTTTTCTGTGTGCGACAAGTATTTTCTTTGGATTTCTTTGCTCGATTTTAGACTTATCTTGCAATTTTGTACATGATTGGTGGCGGGGGGGTTACGCTTGCCCAATTTAGGGGCCGCTACCCCCATTAATTTACAAATCTTTTTTTTGGCGGAACAGGTCAATTTTATATTTTTCTCAAGTGCAAAATATATATATTCTTTTTCCTATGTACTTGGCAATTTTCAGCACATTTAAAAATGTGTAGGGGTGTTTTACCCCCTTTTTTTTTGAGAAAATTACGTTATTCATCTTTCATCACGAGGAATATTTTCCAGTATTTTTGGTCGAAACCAATTAGGTTTTTATACACAAAACTATATAATCTACACTTGCGACCCCTATCTTTGAGGGGCTGTTTCACCCCCGTAACGTGTTTTTCCGCACATAACAAGAAATATTTTTATTTCAAACATACAGAAACAATAATTTTCTCAATTTGAACAAAATATGGACTTATCACGTTTTATTCGCTTGCTCTCCTCATTTATCCTGACTTGGAACAGGGAATTGAAAAATAGTACATTGTGTTACGAGTGCGTGAAGTTGAACATTCCAAGAGTGTTACAAACTTCACATGAGTGGAATGTCTTCCAGCACATGTCACACACGATATTTTTTGCAAAAAATGCATGAAAATGCGATGAAAAATACGATATCGAGGTGGGGGGGGGTCCAGGGCGCAGCCGTGGTGAGGGTGCGGGGTGCGAAGCCCCTGCTGGGGGGTTCGGGGGGCGAAGCCGCTGCTGATCAAATCAAATATTGATTCACAATATTATTACATTAAACTACAAAAAAATAAATAAAAATTAGACTAAAAAAAAAACTAAAACGAAATGAAAATTAGATTATTGTTATTTAGTTTCGTTTAATAAGTAACATTGGTTTAATATTCTAATAATATTACAGTTAGTTGATAGTAACACTACAGTTCGTTAAATGGAAAATTTTTGTGTTTTTGTCCTCAACAACTTCAATGTTCTGTGTTTTTTCGATTTTAGATTGCTTTAGTGGTATAATGTTTAAATCAGAATTATCATTCGACGTTGATGCGTTCAGTTTAATTTATTCAGTTATCATGTGTGATATTTTCCTTTTGTTATTGATGGAGTTTTCGATGTAACCCTCAGCAACTGATGTTGCCTTCCATCCACCAAGTTGTTTGATGGTAGTAATGTTGACACCGGAGTCTGCTAGCAAGGTGGCAGACGTTCGGCGAAAGGCTTGACCCGTGTATGAGCTGGCATCTGGTGGATTCAAATACTCTGCGATTTGCTGAGGCATAGCACCAAATTTGTTTATGCCAATAGGTTGCATAGTGCACTTTCCCTTTGCGTAATTTAAAAAGAAACGGTGGCTCGTTGCATCTTTTGGTCGAAGGGCTTGATATTTCTTTACAATATCATAAAATTTTCCATCGATAGTAAACGATATTCGAATTTTTGTCTTCGTATTTTGAATTTTTACGAGCAGCATTGATCCATGGGCTGTTAAGGTAATAGGCCGTATTATGAGACAGATGTTGACAGGCTAGATATATTTGATTTTTTGAAATAAATATTATCTCAAATATTAATAATCTTTACATTATTCGAAATTTTGATCCTTTCCAAAGTATTAGCGGAAGTGATTTCATACAAACAATATTAAACCAAAATTATGTAAAGGAAAAATGGGAGTAATCACCGTGTCCATACTATGAGACACCGTTTTAGGGTCATGTCCCAGGTGTCTCATGTGCTATGTCCGTATTATGAAACGAGTAAATAAAATCGAAAAATAATTAAATTTTCAACTTTTTGTGCTTCATTGATTTTTTTATAAACAATAAATAAATAATTTATGTCTAGAAAAAATTATCACAATTTGGTAATACATTATAGTTATTAATTCAAAAACATACAAGTATGAAGAGCCTTTCTGGTAGCTGCTTATATTATTTGGTTTCTTGCTTGATCTTTTGTGTTATTTCTTTCATTTTCCATAATAAGATCTGCTTTTCCTCTGCTAATTTCTTTTTTTCGTCTTGAAGTTGCTTTTTCTTGGCAAGTTTTTCTTCTCTTTCTCTCTTTTCCCTTTCTTCTTCCATATTGTAGTTCCACCATTCATCAGCTGTTCCTGCTGCGGGTAGTTTAGGTTTACCCGATACATTTCACCTGGCGCCATTTCGCGATCGCCTGTTCTCGGATTTTTATTTCTTCCTAGATGAAAGCGCCTCTTCAGAGAAACTTTGTAACTAAATTATCGTCTGCTACTATGGGAATCGTAGTTCCTCAATTTGCCACATGTGGCGCTCTCATCTGGGAAGGAATAAAAATCCGAGAACAGGCGATCGCGTTTGTGGGCTGTTTACCACCATCTCCGCCACAGGCGTGCGGTCTCCTAGTAGCACTTCGTGCTTCCACCTTTATCTTTTTCTTTTTGAGTAAATATTCCGTTGGACAGTAAATGCCCTTGCAAAACATTCGTCGGGATTCATACCAGCTCCTAACAACAGATAATAGTATAAGTATTTAAGTAATATTAACGTTTGCTATGATTTGTCTACGCGTCACCTTATCATTTAATTCACATACTTTTATTAGCTATCGCATTATTATTTTCCTTGTCCATTTCTATATTGGCTTGACCACTCGAATTGCAACAGTTTTAAACATCGTTAAGTGTAAGACTAGATCTTGGGTTACTTTCTGAAAGAAATACGTATTTAAGTTAATATATAAGAAAATTATTTGAAAAATAATATTATTAAGAATGCTTGAACGAACCTGCTTGATTGTTTTCACCCAAAGTAAATTTTGGGCAGTTTTCACTCCCTATCAATTCCAATTTCTCATTATCCTCAATGTAAGATAAGGTAGTATTCTCCACCGATTGATCAGGTGCATGCTAAATTTTACAGGTTAGTT
The DNA here is from genome assembly GCA_932178445.1 of Andricus quercusramuli. NCBI lineage: Eukaryota > Metazoa > Arthropoda > Insecta > Hymenoptera > Cynipidae > Andricus > Andricus quercusramuli. Next base: position 80,079 of record CAKNXH010001740.1, read on the forward strand.
TAAATTTAGTGCAAATTTTGTAACTAAGTTACCTCATAACCTGTTCCGTAATAAACGTATGGGTTCAGAACAATGTTTATTTTATTTTAATTATAGATAAATGTTCAAATTCGCAATTTCAAGATCAAAAACGGATAAGAGAACCTCCGAAATTGCTGTCTCATTAATTTGTTAAAACAATGGAAACGAGCAGGTCCGTAGATTATGAAACACGCGGTCGTTCGTTCCATAAATACGGACTTCGAAACAGCTGATGTACGTATTGTGAAACACAATTATTATTAAAAATATCACAACGAAATTGGTGAAACAAAAATTCCAACATCATTTGCAACTCATAAGCTTTCAAATAAATAATCTTACTTTTAAATGCAAGTACTGTAAATTATCAGAACATTCGAAAAACCAAACCGAGTGCATTTGCTTCTAAGGGCTGCATGGCTGCTCAATTTGAACGGAATATCAAGTACAGATACTTAAATATTTTTGTTCAAATATAAACACTTCAGAGCAACATTTATTTACATGAGTTTATAAATGTAGATGATAATATTGTTATGGGTCAGGATCGCCACTGATTCCAAACACTTCGGAATCAGATATAGTATAATTTTATTCAGTATTTATTCAATGATTACAATAAACGTCGAGAGAGACTACTGATTGGCAAGACGAGATGGACAAGACTAACTT
>CAKNXH010001741.1:0-41133 GCA_932178445.1 Andricus quercusramuli
TTAATTTTTTAAGGATCATACATCTGGATTTGAAATTTTATTGCACATCTTTTTTTTATGAGACAAAAAGTTTTAGCTTTTTTCAGTTTAAACATTAAAGCCAGAAAGCTGATTAAAAAAACGATCATAATATGTTTGGAAAAAACTGGAATAATGTTTTTTGGAAAGTTTCAGATTGAAATATTTAATATTTTATGTGTAGTTATGATTTTAGTTAATATCAGCGCTGGAGTTTTTGAGATTACTATAGACTCTGGGGCTTACCGCCGCGCCACATTCTCGTCATAATGAGTTTTTGTTTATAATACGATATAATTTAAATTTCTTAATGAATAACAATTTAACGAAAGTAAGCTGTAATTCCTAATTTGAATAGACAAATCACTCTAGAGTTACGGAATAACTGTTCTGTTTTGATTTTAAAATAGATTTAGACAAAGTTCAATGAACGCGTGTATAGGTTTGTTTACAAAACGAATGTTCAAGGTCGCTTTACGAGTGAAGCCGAAAGCAGATGTAAACATTATGTATACATTAGAGTATCCTACATTGAAATCTAAATAAACCGGAAAAATACATTAGAAATTGAATAAAATTCATGAGTGTTTTGTCGACTTGTTTTCGTTGAGTTCTTATTCACTAAGAAATATAATTAATGTTTCATTATAGGTCGAGTATTGAGCTCCGGCAAATTTTGCCGTATTTAAAGTTTCTAGTCCGGCAAATTTTTTGTGTCAATAAGGAACTTTCTGTTCCGATTATATTTTTTGCTAATTTGGTACAATAGTAGAATATTTCACTAGTTTATCAAAAAATGAGGAATATTAAGTTATAAATACACACAAAGTGTCCTATAATCAAGAATATTACACACTAAAAGCACACTAAAGATTTGCTAATCACTTCACTATTCCTATAATAATACACTTTATCACTAATTTGCGAATTGTTTATCTTCAGAATCGAATCACGAATCCTCACGATCACTCTTCTGTGACCAGTCACTAACACTCGTATTTTTTAAAGGGAGACTTGGAAAAGGGGTTCAAGAAGTGACAGATCATTCTTCTGTGACCAGTCACTAAAATGCCGTACTACAAATTTAAAATACGGCAAAAAATGCCGTACCTGTATACACTACGTTCATTATAAGCAAGAACTCACTAGCCAGAGAACATGACGCGAAGGTAAATTTTCTGCAAAACGTCCCGTAAAAGACGATTTTTTGCAAAACGACCCGCAAAAGGGATTTTTTCCTACTTCGAAGTTTCTGCGTTTCTCTCTAGGTTCTCGACTGATAAAATTTGAGATTTCAACATTGAATTTGAACCCCCTCCCTCAATTCTGTCAGCGTCCTGCATTTCAGCGTTTCAAATATGGTCACTATGGTGGCTCAAAAATGCATTGCAAACTTTTTTTTCATGTCAGAGGGGGTCCCCATTTTGTTCCAAATCCGGAAAAAGAAAATGCCTAATTTTTGTTTTTTCGTTTTTTTTTTTTTTAATTTTAACTGCTGCCGGCTTTGGCTTAAAGTTTCCCATGTAAAATGCATGGGGAAAAATCACTTTTTTTCAGATTTTGAAATAATTTTTTTTGGTTGGAAAAAATGCGAAGGGAAAGTATAGAGGCTTTCAGAGAATTATCCAGCGAAGAATTTCATGTATTGGACATATGGGTTTGACACCCCTAACACACCCCCACGATTCGCACGATTCCCTGAAAACTACCCTTAATACCAAAAATATCAATTCTCCATAAAAACGACCTTACGGGCCCTGTATTCTCGTCCTTTTTTACCTAAATTTATTATTATTGGTCTACTGGTATATTTATTAACAATAATTTATTAATTTTCAAATATTCAAACAAATGAAATTTGTTTGAATAATTTTTTTTTTCGAAAACTAGTTTTTTTCCAAAAAATTATTATTATTGGTCTAGTGGAATATTTATTAAGAATTATTTACTGATTCTAAATTATATAAACAATTGGAATTTGTGTTAATAATTTGTTTTTCGAATTTTTTTCTTAATGAAAATCATTATTGTTAGTCTAGTACTTTAGTGCAACATTCAACAACATTGATTAATTAATTTTCAAATACACAAATTCCATTTGTCTAAAAAATGTTTTCTCCAAAAATTCGTTGAACTGGCAGTTTATTGTCGTTAAGTGACACACATTTATTTTCAAATATTTTCAATTGTTAAAACAATAAATTATTTTCCTGTTAAGATTGAAGACCTTATTGTTGGAACAATTAAGAAAAATTTACAAATTTTTAGGAAAAAATTATTGTTTAAACAAATTAAAGGTTGTTGGAAAACAATAATAATTTATTTTTCATAGAATTGGAAAATATTTGTTAATAAATTTATGTTTTTAAATATAATAAACTGCCAGTTCGACGAATTTTTACACAAAAAATACTTATTTCTTAAAAAAAAACAAATGTTCAAGAAAAATTATTTCAATACATGGAATTTGTTCAAAACTTTGCAAATTAATTAACAAATGTTGATAAACATTCCACTGAACAAATAATAATAAACTTTAATAAAAAAGAAATTTCGAAAGAAAATTATTCAAAAAAATTCCATTTGTTTGAATATTCAAAAATTAATAAATTATTGTTAATAAATATTCCACTAGACCAATAGTGATAATTTTCAGGGAAAAAACAAATTTCCGAGAAAAAAAATTATTTAAACAAATTCCGTTGAATTAAATAATTTACAATTAATCAAGCAATGTTAATAAATATTTCACTATACCAATATAATTAATTTTAGGTGAAAAAGATGAGAATACTGTGCTCAAAAGGTCGTTTTTATGATGAATTGATATTTTTGGTTTTGAGGGTAGTTTTCAGGGACACGTAGGGGTGTGTTAGGGGTGGTAAACCCATATGTCCGATACATTAAATTCTTAGTTGGATAATTCTCTACAAGCCTCTACAGGTATCCTGTTATATTTTTTCAAGCCCTAAAAAATTATTATAAAAACTCAAAAAAGTGATTTTTCCCCATGCATTTTACAAGGGAAACTTCAAGTCAAAACCGGCAGCAGTTAAAATCGAAAAAACGAAAAAACAAAAATTAGGCATGCTTTTTTTCGGATTTGGAGAAAAATGAGGTTTTCTCTGAATTTTAGTTGCGAGAAGTCTGCTTGCTCAAAATCCCCTCGATAAACGAAACGCTGGAAGTCACAAAAATCTGATTCAAGCCGAGCATCAGAAAAAAAAAGAATAACAATTTTTTTTTAATACGTTTTTAAATTCCTGTTCTTCTGAATTGAACGTACCTATCACGAGACAAATTTTGATGGAGTTTTGAGATTTTCATTAATTTTTGAACGATAGTAGAATATATTTTTAAAACGTTTATATCAATGAATGCGCTGATCTTTTCTGAATGCGAAACGCCTATTAAAAGTTTAATTAAGCCTAAGCAAAGTTATTATATTTATTTATTATAATTTTTTTTTATGATTTTGAAAAAGCGGAACGACCTTTATGTACCTACTATGAAACAACTTTTGAACTCTTGTACCGGTGTTCCATAATACATGTCTCTATTATAGAACAGCAAAGAAATGTGTTTTTTTTTAAAATATTATTATGGCTTACTTAATATTATTTTCTATATTAAAGAAACCAAATAGTACAATAAATGTTTATTTCAATAGTTCATAGAGATAAATAAATTGGATACAAGTTTTTGTTAAATTTTACAAACCTAATCTATAAAGAGTACTTTTCGTGAACGAAGTGAATTAAATATACTTTTTGCTGGTTGAAAATTCATATTTTCCTCGAAAATTCAATAGTTTGTATCAAATTTGTTTTCTCTGTTGACCAACAAGTATTTTTCAATTGAAAATTCAACTATTCTCGAAAATTTGCCTTTTTTGATTGAATTTGACTGTTTTTTATTTCAAATTAAAATCTTTTTTGGTTGAAATTTCAATTATATTAACTTGTTCGTTGAGAATTTATCTTTTCAGTTAAAAATTTAACTTCTTTTTTAAAATTGTAAATATTTTGTTAAAAATTAATCCTTTTCGTTCAAGATCCATCATTCTGATTGAAAATTCATCTCTGATTGGAAATTAAACGACCTTGTTGAAAATCAATTTTTCTAACTGAAAACTCAACTATTCCAGTTGAAAATTTAACGATTTTGTTGAAAATTCGTCTTCTTTGTTTGCTAGAAATTAGTTTTTTTAAACAGAAAATTTAACTATTCTATTTTTGGTTGATAATGTAACTTTTTTTTTGACGAAAATTTAACTGTTTGATTGAACATTGATCTTTTTTATTCAAAAATTGAAATATTTGGTGAAAATTTGGTGTACTTTTTGGTATAAAATTCAACGATTTCAGTTGAAGATTCATCATTTGAATTGAAAATTCATCACATTGGTTGAAAATTGAACTGTTCAATTGAAAATCCGTTTTTCTTTAATTAATTTGTTTAACTTCACGTTTAATTATAGGGGAGAGTCTCCCGTTGTGGACGCAGTTTTGTTTTTGACTCATAATTTTCGTTTAAGACCATATTATGCGGGGATCTGAATCTCATTGGAAATCTAAAATCCTTAGCTAACTTTTTTCTAAAGTAAGTACATTGATTCCGCCAACTAGAAAAATTTTGCCATCAATTTTATGAAATCTTCATTTTTTGCAAAAAAAAAAAACGTAACCGGTTGTGGGCACCCTTCGAAAATTCGCTAGAAAATGGAAATGGTTAAAGGAAAACGCACCTAATTCTAAGGAATTGCAAGGTTCATTAATTTTAAAAGCCTTTAGTGGCAAAAATATAAAAAAAAGGTATTCGACTTCGGTAGTTGACTTCTCCGGGGTTGTCATGGCTGAAATACGTCAACTAAAATAATAACTAAAATACGTTAAAGCGTTAATGGAATATGTTATGTCGGCATAAATGATGATGTCTGACAGTTTTCAAGTCAAATAGACGCTTTTAAGGAAAAAAATGTGCCCACAACCGGAATTCACAACCATTATCGGTGGATCAAGAAAATGTGATATTTCATAACTTGCGTATAAATCGGTGAGACATCTGGAATCAAAACGAGAATACTGTAGAAATATCAATAACACTCACCTGTTTGAGATTATTCACTTTGATTTATCGCAGTTTTTAAACATTGGTAAATTACAAATGTGTTAATTTTTACTTACTTCTTTCAATATGATCGCAGCTAACGCACAAATTGTCTATTTATGTTGACATCACCTCGAAAACTGCGTACTACTGTCAGAATACAAGTACGCCGCCAGTTAGATTCGGCATATTCGTATTCTTTCAGTTGTTACGCAGAAGTGCCCACAACCGGAGCGTGCCCACAACTGGTGACTCTCCACTACTATTTTTTGTAGAAAATTGTTCTCTATTTTTTTTTGTATAATTCAACTATTGGTTAAAAATGTATCATTTTCAGTTGCAAATTCAACAAATTGGTTGAAAATTCATATATTGTGTTGAAGAATCGTAGTTTTTTGTAGAAAATCAATTTGCATGGTTGAATATTCATATTTTTATTTGAAAATTCAAACATTTCAGTTGAAGATTCATCAACTTAGATGAAAATTTACCTGTTTGATTTATAATTCAATTATTCCAGTGGAAGATTCATAATTTTATTTGAAAATTGATCACTTTGGTTGAAAATTCAACTATTTTGTTGAAAATCCGTTCTTTTTTGGTTCAAAATTAATGTGTTTTACTTCAAGTTTGAGTATTATATAATAATAACGTAATCTATATTATTATGATGAAAAACACATTTTATTGCAAACGTACCTATGTTCCATAAATAGGAGCAAGCGTTAAAAGCGTGTCCGTCGATATAAAACACCCATGTTTCTCTGTTCCATAAATACGGACCGTGTTAAGAAAGATGTACGTATTATGAAACAGCCAATTAATAAATAAAGTTGTATCCAAATGAAGAAAAAGTGCAGTAATCTCAAATCTATGAACCTTAAGCTATCATTCAATCTATTACAAATGTGAAATGATTGAAATTTGTGAATGCACGAGATAAAACAAATTACAGGTATCAAGCCTTCTGACTCAGATAAATGGCAGTCAATTTTCCCCAGTTTGGAGGTTACATAATTAAAATTATTTTTTAGTGGTTGAAACTTTAGAACCATACTTATTTTTATATATGTTACAGGCAAACTATATAATCCGGCAATATATATAATCCCTAGGCATTATATATAATGCCCAAAAGAGGCCAGGCAAAGTATATAATACTCTCTATTATACACATTGCCTAGGGATTATATGTAATACCTAGAAGAAACCAGGCAAAGTGTATAATAAATATTCTCCATTATTTGAGCAATTTCTACTTTTAAAAACTTCCATTACGTCGGTGATTTCAAAGATATTAAAATGTATTTTTTTCTTAATTATTCATAATAAGACTTCGTTTTGAAATATATTTTTCTTCTAACAAATATTTTTTTTCATTTTGTATTTTCCGAAAACAAATGTTTTAACTCAATTTTTGAAAAAAATTCACTTTTCATTTTCTTCAAATTCTTTTTAAATATAGTTTACAATGAGCTTTAAAAGCCCTGCAAATATAAAAATAGTATCTCCCTTAGTTTTCGAGAAATAATTAAATATGCATCGGAAGTTTCTTAACATTTTGATTTGTTTGAATGCCAATTAAAACTTATTTCTTATGGCGTTTTCTTTTGGCGCTAATTATGATTTTTTGGGGTTAAAAAAATACAAATAGTATATTATACATAAAATACTACTTTCTCTTGATAGCGAGATGTTTATATGAATCAGTGAAACAATTTATTATTGTCTTTAGCAATTTTCACTCAGAATAGAGTTCGAAAGTCGCGATTTTCCAAATTTTTGAACTTATTTCCAACTTTTCAATGAGTATGAGGTGAGAGTTAATTCAAGTTGACAAACATAATTGTTTAAGCAATTAAGTATCATTTCAAGCAATATTGTCTTTGAATAATGCTGAAAAGTTGCGGTTATTTTCATAAATATTCAACATTTTGTCCACTCTTCAATTAGTGTGAGGTAATAATCCAAGTTTCAACTTGATTCATCTAATATTAAAGATTCTGAGTAAAATGTACAAAAATGTCTTTTTTCTTATAAATACGTGTTGAACTTCATGATTTGACATTTCACAAATTACCCAGGCATTGTAAGTAAAGTCAGACCTAACTCAGGTAATGATACTATTCCAATGACAGTTTAGTTAAATTGATATTTCTAATTTATTCTAAATTAGTTTCAAATTAGTATGTAATTTTGGGTTAATTTTGTGGGTTTTTTTTTGCAAATACTTAGTTAAAATTATAAAACTGCATTTAAGAGAGAAAATTGTTTCAATTATATGACCAATTGCTGGTTATTTGTAAAGTATCATTGGGAAGAGTCATTGGCAAAACATGACTGTACATTTGTCTATGAGAATTGTTTAAAAGATTGTTAAATCGCATCAATTTTGTATTAGTCTTAATCTAACATTAATTTTTGTCACATTTTATATCAAACCTGTAGATTCTAATAAGCTGAACGTCCCAAAAAATTATATTTATTAATTAATTTGCTTTTGATTTCATAAATTCCCAATTATTTTTTCACTATTTTTTTTTAAACAATTGCTGTTTCTTCAAACAATTAAAAAAATAAAACATTATGATTTTTCGGGATGAATCATACAGTTGATAAATTTCAATAATAGATAATATTTATAACTTAACATATTTTTAAATTATTTGAACAATTTTTTTTCTCTCAACAATTTCTCCCCCGTCAATCGTGCAAATTTTGTTCTTCCCCAGTTAATGACACAATCAACAAATGATAAGAGTAATATTTTTTCCTTAGGATATTTCTCAATTATTTGAATAATTCAACAAAAAAATTTATCGAAACAATTTTTTCATCCAATAAATCGTGAAAAGTTATGGTCTTTTAAAATAAATGTCGCAGATGATGAAAGTTAAGAGTAAAATTGTTTGTCGAAGACAGTAATCAACATTATTTACATAAAACTGACATTTTGAATTTTGTGGGACATTTCCGGGCAAAACAGAAGGGGGCTGGGGGCGTCAAAGTCAAAAGTTATTGAGTGTAAATTATTCCTTGAACATTCCTGAAGAGCCGATCAAACTTTCATTCACAAAAAGTTAATAAAATGTTCGTCTTCTTTTCATTTTTCCGAAAACCAAGCCTTTTCATTTAAAACCCCATAGTAATTTTAAAAGTGCGGGGCACTAGTTATTGTTGACCGATTTGAAAAAATATGGAATTCCTTTTTCTCTAAATCGAACAAATTTGGGGAGGGGGGAGGGAGGATCGACCGCCAAAAATCAAAATTCAAAATTCAAATTTTTACAGGTTTGAATTTGGGCCACCCTATTCTTGCACTTATCCGAGATCTTTCTTTATAAATCTAAAATTCCATAAAAATGGCACTTCTGAAAATTAAAAAAAAACTTTGTTGTTGAATAAAGAATGGTTAAAATAATTTTTGAGAAGTTACTTGTCACGAATCTCATTGAAATTTAATAAGCTCTTGATTTATAAGAAAAATTCAAATTCAGTTCAAAGTTCAATTTCTCATGCCCTTCTTCCACTAAATCATTATATTCAAAATCAAGATTATATACTTTGCCTATCTCGTACCGGACATTATATATGATGCCTAGAGATCATATATATTGCCTAGGCAAAGTATGTAATAAGTATTTAATTACATACTTTGCCTGAAGTGGTCAGGCATTATATATAATGCCTATGGATTACATGTAATGCCTGGATTATATACTTTGCCTGTAAAATATAAATGAAACTAACTTTCATACTTATTTATATAATAATTTGTACTCAAGAACATACTTTTAACTTATTTATAAATTGAATTATTTGTCAAACTGTTTCATAATTGGGACATGCTTCGTGATATGTACCTTTACCTTATCAATCGAAGGACAACTTGAAGCGCATTTTCTGAAAATTCCATAAAAAAATTCCAAAAACGGACGAACAGAGCACGAGTTGAATTGAAAAACGGATTATAAAATCGATTTTTTCATGAAAAAATAGTTTTTTGTCTGAAAAAAAGAAAGCGCAATAAAATTTCGCATCGAGATATATCCTCTAAAAATTTAAATCCGAATATTTTTGGAAAGCCCCTAAGGGAATCGATTTCGCACAAGAAATATGCCCTCATTGCATCTTAACCCTCAATTCTTGATATGTTATGCTGCTGGAATATGATGAAAGGGTTGGACTATTCGTCCCGAAATTTAGTGACAATTAGCAAAATTTATGAAAAATATTTGACTACTCATCCCGAACTTCGGGACGAGACATTTCGTATTAAAAGACAGTTACAATTAAAATGTGCTCTTTCAAGAACAATGTTTAGAAACACAATGCAATTATTATTTGAAAATTTTGATTTACTAATTCGATGGTGCAAAAATTGTTCCATGTCTATTTATAGATAAATATATATAACATTATTTACAATTATAGAAAATTCAAACATACAAACTGAAAACAGTCACTTGAACTCACAATCACGCAGTACTCAACATTTCTATGGACCAGGATGATTTGGAAAATATTCCGCCGAAATTCCACGTGATAATAAGGAATTCCCTGGAATACTATGGGTAATTCCATATAGAGTTCTAGGTGAAAAAATGACATTGATAAAAAAAACATTTTAAAAAGATAAACTGAAACTTTAAAAATAAAGCCTTCTCATGTAGATTTTGTCCTTGAAAAAATGGAGATGATAGAATCTAAGATCTATCCGAAGCGAGAGTGTCATCAAGTTGCGTAAGATTTTACCTTAGTATCGAATCGTTTCCTCGAATTCCTACCATTAATGTCGTTTGTCGCTGTACCGAAAAGATTGAGATGATATTGGATCTTGAGATTTTCGCCTTTTCGAGGCCATTCAACTAAAAAGGTTTCCCGTCGAATCTGATGAGAGTGACGATCTTCGTTTCGAGGAGAAAGTGGGAGTGTAAAATCATAGGTCATCGCTGATAATTTCATCGGATTGACTTCGAGGATCCACCTCGTTTGTATAATCTCTCTCTCTCTCTATGCCAAACCAATTTACGTTTTATTCACATTATTCGTACCTGAAGTCATCTATCATTCCAATGATTAATTTCATGGTGGCTGCGTCTAGTCCCAAAAAGTTGAGGAAGTTGGAAAAGGGGATGAACTAGTCGTCCCGAATTTTTGGGACGACTAGCCAAGCTTATGAAAAAATTGGCTAATTGTCTCGAATTTCGGTATGACAAGACACTTCGAAGATTTAAATAGAATTATTAGTTCAAAGAATTAATTTTAAGAAAGTATCTTAAAACGTTTCAAATGATTTCCTCAAATTTCTGCGAAGAATCTAGAATATTTTGAAACAAAAATCTTCCGTTTTTCAAGATAACAAAATTTTAGAAAAAATTCGATTAAAAAGATGTTTTCAAAGACATTTAAAACTGTACATTTTCAATAAAAAATTTATTTTAAATCAAATAGTTGAATTTTTAACTAAAAACTATCAATATTTCACCAAAATAGATTAATTAAATTCGTATTTCAAAAAATTAATTAGAAAAAAAAAACAGAAGTTTTAATCTTAATTTTTAATTTTTAATCTTCGACAAGAAAATTAATTCATAACAAAGCAGTTCAACTTTCAAACAAGTAGGTGAATCTTCTACCAATAAGATTTATTTTCTACCAAAAAGGGCGAATTTTCAGCCAAATCGTTGAATTTGTATCTAAACCTATCAATTTTTAACCAAACATGAAATAGTTAAATATGCAATTCAAATAAAGTTTGAACAGAGCAGTTTAACTTCTAGCCAAGTAGCTTGAATGTCCAACCAATAAGATTAATTTTCTGTCGAAAATACGAAGTTTCCATAAAATACATGAATTATCAACCAATAGAGCAACTTTTTAACAAAGAAGTTCATCGTAAGATCAAGTACACTGAAACCTTGATTTATACAACTCAACTGATACAACTCATGCTCAAAGAGCGCTGCTTTCATGCTGCTTGTCACGCTTGACTGAGCAGAGCCCTCACTCGGACCCACGGATGCCCTCATCACAAAACTGCGAAGGACATCAGTTCTAGGAACGCACAAAAACAGTTTACTAAAATCGAGGTTCCAGTGTAGTTGAATTTTCACTCAAAAAATATAAATTCTTAATGAAAAATGTATTGTTGAATTCGTAAACAGGGACGTTTATCGAAAACAGTGGAAAAAGGAATTCTTTAAAAGGGGGAAAAAATCATATTTGTGTCGCTATTTGTATTCAATTTTAATCTACCTAAGCTAATTCTAGTAAATTCTAATTACCATTTCTATTCATTCTAACAATTCTATTTGTCACGTTTCTATGGAAATTATGAATTAATGATAATAATAATTGTAATAATAATTTATTATTCCGCTTTTGCCCGAAGCGGAAGATAAACAACAAATATGCAAATAACAACTAAATTATTGAAAATATCCATGTTTCATGTCAGCTTTTCGCTGAAAATTCTTATTTTTTAAAACGAATTTTAATATAAAAACATAAAGTTTGTAAAAAGATTGAAAATTCCTAAAAGTTGTAGGTTGTGTTCGATTTCTTTTCAGCGGAAGTGAGCATTTTCAATCAAAAATCATCAAAAAGATTACCCCAAATCTAAACAGTTTTAGTTGATGTAAGTGTGCTACACCGAAAATGGGTATTTTCAATAAAAAATTATTGGATTTAAGAAAAATAAAAATTTCGAAACAGGAATAATTAGGAAATCGGTTATTTTAAACAAAGATCATTACATTTTTAAGAAGATTCACAATTAAATACAATTGAATATTAAAGAAGAATGATATAATAATATATACATAAAAATATATATATAAAATAATATATGTAATATGCATAAGTTTTGAACACTTTCAGGTTACTTTGTTGTTTTACGTCGAAAATGACCATTTCATTTTTTTATCATTATAATTTGAATAAGATTCAAAATCCCGTTTCAATTTTGGATAGGTTCAACGTTTTCCATAAGAAATTGGTATTTTCAATGTGAAAAAATTGTACTTTAAACAATTTGAAAAAAAATTCCAACTTTTTAACAATTTTACGTTTCGTTAACGTTTTACACAGGAAATCGTTATTTTTAGTGGAAAGTAATTAGATTTAAAAGAAAAATGTCGATATCTCGATTTTAAAGGTTTATCATTTTCCAACAATTTAAGTTTATGTAGACGTTCTTGCTCAGAAATCGATCATTTTTAACAAAAATCGTTGTATTATAAAGTAGATATTTAAATAAATTTTCTGTCATGCTAGTATTTTTCGTCGAAAATTGGTAATTATAATTGAAAAAATAATAAGATTTTTCAGATTATCATTATTCTGCAGAATATCATTCAAACTCATTATATTCACAATTTTTGGTTTTGTTGGCATTTTATATCGGAAATTGGCATTTTCAATAAAAAATGCATTTTATTTTAAGAAAAGTTTTTTCAACAGTTTTAGATGCTAGCGTCTTGAAATAGCATCTGCAGTCTCAAAGAATTTGTTGTTATTTTACTGTTTTTTGTCCCAACTTTCTATTTTTAATAAGGAATTATTCGATTTTTAAGAATATTCACATAATTTGAGCAATGATAGGACATGTTAACGTTTTTCACTGGAAATTGCTTATTTCAATAAAAATCATTTGAATAATTAAATACGTAAACTTACAATTTTGAACAATTTTCGATTATGTTAGTGTTTTTTCCGAAAATTGTTATTTTTTCACAAAAATGAAACTATTCTATTGTCTATATAAAAATATTATCTATGTATTAAATCAGAAGTTAAGATCTCAATTTTCATCAGTTATCAAAAATATTGTCCTTGCTTTCCTTTTTGAGTATTTCAGATAAAGGACCATGACATTTTTCCTTTGTTTAAATAAAAACGATAATAAAATGTCCTTGAAGCCAAAAGGTATACAACGATATAAATAAAAGAAAAACGTATGCCGTATTATGTGCACGAACCCTAATAGATACTATGAATTACAAGAATTTTGTATCAAAAATAATTTAAAAATTACATGTAATAAAAACAATAAGCATAAATATAAATTATTCGGAAAATACAAAAATAGTGTAAACTAAAAAAAAATTACCCAAAAGAAGTGAAATATATACTTTTGAAAGTTTCAAGAACATATCTAAATAATAAATATGAATAAAGAGGTGTTGTGAAATTAATATAAGTCACAAAGATTAATTATGTTTTTTTTTTTTATTAATACAGTAATCCATTAATTTAGGCAGAGGGAATGTGGGATCCTATGAAAAAACTGAGAATAAAATTTGTGGCAGGAAATTTTTTAGAGACATGAAGTTTTGTTCAGCCAACTTCGCGTCTTTCAAAATACATGTGGTTGTCATGGAATAAAAAAGAAAGTTTAACCGATATTTGTGTAAAGTTTATCCTGTGAAGTTAATTTTGGTTGCAAGGAATCTTTCGGCGGAAATCGATGTAAAGTTTATCTTCTGGTTTTACTGTATACGGGACGGTATCCATTTTCGTCAGCGATGTAACTGATGGTGTGTTCCTGTTTGCTTATTGGGTCAACCCACGAGTAACTTCCTCTAACGACAAGTGCAGAATGTTCATCGTCAATCACATGCAATTTTGCAGATTCTTCCCTTTTTTGTCCATCGGATAAATCGTAATTGAACTGATAGCTATCCAATCCAATATTGTCGTGCAAAAGTTCCTTTACAACAACAACATTTTCTTGTTTTTTCTCCCTAGCTGGGGCAGCAACAGCCAGAGCCACGAGGGCAGCAAAAGCGATTATCTGAAATAAAATTGTTTTCTCAATAAATCCAATTTGTGATAAATAATTATTTTTCTAGTTTCAATTACCAATATTTACCCACATTAGAGGGCTCGTGTCCGTGCTAAACTAGAAAATTTATGGACTTAGTACGGACACAAACCCTCGAATTGTCTAGATGTTGGTCAATGCCGGTAAGAGGAATTTGACAACATTTGCCGACATCTAGAGATCTAGAGAGGGAATGTAGAAAGTTTGAAAATGGTAATACAAATATTACCATTCTACGCCTCGGACTCACGACATTATTGACACTTTTTTTAATGATACAATTATTTGACTACTATTTTGAAAAAGTGATACTAATTCTACAATTTTAGCAAATTGCTCGTAATGCAACCATTTTTCTCTCTGCCTTCAAAATAACATATCTACCATTTCAAACATCGAAATTTCAAAACGTTTCATAATTTTGAAGATTTCAAGAGCTTTTATAGCTTTCAAAAGTTTTGTTGACATTTTCAAAGATATTACGAACTCAATATATTTCAAAAGATCAAACAAATTTTAGGATATATAACAAGATTCCGAAAAATTCCAATATTTGAAAAATTGCAATGGAATCAAAAAGGGTAGGGTCAAAGATATCAAAGGATTTAGAAGACGTCAAGCGATTTTAGAGAATTTTGAAGAATGTCGAAAGAACTTTGAGGAATGAATGAAATAGAATAAAATTTTGAGGGACTTGAAAGAATTTTGAAAATATGAACAAATTTTAAAGAATACAGGGTAGTTTAAAAAAGTCCGAGGAACTTAATGAGATTTCGAAGAATTTTGTAGCATTATCAAGGCAGCTGCTGGACCGGGAATTATTGCAAATTTTTTAACGAAAACCTATCCAGTCATTGAAAATACCATAAACATATCAAGTGATGTAGTGCAATTCAAAATAAGTTCGATTTTAACTTTTTTCAATGTTATTTAAATTGTAAACTTTTTAAATTATAAAATCATTCAGTTTGCAATCCGTAATTCTAAAATATTTAGCATAATTAATTTTTCGTTTTAGGTTATTTATTTTTAAGCCCACATTTTCAATTTAAAGAATCTTAAAAGTCAGTTAATAAGACCTAAATAATAGAAAATTAAAAACAATTCACATATTTAAAGGTTAAACAATTGAATATTTCAACTCGAAAGCCTCAACAGTTAAACAAATGTAAACGTTCGATTGAAACTTCATAAATTATTTTCAATTTGGAAACAACTTGTAATTAATAAATTCAAAATTAAACGCTTCTATTCGATTCCAAATCGCATTTAAATATTCTTTTAATACAAAATATTTCGATTTCAATCCACTGAATGCGAAGGTTTTTAATGAGAAAGAAAATTTTCTAATATTCAGCAACATTTAAATTTACATTTAGAATGAAAAATTATAAATCAAATATTCAAAACTAAAAAATTCAAATCTGAAGTGTACAGTTTAACGGAATTTAATTTCAAATTGTTCAATTGAAAAGTGTTAAAATATTCCTCCTCATACGTTTCAATTATTTAGCGTTTGGATAAAAAATTTCCGTATTAAAAATATATCAAGCTTCAAATTTGAAGTTCAAAAAGAGTTCAATTTGGGTGCTATAATTTACAATTTAGGTTCGATCACTGTGCATCAAAAAATTGGCAGACTTGATAATTCGACTTTTTTATTTTCAATGATTGCGAAAAATGTTAGTGAACCGAGAAAAAAGTGAGAATTTTTTCCCCAATTGAAATGGCCACCCTGATTATAGAGAACTTCAAAAAGTAAGAAAATTTCTAAGGGATTTCAAATTAGTTCGTAAGATTTCTAACATTTCAGAAAGTTTGCAATATTAAAGAGATTCAATGGATTTCAAAAGGAATTAAAAGATTCTTTAAGATAATTCTATAAAAAAAGAGAGATGTTTCACGTGATTTGATTTGATTTTTGTGGAATTACTAGGGATTTCGCAAGATTTAATGGATGTTTTAAATTTCATGTATTTCAAAGGATTTTAAAGTGTTAATGGTATATTAAAAAAAATTATTTCGTAAGGGTTTTCAAAGAATTTCATTGGGTTTCAGAAAATTTCAAAGTATTTTAAAAAGGTACCATCTTTTTATATGATTCGATTTGAAACGCTTCAAATTCTCAACATTTCAAGTAAAAATATTGCATTTTCGAAGAAACAAATTACTTTTTAACAAAATAGTTAAATTTTGAACCAAAATGATAACTTCTCAACAGAAAAGTTGGATTTCCAACCAAGAAATATTTTTCAGTCACGTTTTTAACCGAACAGTTTTTTTTAACTGAGAAAGAAGAAATTTTTTACGGGAAGAAAAGAATTTTCAACCAAAAAGAACACTTTTGAACATAAGTGTTGAATTTTTGAGCCAAAAGCATGATTTTCCAACAAATTAGTTCAATTTCTATACCGAAAACATTAATTTTCAACAAGAAAGTAAATTTTCAACGAAGTAATGTTCAATTTTCTACCATTTTCAAACCAAGAAGACGAATTTCCAACAAAATAGTTGAATTTCTGAAAAAAGTTCATTTTTATCCAAACAGTTAAATTTTCTCACACAATATTTGAATTTTACAAAAAAAAAAAAAATGTTTTAACAAAATATGTAGTTGAATTTTCAACCAAAGAGATATATTTTCAATTGAAATTATGAATCTTCAACCAAACTACTGAATTTGTAACAAAATAGTGCAACTCTTAACCAAGTAGTTGAATTTTCAACCAGAAAATACAAATTTTTAACAAAATATCTGAATCCTCTACAGAAATTTTTCTACCAAAAGAGTGGAATTTTCAAACCAAAAAGAACACTTTTCAACAATATAGCTGAATCATCAACCAAATCAAATTCATTTTCTACCAAAATAGTTGAATTTTCAACCAAAAAAGATGGGATTCTTTCACCGAAAGAGATAAATTTTGGAACGAAACCCCAAATTTTTGACCAAGAAAGAAAGCAAATTTCCACTAATTTGTTGAATTTTTAAACCAAAAAGACGAATTTTCTACAAAACAGTTTTATTTCCAGGATCGAAAATATGAATTTTCAACAAAAAAATTTACTTTTCAACCAGATAGTTAAACTTTCTACCAAAATAGATGAATTCTCAACGAAAAATATTCTGTTTATATTATTTCAACCCAAAAGGATTTCAATTTGAAATCAATCACAGTTGAATATCACCAAAACAGACCAATGTTCAACAAAATATCGGAATTCTTACCCAAAAGAGATTAATTTAATTCTTTCTCTTAATAGGAGATAATATACAAAAATACAAAGTAACTTCCAAGTAACAAAAATTAAGGTTCCAAGTTACTGCAAGAATGGTCACTAAGTTACGTTACAAGTTGCTTTTTAAAACAGTATCGAAGTTACCCTAAAAGTAGCAAATAACGCAACTTTTCAGTAACTTCGATACTTGTAACAAGTTACTACCCAATACTAATTCGATCCAATAGCGCAAAAAAAAGCTAGTTACGACTGTGCATTCTATAATTTTCTAATTTAGGATGGACACGAACCCTTTCATCTCGGTAAGAGGAATCTATAACTATAAACGAAAATTGAAATCAGAAAAATAAATGAAGATTAAAAGGAGAAGAATATGTTAAAATTTTCGTTGAAAATTCAATGTTTTGATGTATTCATTTCTAATTTTTCATACATTTTTGAGTCACTATTGTCATTGCTTGACACCATTTTTTAAGTATTTAAAAAAATTTTAGATGTTGGGTTACTTAATTTCTTTTTTGCACATACACGTACCATTTTCATGATGATTGAGCAGATTGTGGAAGTTTTTGCGGTGGATTGACGAAAAGGCAGTGTTCACCAAAATTGGAAGAAGCGAAAGGCTGATTAGCTGACCTGTTTAGAGATTTTATATACTCTTTAGAATCGGCTAATGACCTCCCCTCCATGCGAATCATAGCGAAAATTTCAGGGTCCTGGATTCCACACGTGTGATGACATATAGTAGGATTTCGAATCACGTGCAGAACACGTTTCATTATTAAAGAGTATTAGAAATTAGAGAGATTCATATTGGCATTTATTATCTTTAGTTATTAGCATTACATAAAATAAGGATGTGTGGTGAAATACGAGAAATCTGTATTTTTTACAGGAATAGAGATACATTTTAAAAAGATCAGAACATAGAATCTAAAATCGAATAGTGAATAGTGAGAATAAAAATGAAAATAATTAAAAACTGAACCAAAGTGAAAAATGAACAATAATGGAAAATAACAACAATGAAAATTAAAAGTGCTTATATAAACAAGAATTATGTTCGGAAGCAGCGATTGTCATTGAAAACGAAATATTAATCAGGGTGTCTAGGTCCTAGAAATTCTTGATAAAATGGAAAAGTCCTTGAATTATTTTTTACCTGGGAAAATCTGGAAAAGTCCTTGAATTTGGCTCATGGTCCTGGAATTGTTATTATCTTGAACAAAAAATAGGTATTTAAACTCGCTGTACTCTGCTGAACTGTTCTTTGGTAGTTTTCATTTGTATTCTAATTTTTGGTTTTGTTTGAAAGTAGAAAAACGCACATTTTCAACAATAGATTGTTCATTTTATCACGGTGAAAATTACAAAGCTACAATTGAAAATATTTCAAAGTTTCTTATCTATTCCTGATTCTTTTTTTAAGTTCAACAATAATTTCACTTAAACTCTTCAAACCTAAAAATTTTACGACCCCGAATTTGGCTATACATACAGATTTGAAAATTCGGGAATTTATTTAAACAAAACTAATTGTCGTATTGAATAACGAAAAACATATCTGGATTCGTCTCGGCCATATGTCTGGGAAATTTTTGAATTAGGCAAATAATATAATTTTCAAACAATTAAATTGTTTTAAACAATTCGGAACTTAATATAAACAAATGTATCAGTCCAAAAATAGTTTCAAGCATACTAGTAGATACTTTAATCATATAACCCTAGAATATTTTTCATTCACCGCAAAAAAATAATTGTTTAAACAAATACAATGTTCTTAACAAATTTTTACGTTTTTGGCGGTTTAATTCACAATGATGTGAACTAATACTAAATAAACACAAACTAAATGAAGATAATACTGTAGTCAACTGTAAAGAACCAATAATAGTAACCAATTCATCAATTGAACATTGCTTATATCCACTGTCACTGAGTACCAAAAAACCCTTTGAACATGAATTTCCATATTCGGACATATAGCTATAACGAACTAGTAGCCCCAGAAAAAATCTAAAGGTATCTTCAGATACGTCTTGGCCATATCTCTAGGAGATTTTTGAATCATGGGGAAAAAATTATTTAAACAATTATATTGTTTTTATTGTTTATAATTTGTTTGAAAAATACGTGAACAATAATTTGTCACAAATTCCACATATCGTTCCTTTACCTTTAGGTTTTTTCTGGGGCTATTAGGTCGTTCTAGCTACATGTCCCAATATGGAAATCCATATTCAAAGGGTTTTTTGGTATTCAGTGACAGTGAAAGGGATAAAAACAATGTTCAATTGATTAATTGGTCACTATTATTGGTTCTTTACAATTGACTATAGTATTATCTTCATTTAGTTTGTGTTTTTTTAGTATTTGTTTACTTCGTTGTAAATTGAAGTATCTACTAGTATACTTGAAACTATTTTCGAACTGATACACTTATTTATATTGAGTTCAGAATTATTTATAACAATTTCATTGTTTAAAAATTAGTTTTCGCCTGATTCAAAAATCATCTACAGATATGTTCGAGACGAATCCAGCTATGTTTTTGGTTTTTATACAAAAGTCTCTCATGCTTCCTAAATAAAACGGAAAATTTTTATTTTTCATTTTTTTGCAATAACTTACATATTTATAAAGAGGTTTTAAAGTTTTTTTTTTAGACTTTTGTCGCAATATTGCATCCGCATCTTCAGATTTTTAAAATCTGAAGTCCTGATTCAGCGACCCAATAAACCCTGCGGTACTAAGTTTTATGAAATTATATAAATTTATTTAAAAGAGCACCATATGGCGTCAAAACCATCGATGTGCTTAAATATTCACAGTTGACTTTCGTATAACGGAAAATGATATCTATGTTAAAAATATATTTCTAACTAATTAAAAAGTGTGATATTTTCCAATTTTCTTCATTTTCTTATTACAAATTTTTGATGTTATTCTTCTTTTACATTGAAATTGAAAAAATCATAAAAACTGCATGACAATAGTCTTAACTGAAAAAGTATATTTCACAAAGGAGGTGAAATATTTATATATTTTTTCAATAACAAAAAATATGAAAGAATTATTTGTCATTTTTTATTGATCCCCGATTTTGAATTTTGAATGCGTATTTAGCCACAAGAAAATTTCTGGATACCAGGTTTGACAAAAGGGTCATAGTCAGTGGTGTAGTCGAGGCCTGGTGGGGACAGGCGCCGCAAGGGTACTTTTTCGAAGGCCTGGCGACGCCAGGCCACTTTTTTGTCACACGGAAAATTTTTCCAGTTATAGACCATCCATAAAACATGTTACCAATTTTCGACTTTTTTTGTCTCCCCCAAATGTAACGTAGCTGTTGGCTAAAGACGAATTTTACGTTTATGAATTCTATTAAGTAAAATTAATTTAGATAACATAACAAAAAATTGATTAGCATTTCGAACTCGAAAGTTCATTGCCTCACTACCCGATTCGGGTAGTGTTTCTAGGTGGATAAATACTACCAGTGTGGGTCCACCACACCCACGTAGATAACATACAGGGTTTAATACAAAATACTTGAAATTCCTACGATTACAAGCCGAAATATATTGAATTTTCAACAAAATAGTTGATTTTTCAATAAAAAAAGGTTTCCTACCATAGGAGATGAATTTGCAACGAAACAGACGAATTTTCAAAAAAAAAACAATAATAATAATTTTGAACCAAACTGTTGCATTAATAACCAAATAGGTTAAGTTTCCAGTAAAAGCAAAGAGTTTTCCAAAATATAGTCGAAGATTTGACCAAATATTAACATTTTCAAAATAAAAAGAGGGATGATTTTGAAGACAGTTGAATTAAAAAAAAAGTTACTATTCGGCCAAGAAAGATAAATTTCCAACCAAGAAGAATATTTTTTCTATCATAAAATATGAGTTTTCAACCTAAAAGGTTACATTTTTAACAACATAGTTGAATTTTTATCCATGAATGATATGATAACTTTTACAAAAAAATCAAAATCACAAAAATAATTAGATGTTCAACGAAATAGTTGAATTTCTAACCAAATAGTTGAATTTCCAGGATACAAAGATACATTTTCAATCAAATAGTTGAATTTTTGCACAAAAAAGACAAACAGACCAAGTTTTTAGAAGACCGTTGAATTTTTATTTTAAAAAAATCATTTTTAACCAAGAAAGATGGATTTTCAACAAAAAAGTAAAGTTTTCAAGCTAAACAGTCGAATATTTTGGAAAACAGCGGTCTTTCAAGGTCTTTCAAAACTAAAAAACAATAATTTTCAACAAAAAAGTTGTTTTTCAATCAAGAAAGATTAATTTTCAATAAGATAGTTAAATTCTCAATCAAAAAGTTGAACTTTCAAGAAACAAAAAAATTTTCCACCCAAAAAGACGACTTTTTAACGAAATATATGAATTTTCTACCAAATAATTAAATTTTCAACGAATGAGGTTAACTTTCTCTCCAAAAAGACGAGTTTTCAACAAAGCAAATTAATTTTCTAACAAACAGTTGAATTTTTTAATTATACAATATAGAGGATAAATTTTGAACAAAAAATGGAATAGTTAAATTTCCGATAAAAACTCTGATAAAAAAAAAACTTTGAACGAACAAAAAAACGAATGATCAACAAATTTGTTCAATTTTCAATCAAAAAGACGAATTTTCTTCAATACAGTAGAATTTCCAACATAAAAGTTTATATAAAAGCAAATATTTGAAATTTCAACTCTAATTATGGATCCTCAATACAAAATTAATGTTTTCATCTCGGTTTTCATAAAATTGTTCAAATTTGAGTCGAATGATCGATTTTTTAAGCAAAATGGGTGAATTTTCAACTTAGCATAGTGACAGTTGATATTTGAACCAAAAAAATGCATTTTTATCCAAAAAGAAGATTAAATTCCTACCACGAAAGACGAATTTTCAACAAAAAAGTTAAATTTTCAACTGAAAAAGATACATTTTTAACCAAAATTAAAAAAATTGGTCAGTTAAAAAATTTCATTTTCAACCATACATGAAACGAATTTTCATCAGAATAGTTAAATTTTCAACCAAAAAGATGAATCTTCTACTAAAAAAAATTAATTTTCAACAAAGTAGTTGAATTTTTGATAAAAAAGATGACTTTCTGAAATATAGTTACATTTTCAACATAATAATTAAATTTCTCAACCAGATAATAGAATTTTTAACCAAACCAGATGAATTCCGAACAAAAAATATAATAGTAGCCTTTTCAGTAAAACAAAAGAACTTTTACCAAAAAATAGAGTTGGATTTTCTTATTGGATTTAAAGTAGTTTATGGAAAGCACCGCCAGGCCACGTTTTTTAGGACTATTACACCACTGGTCATAGTACAGAAATAGATAATTATAAAATAAAAAATAAATTGCATGAAAAACTCTTCATACAAGTTCTGATAACTAAATTTTTTCATTAATAAGGTCGTTCAAATCTTTTTGCTGGCACCTTTTCTGTGATGAATGCTGGCGCTCATGCCTCTTTGATGTGCCAAATTTTGGCACATCATTCCTTTTTGGAACTTTAAACTTTGGCGCTTAAGCCTTTTATGGTGCCAAACTGGTTTCGACAGGAGAAAAGTACAACGGACGGACGTACAATCAACCGAAATAATAAATAATTTCGTTAAAATTTTAGCGTAGTATTATTTCTTTCAACCTTTTATCACCTTTTTTTATCACGCTTTTTTTCTCTTATAGTATCTCAATATCTCGAAAGCAAGTTTTTATTTTTGCAGAAAAAAATATTATTCGATTTTTAGTCGCTAGGTATCCAAAGCCGATGTTTTCGATGGATAACTTTTTTTGATGAAACATTTTTTGGGTTAATTCAGCAAATCTTCAGCTTGGGAGTAGACTTATGTTTCATCATTAAATATTGATTTCGATTTTACAGAATGCTTTTTCGCACTCCTGAAAATTCCCACTTTGTTTTATTTTTTGTTCTGCACTGTCTTTTTTCAATTTTCGTCGAAATAATAAATTCGTCATTTTAAATTATCAAAGTTTGACCTCAATATAGTATGAAAACACACCAATTTATTTAAAAGAGCGGCTGGCGTTGAAACTTTAAAAAATCTTCAATTTCGTATTTGGCACTTCTCTACCAAAAAAAACCATCTTTATTAAAAATTTCATTTTTACAATCTACAGAATTGTGTATTTCTTCGTTAATTTTTTTATAGTCAAAGACATATTTTCGTTCTCTTTCAATATTGAAATTGAAAAAATGCAGAATAATCTGCTTATAAATATTTAGAATTAAAAAAGTATATTGCACGAAAGAAGTAAGGTATTTTAGAACGAAATGCAATAACTTATATATGAATGAAGTCCATGAAGTCAATTAAAAAAAGTGGTAAACTTTAATTTTAAGTTCATTTTTTATTCAGTGTACAACTAATTTAGGCGGAGGGAATGTGGGCTCCTTCAGGGTGGAACCCAGTTTCGTCAGCGACATATTTGATGGAGTATTCCTGGTTGGTTGCTGGATCAACCCAGGAGAAACTTCCTTTAACAACAAGGGCCTCATCTTTGGTTCCAGCATTTTTAAGCTCAGCAGATTCTTCCTTCTGTTGGCCATCATTCAGTTGATAATAATACTGGTATTGGCCCAATCCAATATTATCATGCAAAAGTTCCTTTACCAGAACAACAGCCTCATTTTTTTGCAATGGAGAAGGAGCAGCAACAGCAAGAGCCACGAGGGCAGCAAAAGCAATGATCTAGAATCAAAATTTTCTGTTTAAAAAACTTATTTTTAATCAATATTTATTTATAACTGACAACTAAAAAAGGGGGTTTCATTCTGATTTTCTGTTGTCGACATTTACTGACCTCTAGATGATTCTAGGGTTTATGTCCGTGCTAAATGTAGAATTTCCTAATTTAGCAGGGACACGAACCCTCAATTGTCGGTAAAAGTCAGTACATGAATTTTATCACTTGAAAAATCCCTAGTGTTATAATTAAAATAAGAAGTAATTTATTTGAAAAAAATTATTAACATTATCAGTATTGTTCATAAAGTAAATTGTTAATTTGTATTAAAAATTTCGAATATTGAATTATTGAACACTTATTTCGCTTACCATTTTCATAATGACGGATATTTGTTGTCTTTTGTTAATGAAAAATTTATGATCACCAGAATTGAAAGAAGCGAGAGACTGTAGGTGATCAAATTCAAGTTCAGAGTTTATATACTTGTTGAAATTTCGGTGTTAATTTCCCCTCCACAGAGAATTTGGCAAAAATTTCGCAAAGTATGTGTTGACATTTAATCCGAGGTGAATCAATCAAATTGAGTGACAAAACCGATCGACCTTTCGTATTTATTTTTAGAATGTTTCTTTTTGAGGAAATATTGAGAAAGAGAATACAAAAATCGCAGATTTTTTTTAACAGAAAAAATGGAAGAATTCATGAAAATA
The DNA here is from genome assembly GCA_932178445.1 of Andricus quercusramuli. Taxonomy (NCBI): domain Eukaryota; kingdom Metazoa; phylum Arthropoda; class Insecta; order Hymenoptera; family Cynipidae; genus Andricus; species Andricus quercusramuli. Next base: position 24,668 of record CAKNXH010001741.1, read on the forward strand.
AACTAGGTTTTTTATGTTTAATGAAGAAATTTGAGAATAAAAACTTTCTTGTACTCTGATACGAATTTTCAAAAAATTAGGTTTGTTGATTTTCATATTAGCTTTTTGCATGAAATGACTTTCATTGTTTGAAAAAACAGTAACGTGATGTAACTTTTGTTTGATTTATTTTAAATTTTTTGCTTATAAACGTTCTAAATTTATTAAATTAATAATAAAATCGTGCAGCATGACACACGGGGCAATCCTTAAACAATACCTGGATTCTTTTTAGATTTTTATGACTAATTAGGACCCAGTGTGACTATTATGCGATTCTACTGAAGTGTGCCTAATTAGGGTTAATAATAATAATACGATGAATATCAAGTTCACGTTTAGTTACTTTGAAATAGGCTATTATGTCGTTATAAAGGTCATAAATGGTATGGCAATACCTAATTATGACTTTCTATTAAAATATACTTGAAAGGATTCTCTTCACTTAACCTCACAATTTCATGTTTCATTCTTTTAAAACAGACCAGCATATAAACTTTGAGGTTATAACTTAAAAATAATCAAACTTATTGTTCTTAAGTTTTTTCCATTCTTAATCATAATTTCCGATTTCAAATACACTTCAAGATATTTTTTCTATTCAGTAGGGTGGTTCTAATCACATGGGTCAAACAATAACTTGATAAATAGGATTTCGAATATTATTGATCATTGCCTGTTTTGAATTTTCGCGCCTTTGGTACCTGTCGGTGAATAACTAGGTTATAACTAGGTCTCGCGACATACTTTACTTTGATGGATAAGAAAACATTTATTTAGTGTTGATCATGTCTCGAGTAATTTTTTTTCGTTGCATCATACATGTGAGCTTTTCACCAAAAAATAGCGACACCAAAGTCACATTTCAATTATAATTTAAAGGACATTTCATTCAAAGCCCGGTAGCATACCCCACTCTCCCCTATACTTGTTTTTTGCAACGGTAGAGTTAAATTTAAAAAAATCTTTTAATTTCAAAATTTCAAAAAGGTAGTTTCGTTTGTTATGGAAGAGTTAAATATGAAACTTAAAGTAGTCCTTTTGTTCCACTACGCAACAACAAATAATAAAAAAGAATAAAATGATGCCACAGTCAAAAACTGTCTTCTGTAGGGTTTTGTACCGCCCGGTTAAATACTCTTATAATTTTGTTCTCGCTGACAGAATGGAAGGTGGTGGGATGGGATGGGATCGGTTAAGTCAGGATGGGATATTATATGATAGGATATGATAACACAGGATATAATTTGATATGACAGGACATGATATGGCAGGATATGATAGGACAGGATAGGAAAGCACATGATATGATAGGTCGTGATAGGATAGGATAAGATAAAGTAGATACACATAGTATTTATTTCCAGCAAATTTGAATTTGCATCAGGACCACTAAATAAATCATTCAAGAAAAAAACTCGCTTCATCAAGTTAAAACGGTGAATAGGCGAAGTCAATTCTTACATAAAACTGACACCTTCTCCTTTACGATAGAAATGTAAAAATTGATGAAATAATTACAAATAAAGGGTAATTAAACAATACATAATTTGTGAAATATTGGAATATTTCTTGTCTTATTAATAAATGACTTTCAGTAGTAAGAGTAGCTTATAATCAGCCGATATAGTAAATTTATTCCATCAATCACAACTTGCCTATTTTCACAATCAATTTTTTGTCGTCGGTAACAAAATTTAATGAGAGTCGTAATCACGTGAAAAACAGGTTTTATTATAAATTGGTATTCTTAATATCAAAAATCTTGTTTGCATTTTAGTACCATTGATCTGTCATTTTATTACCAAAATTCTTCCGACTTGAAAGATTGGGAAATACTGAATAAAATTGTAAATATCAATGCTTATTACAGAATAGTATTATTATTTGAAAAAATTCTTGAGCGAGAGATTGTAAAAAAATAATACTTATTTCAAATTAGAGAATTAAAAGTGAATGTGAAAGATGTAAAAAAGGATGATAGGGAAGAGTATATAAACAGGAAGAATACAAAATTTATTGCAGATTGAGAAACATATTTGCATCGAAATCGAATTTCGAATAGAATTCGTTTTTTTTCAGAAAAGATATATTATGAGGAAATAGTTTATTCCTCCCACGCTATATTCTATTTTTAAGAATTTAAATTTAGATTCCTTTCATTGAGCTATTAATATTTTACGATTGCGTAAGATTCGCCCACCGGATTCTTTTATCGATAAAAATAGCAATGAATCATCTTTTTAAAGCATCTTCAAATGTTAATCTCTTTCAAGTGTTTATAACCAAATTTCTTAAATTAAAGTTCAAAATTTGAAAGTCTAAATTTAGTTCAAAGTTGGCATTTGTGAGAAGTTCAAGTTCAGTAAAATTTAGATTTGCCTTTTTCACAGGAAAGCCATTTATCAATAATATTGGTTTGGTGGTAACCAAAACCAAACTGCGTGTAACCAAATCCAAGTAATCAAATTTTTTGGTCTTTACAGTCTTGCAAAAAACAACACATTTCAATTATGTTGTCAACATTTTAATTTGATCAACGTTTCGGCTCGGCTTTGAGCCATTCTCAAGATCTGAACAAAATATTTTAATAAAATTTAATGAAATGAACAAAAATTATATAAAGAAAGTTGAAACAACAAAATTAATAAATACATATGGTTGGGTGAAAACAAAAACATTACCTGAAGTCGAGTAAGTGTCGGAAAAACATTAATAATAAACTGATGTAACATCCGACAATTACGCGACATCAGGTAAAGTTTTTAGTTTTCACCAAACCATATGTATTTATTCATTTCGTTGTTTCAACTTTCTTTGTATAACTTTTGTTCATTTTATTAAATTTTATTAAATTATTTTGTTCACATCTTGCGAATGGTTCAAAGCCGAGCCGAAACGTTGAGCATATTAAAATACTGAAACTTTCAATATTTTTTAAATATTTTTTTAAAGGTTTTTAGCTTCCGTTTTTTAATATAAAAGACAAAGCTTACATGAATGTGTTTTGTTTTCCATTACACAAATACATCGCGTCATTTCCATACGTTTTTAAAATGCCAGATGCCTTTTATTGTCAAGAATGATGATTAATTTTTTTGTTACTTCCTGAAGCATTGTTTTCTTACAGTCGAGGTCGAGTAAAGTAATTGATCAGTGGAAGCTGCATGGCTATTAATCTTCGAACATTTTTATCATTTTTATGCATAATGATAGAAACAAGAGACATCATAATGTTAAAAATAATTTCGTAATCTATCAATAATTGATATGTTAATTATTATGTTCTCACTGGTGCATTCGAAGTGCAAATTTATTGAGACATGAAAATCTCATATATGCCATCAGATGACTTTCGGAATTTTATGTACGTCTAAACTTGAATGCACTTTGACTCTATTGGGCAATTGTGTGAAAAGAAATCTATGACTGCAGGAAGATGTATTTTATATTTTATTATGATAACATTACAACAATATTTTTTGACGATTTTCTTATTTCGAATATTTTTATGAAAATTCTGGAATGTTCCGTTTTGGCAGGTTGTAGAATTTTCTAGAGATCCTTTCAATTTTTAATGTGTATCATTTCAAATGATGTAGTTTCAAGAGTTTTTTTAAGAGTTCAACTTTAAAGATTTGCAAGTTACAACTCTAGAATTTCAAAGAAGTATGAATAAAAATGTTTAATTTATGAGATATTGAGGATCAAATGTTAAGTTTTCAATTGTTAATCTTTCAAATTGAAGACATTTGTAATATAAATCATCAAAATTACAACCTTTTTAATTTTAGAATTTGAAACTTGCAGAATTTGTTATTGTGAATTTCGAAATTAAAATAATTTTCAATTGAAAGGTGTGTACATTCTTGAAGGATAATTTTGAAGATCAAAAGTCAGGTTTACAATTTTAAATCTTGCAAATTGAAGAAATTTTCGAATGTACATCATCAAAATTACAGAATTATCATTGATAAAATTCAAAATTTGCAGAATTTTTCATTGCTAATTGCCAAAATTAGAAACTTTCAATTTTGAAATTCAAAGTTGTACAATAATTTTAAAGAGATACAATTGAATACTCATTAATGTTGAAGATTCATGAATCTAATTCTTGAAGGATGATTTTTTAGAATATAAGTAATGTTTATATTTCTTAATATTCCAAATTAAAGAAATTTTGGAAGTAATGCATTTATATCACAACCTTTTCAATTGTAAAACTTAAAGCTTACAAATTTTTTATTCGTAAATTCTCAAAATTAATAATTCGTCAATATTTGAAGTGCATGAAAAATTCTGAAATTCAGAAGATTTTGAAGATCAAAATTCAAGTTTATAATTCTAAATCTTCTAAATTGAAGAAATTTCGAATGTAAATCGTCAAAATTACAGAAGTTTCAATTGAAAAAAAATCTGCATCATTTTTAATGTATTATTATTAAAATTAAGAACATTTTAATTTTGAAGCTTTGCAATTTAATGTTGTACAATTTCAAAAAGTTAAAATTAAAAACTTTTTTATGCTTCGGATTTTAAGAATAATATTTCTTAAATTTGGTTGATTTTGCAAAAGTATAAGACAAGTTCTTCATTATAAATCTTCAGAATTAAAGAAATTTCAATGGTTTACGGTTGAAATTCTTCAATTTCAAACATGTAATAATTTTAAATGATTTTGAAGATCAAAATTTTGATCTTCCTGACTTAAGTCAAGAGTTTTTGATTCCTAATAAAATTTCAAATGCAATTCATTAAAATGAAAGAATTTGGCATTGTGAAACCTAAAACTTGCATAATTTTGAATTGTAAATTTTCTAAATTAAACATTCTCAAATTTCTATATTTAGAATTCAAAATTCTACAATTTCGAATAAAATAGTCAAATTTTCAACAAAACTGATGAGTCTTTGATAAAAAAAATGAATTCTCAACAAGAAGTGTAATTGTTTATATTTCCACCAAAAATTATTTTCACTTTCAATTTAGAAACTGATCAATTAAATCAAAGAATACGTATTTCCAACCAACGAGTTGAATTTTCAACCAAGAAAGATTTTTCCATCATTAAAGAAAAAAAATCTCATTCAAAATTTTGAGTTTTCCAGACACAAAGACGAATTTCGAAAAAAGTTTAATTTAGAATACAAAGATGTGCATTTTCTAACAAAAGAATGGAATCTTTGACTGAAAAAGAACATTTTTAACATGATAAGTGAATTTTCTAATGAAAAAGATAAATTTTTTACCAAAATTTAAATATCTGCATTTTCAGCACAAAAAAATGTTCATCAAAAAAACGAAATTTCAACAAAATTTGTTACATTTTCAATCAAAGAAATGAACTTTCAACTAAAATGATGCACCTTCAATCCAAAAAATTAATTTGTAATCAAATGGTTAACATTTCGATCAAGAAAAATAATTTTAATTGGAATACATGAATTTTTAACCAAAAAGGTTAATTTTCTACCAAAAAAAGACAAACTTGTTAACAAAATAGATACATTTTTAACAATAGAAGACACATTTTTTCACAAAAAATAGAATAGTTCACTTTTCAGTTTGAGAATGAAGATTTCAAGCAAGTAAAATAAATTATCAACAAAGTAGTTTAATTTCCAACCTATTGAATGAAATTTCAACAATGAAGATGAATTTTCTAACAGAAAAGAATAATTTTTAACAAAATACATGAATTCTTAACCAAAAAAGTTGATTTTCTGACAAAACAAGTCACATTTTTAACAAAATAGATGAATTTTGAATTAAAAAAAGATAATTTTTCAAGAAAAGAGAAGATAGTTTAATTTTTGGCCAGAGAAATAAGTTTTTAAGCAAATAAAATGAATTTTTAACGAAATAGTTAAATTTTCAAGCAAACAAATGACTCTCCTACACATAAAAATTAAATTTATTGAAAAAGTTGACAAACAATTTAGTTAAATTTTTAATTTGAAAACTTATTGAAAAAAAAACTAATTTTGAACCAAAGAAACAAATTTCCAAACAAAAAAATTAATTTTCTACAAGAAAAAGAATCATTTTAAACAAAGTACATGAATTTTTAATCAAATATTTTAATTTTCAATTGAACTTTCTGCCACAAAGATAAAGTTTCAACAAAAGCCGGAAAATTTCAATCAAATAGTTGAATTTTGAACTGAAGAAGATCAATCTTCAACCAAACATGGGATAGTTGAATTTTAAATACAAAAAATAATAATAAAAAAATGTTAACAGAATAGTTAAGTTTTGAAAAAAAAAATATTTTTCAACTGAATTGAAGAATCATGAACCAAAGAAATGAATTTCCAAGAAAGTAGTTCCACTTTCAACTATAAATGATTGAATTTTGAACAAAAAGGGTTTTTCAGTCGTTATTCACATACTATTCTAGAATGCTCTTGAATATACAATTATAGAATTTCCTGAAATGTTTTGTAGAATATTATAGAATGTATTGAAATATGTAGGCAAATTGTTCAAGTTATTCCACAAGTTTTGCAACTTTGTAGAAATTTCGGGACTTTCATCAAATATTTTAAAATTGTATCTGAAACATATTCGAATTCTCTAGAGTATGAGTATTTTTGAACATTCTAGATTTTTCCAAATTGTTCTAAGTTTTCTCAAGTAGGGGAAACCTCCCTACAGCGGATAGTGCAACCTACAGTGGATAATCATTAATTAAAAATACTAGTGTATGTAAAATAATTTATTTAAATGATTCAATAGTTAAGACACTATACGTTTTAATAAATGAAAATGAATATTAATTATTTTTCTTTTAATTGTGCTCTTAATTAATAATTATCCACTCTAGGTTGCATTATCCACTGTAGGGAGGTTTCCCCTATTATAAAATAAACCATTCTGTAATGTTCTGAACATTTTCAATTATATTCTACAAATCTCTCTACTATTCTGGAAAATCATGGATGTTTCTGAATAATTCTGGAATATATTTAGGATTTTTTTTAGATTATTCTAGAATATTCTACAAGAAAAAATAGTAATTACAATCCAACAAATATTGCGAAAAAAATACATTGCAGTAGTAAATTTGATGAGGCAAGAAATCATTGCCTAAATCAAACAACTTTCTGAAAGAACAACCTTGTTCGACGAATCGTAATTGATGGTAACAGTGCCTAATAATGTGTAAATAGAGTTATAAATCAGTTTTGACATGGAAAGGTGAAATATCATATAGAATATTAAATAATAGACGCGTGGCAGTGTGGCACACATGTCCTCCCACGTGGTGTAGAATCATCTTCTCCAGGCAATGTTCGTCATTACCATATAATATGCCTCTTGCATAACGAGACTTTCTTTTCGACTCGGACGCATCCTCAATTTTTTTTCTCGCAAATTACGGCCTTGTGATGAAATAAGGTTAACTAAATAAATATAGGTATTCTTGGTTAGATATTATTAAGAGTTGTTGATATACTTTCAATGGGTGAATAACATACAATTTGTGTACTCACAGTAAAGAAAGTTAAAAAATGTCTTCAATTTTTTTATGACTTTTTATTCCTTAATAAAGGTGGCATGAGATGATGAATAAGGCAGGTGTCTCCCATTACGCGTGTATGTGTTGTAACTGCAATTCACAATATGACATTCATTCTTGCGGTTTGGATATTGCAATCCATTAATTCATAATTTCTACTTGTTGGCACGATATTGTTGATGTTTTGCGAAAAAAGGCGTTCATATAAACTGAGTGACCAATAGGTTAATATAAATAAGGGAATAAATTCATCCAAATTGAATTATTATAAATACCATATTGAATTCACCATAAAACACTTACAATTCTATGATATGGTGAAATTTTCAACTTATAAAGGATAAATTTCCAATAAAAAAATGAAATTATGAAATCTACAGGTACACAAATTAATTTTTATATGAAAAAAGAGAATTTTCAACAAAGAAGTTAAATTTTAGTCCAATAAGATGGATATTGAAAAAATATGAATTATAATAAAGTAGTTCAACTTTCAGCCGAGTAGTTGAATTTTCAACTAAAAAGGTTGAGTTTTCTACTTTAAATATTTAATTTTTCAAAAAGATTAATTTTCCAGCAAGAAGATTATGTTTTGACCAAAAAACACGAACTTTCAACAAAAAAGATTAATTTTCAACAAACTTGTGGAATCTTATAGCCAATAGGACGAATTATCCACAAAACGGTTGAATCTTGAACTAAAACATTAATTTTCACGACCCTGATGGAAATCCAAAAACACGTATGGATTTGTCTCAGCCATATTTCTCAACTGAATAGTTTAATTTTATAACAAACTGTTAAATACTTGACCAAGTCGGAATAACTTAGACCCAAGGAATTGCATTTGTAACCAACTAGGATGAATTTTCAACCAAGAAGATTATTTTTCGACAAAAAAGGCGAATTTTGAAAAAAATATATGAATTGTCAAATAGAAAAAATCAATTTTCAGTAAAAATATGAATTTTCAACCAAAAGTGGAATAGTTACATTGTTAGTTGAAAAATATAATTCTCACCAAAAGTTAAATTTTCAGCCGAAAGGATGAATTTTCCAGCAAGAAGAATATGGTTTTACTAAAAAACAGGAATTTTCAACAAAATGGTTAAATTTTAAAGCCAAAAAGGACGAATTATCTACAAAATGGCTTAATTTTCAACCCAAAAATATAAATTTGCAAGAAAAAAGTTCATTTTCATCCGAATAGTTTAATTTTATACCAAATTGTTGAATACTCAACGAAGCCAGATTGATTTAGACCCAAACAGTTGGATTTTCAACCAAAAAGGATTAATTTTCAACCGAGAATATTAATTTTCGACCAAAAAGACGAATTTCGAGCAAAATACATGAATTTTCAAGTAGAAAAGATCAATTTTCAGTAAAAATATCAATTTTAAATAAAAAGTGGAATAGTTACGTTGCTGGCTGAAAAAATTAATTATCAAGAAAAAAAAACGAATTTCCAACAAAATAGTTGCATTTTTAATAAAAGAGATGAATTTGCAACAAAAATGTCGAATTTTAAAGCCAAAGGATGAATTATCTACAAAACTGTTTCATTTTTAACCCAAAATATGGTAATTTTCTAAAAAAAGTTAAATTTTCAAAAAAATAGTTCAATTTTTAGCAAACAGTTAATTTTTACCCGAACAGTTTAATTTTCTATCAAATTCTTGAATTTTGAACAAAACAGGAATTAATTTAAATCCGAACAGATGCATTTTTAATAAGAAAAGATGAATTTTTAACCAAGAAGATTAATTTTCGACCAGAAAAGACGAATTTTTAAGAAATTACATGAATTTTCAACTAGAAAACATCAACTTTCAACCAAAAGTGGAATAGTTACATTGTTCGGTAACAAAAATAATTTTCAAACAAAAAAAAAAAGAATTTTCAACTGAATAGTTATATTTTCAACAAAAGAGATGAATTTCCAACGAAAATCTTAAAAAAAATTAATTTTCAACAAAAGAGTTTAATCTAAAAAATGATTTTTCAACCCAGACGACAGATTTTCTTAAAATGCAATAGCAAAATTTTTAGCCGAGGAGGCGGATCTTAAAAAAAATATGATTTTTCAACAAACTAGTTTAACTTTCAACCAAGTAGTTGAATTTTTTAACTGAAAAAGATGAATTTTCCACTAAAAGGATGAATCTTGAAAATACTAATTCTCAAGAAAAGAGTTCAACCCAAATGATTTGTTAAACCAGAAGATTAATTTTCTAAAAACGGAAAAGTTAAATTTTCAAACAAGCAGGTAACTCTTAGAAAAATTAATTTTTAACAAAAAAGTTCAACTTTGAACAAAGTAGTTGAATCTTCAACTGAAAAAGATGAATTTTCAATTAGAAAACATAAGTTTTCAATGAAAATATTAATGTTCTATTGGATCTCGCGCATCGCGCTCGATAATATATTTATCTCGCGCTTCGCGCTTGGTCATTGTACTTCTCCCACATTTTTGCATAGGACTTTTAAAATTCAAGATCAATCCATCGACAACTGCAGTTTAGTGATTGTGAATTCTCTTTTGTTAAAGCTCCTTTGGCCATAACGAACACATTTTCATCACGCGTCTCGTTAAAAGGAAGTTAAAAGCAAATGTAGAGATCTAATTTCAAAATAATTTTTGTATTAAACATTTTATTGTGCCTTGTGGCTTTTATTAGAAAATTTAATTTGCATCCTATCAAATAAGGTGTAATAACAAGTATATAGCTCCTTTTTTTGGTAAGAACCTGTTTTTTTTCATTTTTTTTTCATAAAGCTTCATTAAATAAGATTTTAACAGAATAGTTCAACTTTTACCAACGCAGTTAAAAAGATAAGTTTTCAAATAAATAGTCAAACTTTAACCAAACAGATGAATTTTCAGATAAAAATATGAACCTTCAGCAAACAAATTATTTCCTAATAATGTGGTTTAAACAAAATTTTCAAACAAAATAGTTTAAATAAGAAGTAAATTTTCTACGAAGTTACTTGAATTTTCAACCCAAAAAGACGAATTTTCGATAATAAAAGTTGAATTCTCATACAAAAGGGATGACTTTTTAAATAAATTATCTAATTCTAAATCAAATAGTTGCAATTTCATCCAAGAAAGATCAATTTTCTACTAAAACAGATGATTTTTCAAATCAGAAAGACAAATATTGAACAATATAGTAGAGCTTCCATCCAAAAAATATTTAAATTTATTTTTTTACAAAAAATGTGAATTTTTATCAAAAGGGAAATTTTCTACGGAATAGTTGAATTTTCAACAAAAAAATAAACTTTTGGACCAACAAGGATGACTTTTTAACAAATTTATTCAATTTCCAACCAAACAGTTGCATTCTTATAAAAAAGATGAATTTTCTACTCAGACAGATGAATTTAAAAAAAAGAGAAATAAAAAAAAATAGTCCAATTTTCATCCAAAAAAGATTTCAGTTCATTTTTCAATACAAAATGTGAACTTTTCTCAAAAGGTAAATTTTTCTACGAAATAGTTGATTTTTCAACAAAACAGTTGAAATTCCGACCAAAAAGGGTGACCTTTCAATAAAATTTTTGAATTTTCAATCAAACAGTTGCATTCTTATCCAAGAAATATGAATGTTCTATTCAGACAGATGAATTCTTAAATAAAAAAGATAACATTTCAACAAAAAAAAGTTGAATTTTCATCCAAAAAAGATTAAAGGTGATTTTTCAACGAAAAATGTGAATTTTTCTCAAAAGGTAAATTTGCTGCGAAATAGTTGATTTTTCAACAAAACAGTTGAAATTTCGACCAAAAAGGGTGACTTTTAAATAAAATTATTGAATTTTCAATCAAACAGTTGAATTCTCATCCAAGAAGATGGAATTTCTACTAAAGCAGATGATTTTCAAAGCAAAAAGATAAATTTAAAAAAAAATAGCTGGATTCTTGTCCAAAAAACATTTTAATTTATTTATCAACACCAAAATATGAATTTTCATGAAAAGGTAAATTTTCTACGAAGTAGTAGAATTTTCAAACAAATATTAAAATTTACAACTAAAAACATAATTTTCAGAAGGAAGCAACTGAAAAAAAAAGAAATATAAATAAAAAGCAAATCAATTACTAACAAGAATATTATATCAGGGTTGCCGCAAAACTTTATTTTAAAAATTCTCTAATTTTTCCCTGACCAATTTTTCATTTTCCCTGACCATTAATATTTAAATACCAGAATATTACATTTGTAAGATTTTGAATCTTGAATCTTTTATAAGCGGAATGAAACATTTTCAAACAAGAGTTAAAAAATTCAAATCTATTCTACTTGACAGTTATTTAAAGTTATATAATTTCCCTGACTTTTACCTTTTTACATTCTCATCCTAATGAGAAGGTATTGGTTTTATGTGAAAAATGACTTTCGCGGATTCCATCAAATGTCGACGTTTTGAGACCCCCTGAGTCAGAAAAAATAGCTTAAGATTCAAATAGTCTCGAAGTTCATTTTACTCTGACAAAACTTTTTTATTACAATAATGTAGAAAAAAAATTTTTCATAATTAAAAATAAAATTCAATGAAGCTTTTACGTCGGTGTCTGTCTGTCGTTGTCGTCGTTGTCGAAGCAACGAAGCGCGAAGCGCGACGAACAAATCTTGTGCCGCAAGCGCGCTCAAACTTTTGCGTTTCTATTATACGATGAACAGAAACGAGCGTGGAGCGCGAGGTTTACATGATTTTGAAAGCAAATGTCGAGCGCGAAGCGCGAGTGTCTCGATGAGAATGTGTTCCTTAAGGTCGATAGAACCTTAAGTAAATTATTTCTTCTTTTTATGTAAAACTGACGTATTTAAACCAAAAGCAAGTCATAACGATGAAGTTTACTACGAGAGTATTAGCCCACGAAGCGCGCAATAGCGAGCACACGATGTGCGAAAACCTATAGAAGAACCAAGTTTAAAGCGTCAGGTAAATGTGTCCAAGCGCGTAGCGCGAGGTGAACACACTATCGAGCGCGAAGCGCGAGATCCAACAGGTGCGCGCCGTAGGCGCGCTCAAACTTGCGAGCGAAGCGAGCCGCGCGCGAAGCGCGCGATGAGAATGTGCCCGCAAAGCGGGCAGATTTTTTTTTCTGAATCCCTGCCTTTTTCCTGGATTAAAAAAAAAATTGTTTTCGGCTAGGTTCCTTTTTTCAATCACCAGTTTTCTTTGGCTTATTAAGTTAAATTCATATTAAATTTCTGTACAATTTCTGCGAGTTACTTGTTTCATGTGTGAATTTCCAAAAATTACGTACATGAATGGAGGACCTCCCTCCCTCCCTTCCGTAACAAATCGTAATAAAATCTCTAGATCCCTCCCACCCCCTTGAGCTGTTACATAATTTAACCCTGGTCCCCTATCCACCGGGTTGTGGGCAACCCAGAGCGTAGATTTCTGCGCTTGCGCACTACTGCACTTGGTACAGAGTGGGGAGAGGGCCAATTACCCAGCCAGTCAGTCATCTTCAAAACGTCGGTGTGCTTTCCGTCCCTGGAAGAAGGACCGAAAAATCTATAGAAACTACTATATTTGCAAAAAAGGCATTTTTGAGGAGCACAAAAGAGCCATATGTCCCTCTTGTTTGTCAAAAGCATCATCAAACAGATCAAGAATGGAGTCCGATGAAGAGTAAAGTGGCGTTGGATTTTTGTAGAGTGATCTTGACTTTTTTCAGATATCCGTGGCTTAGGTGACAATGGTTCCTGAATTTTATCCTTCTATTTGATACTCCTACCTACAGATTTCTTTTGTAATCATTTCCAAAATCAAAATTGATGATTTTGTACTTGGAAGATTCAGTATCGTTAATTCCAAGTCCAAAATGGAGGTTTTTTGTATGGCAACTCCATCCAAAGGGTAGGGGACCAGGGTTAAGTACGGTCCCTTATCTAAGTTCGTAACGTTACTTCCACTGACCCCCCTCCCCTGTTATCAACCATACTTTTTAGAGTGACCCCTCCCCTCTCAAATTGGTAACGTAGCTTATGGACGGCCCCTAAACTACTTACTGCCTCTTTATACATGTCAGTCATCGAATTATCAATTAAATATAAAGGATTGATCGTCTTCGTAAATTTGAGGACTGCAACAAAAGGTCAAAAATCTTCAGCTAAATGAACCTGTTTGAATAAGTCAAAGGTCCTAAGTAAATGTCGTGCTTTCACCAACAGGACTCAGCAATGCGAACCTACTCTAACTTGATTGTCATGCGAAACATAAAATCACCTTTGACCCTCAATTTAGTATCCCATCTTTTATTACATCATCTGCTATTATGAGAAGAGTTTTGTCACCCTTCTAAAAAGAAAATTTTAGAATATTCTACTTCAGAGCATTCGAAATCTAAAATTATACATAACTTCACGATTATTTACCATTACCATCTCTTTAAAGTCAGTCATTTTTACTGACAAAACAGTCGTCTTAACAGATGAATCAGTCAATATTGCAGACTAAATCAAATAATTATTCGAAGTGACTGATTTTCAGTAAAATAAATGACTGATTTTTCTGCTGTAATGAAAAAGGAAAATTATTTTTGCATTGAATTTCTGTAACAAGGTCCTACATTTTAGTAAATGATTAAAATTAGACATACATGACTGATTAACACATTGAAAGTTACGGATCAGAACAATCAAAATGATTGAGTTAATTATTGAAAGTTATTGGCTTAGATTATTCAAAATTACTGATTGGGCCAGTGGTAGTTACTGATTAGATCAATTCGTCTTTATTGGTAGAAAATAAATCTTCTTCGTTCAAGATTTATCTTTTTGAATGAACTCAACGGTTTTTTATGTAAAATTAAAATATTTTGTGGTTGAAACGTCAAATACTACATGTTTTGTTGAGAATTCATATTTTTTATTGAAATTAAACTACTTTGTTGAAAATTTTGATTATTTGTTAAAGATTCGCTATTTTAGTTTCACATTCATCTTTTCGGTGGCAATTGAATTGGGCCTTCTTTGGTTGAATTCCACTACTTTTTAATTTTTAATTAAAATCTTTCTTAGTTGAAATATCAACGGTTTTTAATTTAAAATCAAATTATTATCTCAATTCTTAAAACTGTTCTTAATTTTTAGTGAAGAACAATTTGTGGTTCAGTATACAAACAAAACCCAACATTTTTTAATTAAAGGTAATTATTTTTAATTGAAAAGTCGAAGATCATACTTCTGGTTTAGAGCTCATCTCTTTTGGTTAAAAAATTTAAATTTTGCATTTGAAGATTAAACTATTTCTTTTTTTTTTAATTGAAAATTAATTTTCTTAACTGAAAATTTAATTAATATGATATTAGCTACGAATTGATTTTTTTAGGAAAAAAACTAAACTATTTTATTTTTTATTGAGAATTCATCTATTTTGTGTTCAAAAATTTAACAGCTTGGTTAAAACTTGAATCATTTCGTGGAAATTTCACTTTTTTGTATGAAGATTCATTATTTCAATTCAAAATTCATCTCTTTGGTTAAAATTTTCAGTAGCTTGTAACACTGTTTTTTTTTTTTTTGAAAATTGATCTCTTTTGGTTGCAAATTTAACTTCTTGGTTGAAACTTAATATATTTTGATGAAAAGTTGTCTTTTCTATAAAAAATTAATCTTCTCAAAGGAAAATTTACTTTTTTTGTAAATTAAATCACTTATTGTGACGCATAGTGAGTTTTTTCACAAAGTTTTGTTCAAAATTCTGCTGGCTGCTCAAAATTTGACCGATCCTAATAAATGCTTTTTTTTAAAATACTTGTAACAAATTATAATTTCATATAGCACTACTACTTTTTTATTTTTCTGCAGAAAACTAACCTAAAAAAATATGAACATGCCAAGGTAGCTGAACCACGAAATTTCGAAACTTTTAAAACCATGAAATGGGTTATATCTTTATACACAACCCCCAAACTCACAAACCTAAAACCCACAAACCTCAAACTCACGAATTTAAAATTCCCAAACCCGTGAACCCACAAAAGTCAAACCCACTAACCTCAAACGCACAAATCTCAAACCAACAAACCTCAAATCCCCAAACCCGTAAGCCCACAAACCTCAAACCCACAAACCTCGAACCCAAAAACCTCAAACGCACAAACCTCAAACCCACAAAATTAAAACCCCCAAACCTCAAACTCACAAATCCATAAACCTAAAACCCCAAACCTGCAAACCTCAAACACATAAACCTAAAACCACAAATCCGCAAGCTCACAAACAGCAAACGCACAAACCTCCGACTCACAAACCTCAGACCAACAAACCTCAAGCCCCCAAACCCGTGAACCCACAAACCTCAAACCCACAAAAATTGTACCTCAAACCCAAAAAACTCAAACCTCAAACCCCCAAACCCGTAAACCCACAGACCTCAAACGCACAAACCTCAAATCCACAAACCCCAAGCCCATGAACCTACAAACCTCTAACTCACAAATCCATAAACCTAAAACCCCAAGCCCACAAACCTCAAACACATAAACCTAAAACCACAAATCCACAAATCCATAAACCTCAAACCTCCAAACCCGTGAACCCACAAACCTCAAACCCACGAATCTGAAACCCACAAAAATTATACCTCAAACCCGCAAACCCCAAACCACCAACCTTTAGGGTTTAGGGTTTATGGGTATACGTGTTTGGGGGATTGTTGGTTTGAGGTTTGTAAGTTTGCTGTTTGAGGGTTTGTGGATTTGTGGTTTTAGGTTTATGTGTTTGAGGTTTGTGGGTTTGGGGTTTTAGGTTTATGGATTTGTGTGTTTGAGGTTTGTAGGTTTATGGGCTTGGGGATTTTATGTTTCTGGACTTGAGGTTTGTACATTTGAGGATAATTTTTGTGAGTTTGAGGTTTGTGGGTTTGAGGTTCG
>CAKNXH010001741.1:41143-85016 GCA_932178445.1 Andricus quercusramuli
GGTATGAGGTTTGTGGATTTACGGGTTTGTTGGTTTGAGGTTTTTGGGTTTGCTGTTTGAGGTTTGTAGGTTTATAGCCTTAGGGGGTTTATGTTTGTTGATTTGAGGTTTGTGGGTTTGAGGTTTGTGCGTTTGAGGTTTGCGGGTTTACGGGTTTGGGGGTTTGAGGCTTGTGAGTTGGAGGTTTGTGGGTTTGATGTTTGTGGGCTTGTGGTTTCAGGTTTATGTGTTTGAGGTTTGTGGGATTGGGGTTTCATGTTTATGGATTTGTGAGTTTGAGGTTTGTAGGTTTATGGGCTTGGGGGGTTTAAGTCTGTGGATTTGAGGTTTATGCGTTTGAGAGTTTTGGGTTTGAGGTTTGTGGATTTGAGGTTAGTTGGTTTGAGGTTTGTGGATTTGAGGTTAGTTGGTTTGAGGTTTGTGGGTTTAGGTTATAATTTTTGTGGATTTGAGGTTCGTGGGTTTGAGGTGTGTGAGTTTGAGATTTGTGTGTAAAGATATTACCGATTTTATGGTTTTAAAAGTTTCAAAATTTCGTGGTTCAGCTACCTTGGCAGGTTCATATTTTGTAGATTAGTTTCGGTCCAAAATTGAGCAGTCAGCAGAATTTTTAACAAAATTTTTTCTTTAAACTCATTGTGCGACTGTACTAACCGGATGACCAAACGATGGTGTTGTATGTACTTCAGCTCTTGGCAGGAGATAGGAAAATATATTTTTTGCAACACATGCATGAAAATGGCCATATTCCGTGTCCATAAAGCGTACGGAAAATTGCAGATTCCTCTACTGTGAGAGTAGCGTGCGGGAATGTAACATTCCCGCACTGAATCATTTACGAGCGCTTATCTTTAGTTCGAGAATTAATATTCACACGGCATGTGAAACAATTACGCGGCGTTTCCCGGGCAACCCAACTGATCACATTTGTTTTCATGACGCTCATAAAAAGCTGTCAAACATCCGACCAGTCAGTCGATATGAATATAGGTGCACCCTCAACACTGTGAACACGTTACTCAAGGTTTTTTTTTTTTTTTTTTTTTAAGTTTAAGTTTAATGTTATTACATTGTGACATTGCGCCCTGGACCCCCCGCCCCCCGCGACACGGACCTCCATATCGTATTTTTCATTGCATTTTCATGCATTTTTTGCAAAAAATATCGTGTGTGACATGTGCTGGAAGACATTCCACTTCACGCACTTGTAACACAATGTACTATATTAATTCGATATTTTACAGAAGAGATTTGTAGGAATTTTTTTTTTTTTTTGAATTTCTTTTATTTGGGCCATTAAACATTGGAAAATCTGTACGGGTTCATCAATTGTTAGGTCTACAAGTTAATTCGATGCTTTTTGTCTTGTAACTCATGGTGAAACTTAAATTTTTTTCCTCCCAAAGGTAGTTTTAAAGGACGTAAAGACAAACATATAATTGATGGTTGCCCTGCGGACTTAACCTCATAAATGATTAGCGAATACAATAGTGTCCGAAAAGGAAAATTTGAGGCACTGCATTATTTTTGCATTCCAATTAAAAAAATGCAGCTGAAGCGACCGAAATGATTTTTTCAGCTTAAGGAGAAGGTGCGGTGACATAAAAAGTGTAGAGAGTGGTTCTAAAGATTTCACAATGGTGATTCTTTATTTGGGATGCGAAAAGAATGCAGTGTTTTAAATGCATCTTGCCGGACGCGATTGTATTCGCAAATAATTTTTAAGGTTAAGTCCGCAGGTCCGCCACCCATTAGATTGCGTTTCGAACTTCAAGGTTCGGTCTTTAAAACTATCTTAGGACGGAAAATATTCAAGTATGACCAAGAGTTACAAGGCATCAAAGTAAAGGCATCGAATTGATTTTTCGACCTAATAATAATTTTTTTGCGAGCTTGCTATACATAAAATACATTACCGTACTATAGTTCAACAGAGCAGAATTTTATTTTTGTCTTTCTCACGTGACAATTCAATACCCACAAGGGCACATTAGTTCATCTACGGCTTTAATAAGCTTTCACTTTTCAAAGTCAAGGCTAATTTTCAATATTTCATCCGGTTAGTAGTCCGATACTATCGGTAGTGTATATTTTACTCTAATAATGAGGCAACCTTATTCCATAAAAAAGAGACAAAATTTAAATAGAAAATCCCGCCTGGACATCTCCGTAGTACCATAAATACTTATATAACCACCGCCCATGAATTCATGATACATGTTGCAGGCTGTAAGCTGCTTTTATCTTTGCGACCGGAAGATAAATCAACGCTGACATCGGATCGGTCGGTCAACGACTGGGTCGGGCCGAAAGGGCAGCTTCGTAATCCCGTAATTCTTATTCCTCCAGGTATCGACTAACGATTCAAGAGACGAGATTCGACTGCACTTAGCACCGACTTACTCAGTGCCTTCAGTGCCGACAGTGGTGGCATTTAGCATGAAGCAGCACAGTGCCGCGCACCTATTGCTATGTACTCATTCACTTAATGCACTTGCGCAAGAATCTTTCTTTTGATCGCCGACCACATCGAAGACAAGAAGACGATACGAGGGATACTAACTACACCGAATCTAACTAGGAGCATCGGCATTTATGCAACACTGATCATTGTCTCATGTCTCAAGTCGAAATCCAGCGACTTTCTGATCAACACCAGATTCGCCGAGACTTCACTCCAGATTAGATTTCAGGTCTAAGTGGTCTGCAAAATAATTCGGTGCCTTTACTCCCTGGCGAAAGCATCGAATAGGAATTCCTTCCGAAACAATCCGAAGTCATGCGAATCATTCCGGAATCTGTATCCGAACCAATCCGAGTAAATTCGAACCAATCCGAAAAAATTATTACATTTCATTCGATCAAATCGGTCGAAAATTAATCCAACTCAATCCGGTTCAATCCGAATAAATCCGAATCAAATTTTCAATCAGCATGAATCCGAACTCGGATTGACCTAAAACGATTTTCAATCCGAATGAATCCAATTCAATCCCAACTCGGATTCATTCGGATTGAAAATTTCGGATTGAACCCGATTGAGTCAGATTAATTTTTTAACGATTTGGGTCATAATCCATTTCGTTTGGAGAACGAAATGGATTATGACCCAAATCGTTAAAAAATTAATCTGACTGGATCTGGAATGATTCGGATTGGTCCGGAAACAATTCCTATTCGATACCTTCACCAGGGCTTTCATGTCTTGTAACTCTTGGTCAAACTCGAATTTCTTCCCTGCCTGAGGTAGTTTTTGAAGTGCGAACCTTGAGCTTAAAAATACAATATAATAGGTGGCGGCCCTGCAGACTTAACATAAAAAATCATTCGTGAATGGGGAAGTTCACCGCTCACCAGAGTGCGCGATCTGTTCGGGTCCGAGTTCTGCAAAAATTTAAATTATATAATGAAAAATAGCTTTTTCTGTACAAATTATTAATAAAAGTTTATAGCTCATTTGTAAAATAAAGTGAAAGAGTAAGACATTTAGTTTGAAGAGAAAAAATTTAATATTTTAATCACTGGTCACTTTTTCTTGCGTAGTTATATATTTTACAAACATAACATTATTGTGTAATGAAAAAATTTTAAAGTACGTGTTTTGATAATACTCTCTATTTTTTTTTACCAAATAGTAGAACTTTCAACTAATAAAGATAAATTTGGAAACAAAAATAAAATAGTTCTATTTTCAAAAAAAAGATAAGTTTTCAAACAACACGGATACACTTTCTACTAAAAAGACAAATTTTAAACAACATAGATAAAAAAAGATATTTGATATTCCAACCAAAAAAGTTACAGTCAAATTTAAACACAAAAGACGAACTTTAAATGAAATATTTAATTTTCAAGTTCAAAAATTAATTTTCAACAAAAAAATTGTTTCTCAATTAAATTGTTGAATTTTCATAGAAAGAAATGAATTCGCAACTAAAAAAAAATGGTACGAAAACATTAAATAGTTCAATTTTCAACAAAAAGATAAGTTTTCAAACAAGAATGATTAAGTTTCTACTAGAAAGTCAAATTTTAAACAAAATACATCAATACTTAGCTAAATATTTACAGTTATAACTAAAAAAGGACAATTTTCTACTAAAAGAAAAGGAATTTTCAACAAAATTGTTAAATTTTCAACCAAAAATGGAATGGTGAAATTTTCAGATAGAAAAATTATATTCCCTACAATATAGTTCAACTCGCAACAAAAAAGTGAATTTTTAAGTAAAAGCGAAAACATTTTCAACCAAAAATGCAGTAGTTAAATTTTCTGTTTAAAAAAAAAATTTTAAAAAAAAAAAAAAGCAAAATTTTCAATAGAATAGTTGAATTTTGAGATAGAGATGAATTTTCAAGCAAAGTAATGAATCTTCAACCAAAAAACTGACTTTTTAACAAATTAGTATAACTTTGAACCAAAAAAGATAAATTTCAACAAAAAATGGAATATTGGATATTCAAACCAAGAAAGATTTGTAATATTTCAATAATAAATAAAAAAGAGTTGAATTTGAAAAAATACGAACTCAAAATGAAATACTTAATTTCGAAGTTGAAAAATTAATTTTTAAAAACAAAATTTTTTTCAATAAAATAGTTAAATTTCTATAGAAAGAAATTAATTTTTAACTAAAAAAATGTGTACCAAAACAAGCAATAGTTCAATTTTTAGTTTAAAAAACGATTTTGTCTCAAAGAAAGGAGGCTTGAACAAAATAGTTAAATTTCTAACCAAAAATAATGAATTTTCAAAACAAAAAAAATTTCAAATAAAAAGATTGATTTCCTACCAAAAAGCCGGATTTTCAACTAAAAAATTAATGTTTAAAAACGAAAAATAGTTTCACAAAGTAGTTAAATTTCAAACAAAAGAAATGAATTTCTAACCAAAATAAATGAATTCACAAACAAGAAGAATAATTTTCTAAGAAAAAGTAAATTTTCAAACACATAGCTGAAGTTTTAACTGAAAAGATCAATTTTCAAGAAAAGAAAAACTAATTTTCATGAATTAGTTAAATTTTCAACCGAAAAATGATTTTTCAACCAAACAGTTTAATGGCTAAGTATCAAGATTAATGTTTAATCAAAAGAGACAAATCTTCCATAAAATACATGAAATTGCATCCAAATAGTTGAATTCAACCAAAAGAAAGAAGACGATTTTAAAAATTTTTCTTTCCAAAGCCAAAACCAGAAATAGGAGGCTTGAACAAAATACTTGAATTTCTAACCTAAGCTGATGAATTTTCAACTGAAATATTAATTTTTACCAGTAAACAATATTTTTAACAAAGTAGTTAAATTTTTAACCAAAGAAATGAATTTTTAAAGAAAAAGCATAAGTTTCTAAAAAAAGTCGATTTTCAAACAGATGGTTGAATTTTAACTAAAAAAGCAATTTTCAAGAAAAGAAAAACCTATTTTTATAAATTAGATCAATTTTCAACCGAAAAATGATTTTTAAAACCAAAAAATTTTAACCAAAAATGGCAAGTTAAATTTTCAGTTAATCGATTTTTGACGAAAAAAACTGATTTCCACCAAAATAGTTCATTTTAAACTGAAGAGGCGAATCTCCAACAAATAACGTAAAATGTAATAGTTGATATTTAAAAAAAAAATATTTAAAAATAAAAGTCGTTGAATTCAACCAAAAAGGACGAATTTCAACAAATTATGTAATTTTTCAAATGAAAAAAAAACAAGTTTTTAACAAAAGACAAAAAAAATAAAAAACAGCTTTTCAACAAAACCGCTAAATTTTCAGCCATAGAGAAGAAACTTCAACTGATCAAATATTAATAAAAAAAGTTGAATTCAACCAAAAGAAAGAAGACAATTTTAAATTTTGTTCTTTCAAACTCAATGACTGACACTTTGACTCTATTTTACGAATAAATTATTAAACTTTCATTATTAATTTGTATAAAAAAGCTATTTATCATTTATTAAATTTGGATTTTCGCAGAACTCGGACCCGAACAGATCCCCCATACAACGGTGCCCGACAAAGAACTTTTGAGACACTGCATTCTTTTTGCATTCGAATTGAAAAAAAAAATCAGCTGAGGAAACCGAAATGAACTGGTCAGTCTCAGGAGAACGTGCGGTGACATATAAAAAGTGTAGAAAGTGGTTTCAGAGAATTCACAATCGTGATTTTTGAATTGGAATGCAAAAAGAATGCAGTATCTCAAATGCTCCTTGTCGGACGCGATTGTATTCACTAAGGATTTTTGAGATTGAGTCCGCAGGGTTGCCACCTATAAGACTCTTTTGAAGTTTAAGATTTGCCCTTTAGAACTACCTTAGGACGGAAAAATTCAAGTTTGACCAAAGGTACTCTTTTTTTGAAAGCCTGGCGGTGTCTAGCAACTTTCTTGTCACAAGAAAATTTGTTTCAATTATGGGCCATCCATAAACAACGTTATCAATTTTGGGCTTTTTTTTACCTCTCCCTCCAAAGTTACGCAGCTGTTGGCTTAATATGGATTTTACGTTTTCAAGTTCTTTTGAATAAAATTAATTTAGATAAAATATTAAATTCAATACAGAACACTTAAAATTCCTAGGATTTCAAGCCGAAATATATTAAAATTTCAACAAAATAGTTGAGTTTTTACCCAAAAAAGATTTTCTAATAACCAAAGAGACAAATTTTCAACACGAAAAGATGATTAAAAAGATAATTTAATAATAATTTCAAGATTTAACCAAATAGTAAAATTTTTACCCAAGAAGGATGACTTTTTGCCATAAAAGACGAATTTTCAATCTAGAAAGATGAATTTTTAACAACATAGTTGAATTTTCGACCGAAAATGATGACTTCAACAAAGTAGTTGAATTTCTCAAAAATATATTAGATTTTTAACAGAATATTTTAATTCCCAGCATACGAAGATGCTTTTCCAATTAAATGGTCAAATTACCAAACAACAAAAATTGAAAATTCAATCAAATATTTAAATTTTCAAAAAAAAAAGTTGAATTCTTTAGAACATGTTTGAATTTTCAGCAAAAAAGTTTATTTTCAACCAAGAAAGATGACTTTTCTACCACGAAAAATGAATTTTCAACAAAAGATTAAAGTTTTTAAGCTGAAAAGTCGGATGTTTTAGAAAATAGATAACCATTCAATCGGTAAAGATGATTTTTCAACAAAAAAATTAGGTTTCAATCAAGAAAGTTTAATTTTCAACAAGTTAGTTGAATTCTCTACCAAAAAATTGAACTTTCAACAAACAGGATTAATTTTTTACACAAAAATATGACTTTTTAATAAAATATATGAATTTTCTACCAGATATTTGAATTTTAGATTTATATAATACACAGGATAAAGCTTCAACTAATAATGAAATACTTGAATTTTCAGATAAAAACTCTGATAAAAAACTTGGAACAAACAAATTTTTTTTTTAAATTGTTAAATTTTCAACAACAAAAAAATGAATTCTCGACCAAGAAGATTAATTTTCTACCAAATATTGAGAGTTTTCAACAAAGTAATAAATGACAAACATATTCATATAATTTTAAAGCCAAAAAGACGACTAATCTACGGAAAAGATGGATTTATAACCAAAAATATAATATTTCAACGAAAAATTTAATTTTCAACCAAATAGTATAACCTTTTACCAAATTGTTGAATTTTCAAGCCAAAAAGATTAATTTTCTACAAAGCAGTAGAATTTATAACATAAAAATTAATTTAAAATCAAATAGTTTGAATTTTTAATTATAATTATGAATCCTTATTAAAGAAATTATTTTTTTCACGAAGTAGTTCAACTTTAAGTAAAATGATCGAATTATCAACCAAAACAGATACATACAAAAAAAAACTGAAATTTAGTCAAGTATTATAATTTTAAAGACAAAATTTTAGGAGACAGTTGAATTTTCACCAACAAAGTTTATTTTCATCCAAGAAAGATGACTTCTTTTATATCCTGAAAGGAGAATTTCCAACAAATGAGTAAATTTTCAAGCTAAAAAGTCGGAAAAAACTAATTTTTCACAAAATCATTAAATTTTCAAACAGAGATGAAATTTCGAACAAGAAGGTTAATGTTCTATCAAATAAGACAAGTTGGCAACTTATCCATTATGCAGGATAAATTTTTCACCGAACATGAAATAGTTACATTTTCAGATATAAAAATAACATTAAGAAAAGGAATGAATAAATTTTCAACAAAGTTGTTAGATTTTCAACCAAAAAGATGAATTTTCGACTAAGAAGATCAATGCTTTACCAAAAAGACAAATTTTCAACAAAATACATGATTTTTCAACAAAATGATTAAATTTTATAGCCAAAAAGACGAATTGAATGAAAAAAAGTTTAATTTTAACACAAAGATATAATTTTCATCCGAAAATATGATTTTTCAACTAAAAGCTCGAATGTTCAACCAAATAGTTTAACTTTCTACCAAACTGTTAAATTTTCAAGCCAAAAAGATAAATTTTCTACAATGCAGTACAATTTTGAACATAAAAGTGCAATTAAAAGCAAATAGTTTAAATTTTCGACAACAATTATTTGACTCTTCAAACAAAACAAAAAAAGTATTCTCAGCGAAGCATGAAACAGTTGATATTTCAACCAAACAATTACATTTTAACCAGAAAAGATCATTTAGATAGCATAATTTATCCTCAATTGCCATTATTTTATTATAAATCACATAAAAAATGAAAGAGGAATTTTTCATTCAAATTTTAGAAAAAACGTATACATCGGTTTTTATGTTTTGCACGACAGAGTTGAGGTAGGATCATTGGCATGCAGTCATAATCGGTTATCTAATGTCCTTGCAACTCGTCTCTGTCGTAAGTAGGTGGCACAAAAATTTGTTAGCATCGCCACTCAAATCCGGTTATCTAACACAATCTCATCTTCTCTTGGAGGCTGCACGCTGTGTTCTAAACTACTTCAACATCTCCTCAAATACAGGTGTTTCTTTACCTTTCATAGAAGAAAAGTGTGGAAAGTAATCTCAGTAATCCCGAGTAATATATTTCTGAATTATGTTGAAAGTTCGAATTGCTTTTATGGAATCATAATTATTCCATATCAGGAACTTCGCATCTTCATATGAATCAATGGATTTTAGATGCACTGAACTTTACTCATACTATATCGTTCCAACATACAGCACTTCACTTATAATTACATCAATAAAGAACTAGATTCTGGATATGCTTCACCTAACTATGAATGAGATATAATTTTGAAATTACATTTATCTGTGAATAAATAATAATATGAACGTAATATTATAGAAAATTCAATAATTTCTTATATTCCTAGCAATTTAGAATTCTTAAATAACTTTCGTTTTTTTTCCTTGACCGAATACGATAATCGTGAACGATAAATCGTGAGCTCGTCTTCCTCGAGAATGAATGTACAGATTTACTGCGATCATGAATGTACAGATTTACTGCGATCATGAATGAAAGTACGGCTTTTATTAATTGTCGATCGTGCTCGTTCCTCGAGAATTTCTCGAACTGTGAATGTATACTTTAGCGATCGTCAATATATTACATAAATAGGTTTGGTGTTTTTCCTAGCAGCCGCTCTCTAAATTTGAATCAGTGAAATCAATTTAGCAGTCATAATAGACAAATATTTCAGCAGATTCAACCAAATAATCATGGTAAAAAATTAAAACCCATAAATGTGATCAAATTAAAAAACGTGAAAAGTTTCGATGCTTCTAAACGATATGAAACCACACATATGTATTAGGGGAGAGTGGAGTATGCTGTCGGGCTTTGAATGAAATGTCCTTTCAATTATAATTGAAATATGATTTTGATGTCTGTATTTTTTGATGAGGAGCTCACATCATCAGGTTACATATGTCATTACTCAAACCCGTTTTAAAATTATTAATTTGATATTTAGGTAATTGGTCTTGCATTTCGGTCAGCGTACCCCATATCAGTAGACATGGTGTCTGTCATACTACTCCCGGTTTATTTTTAAAATATGAACGTTGTAGAATGAAAAGCGTACATTATACTAATCATTGGGAGTATAATCTAACAAAAAAAATTACTCGAGACATGCTCAACACTGAATAAATGTTTTCTTGTCTATCAAAGTAAAGTATGTCGCAAAAATATCTGCGATTGCCTTTAACAGATTAAGAGAACTGCTTGAAGTGTGTTTAAAATAGGAAATTATAATTAGGAATGGAAAATATAACAGTAAGTTTTACTATTTTTAGGTTATAAACTCAAATTTTACATACTGGTTTCATTCAAAGGAATAAAACATGAAATTTCGCGGTTTAGTAAAGAGAATCCTTTCAAGTATATATCATGTTTCGTATGCTGCAACTACTTGATTTCTGCCAAAGACTTTTTCATCTGTTTCTGTCAAAACTGTTTTTTCATGATAACTCTTCTCACACGTATTTTAGAATGAAAATTTCGTCACATCACTATTTTTCCAACCAAAGGAAGACATTTCATGTAAAAAACTCATATGGATATCAACAAACGCGGGCGTTTTTTGTAATTGAGACCATGCCCCACACTGGTACCATACCACACTCTCCCTAACTTGACTTTCAAGATTGGACTGTCATGTACTTACACACCCGTTCAGTAAGTCCTTTTTATATGGGTTAAAGAATATTTTTCTCGCAGCTACTTCAGCATACTCATAGCCCAAATATTAAAAAATGTATTCTATTAAGAACTTATTTTTCTAATTAAGTAAAAAAATAACAACGCTTCACTTCAAAATTTAGAGGTTGCGTCCCACATAATATACTCTGGCATCACTGAACTGATTAGTGAATAAGTCTGGAATCACTTATCAATCAGTGAAATGTTCAACTAATATTCAAATCAGTGAATTTTTTACTGATTCACATTTAGAGACCACCCAATTTTTCTACGGTAGCCTAATGTAATTCTGATTGTGCATTTAAAAATATATATATGTAAAAAAAAAATACGCAAGATGAAAATTCAATGAAAATATTTGTCACGTAATTGTCAATAACTCTAGTTGAAATCGTACTCATGAAGGGAATTGTAATATATAACAAAGTTAAATCGAATTCCTAATTACCTTTCGAATTTTTTCTTATCCATTTTAAGTATTGTTATCTAAATTATTGGTAAGTACATTCTGTACTTGGGAGAAGACGATAGGGTTGTCCAAAAAGGCAATGGATTTTTATTTCATTTCCATGCATTTCGCCCCAAAATTTGTTGAAATTCATATCAAAATGAATGTATTTTTCTAAAAATGATATTCGGAAGTTCCGCAAGCCATATAAAGTTTGGAAAAACTGATATCCCATTGGAAAAAATACTTTTTTGTAAATTTTATTCAGAATCGTTAATCTTGGATAAATCTAGTTGAAACTCAACATTTCTCTTGACAATCAACCATAGAATACAAATAAATACTTTTTTTTCAGTTTCACCCGCATAAGTCTGCTTTACAGGGTCCCAAAAAACCCATAAGGGAAAAATTAGGTTTCGCGAGCTTATGACGCTCATTATGATTTTTTTTCAGTTTTTACAATGACAAATGCTTCTCATGCACAAAATACTACTTTATTCTGAATATTAAACTGTTGAAATAAATTGCTTAAACAACTTATTATTTATTTTTAGCAATTTTATCTTATAAAAAGAGTTAGAAAGTCGCGGTTTTTTCCAAGTTTATAACTTATTTTTCACTTTCAAGTCAGATCAAGTTGACAATAATCAATTCAATTCAAGACGAATAATTGTTTAAACAATTCTCATTATTTATAATAATATTCTCGTAGAATGATGCTAGAAAGGTCCAGTTTTTTTTTAATTGTCCTTTTTTGGTCCACTTTTCAGTTAGAGTGTGGTATTAGTTAATGAAATTTAAGAAACATAGTTGTTTAAGCAATTTATTATTGTTTACAACTATCTTGTCCTATAGTAATGCCACATAGTTGCGGTTTTTTCTGAAATTTTTCTCTTTTTGTCAACTTTTCAGTCAGAGGAAGGTAATAATGATTGCAATTTAAAAAAAAAAATTGTTTAAGCAAAGTATTTATTGTTTTCTCTATCTTTTCCTATATTAATGCTAGATATTGCGGGTTTTTTCTGAAATTTCTAACTTTTTGCTCAATTTTCACGTGGTGAGATAATAATTAATTTGTTTATTTATTATTTTTTCACTACCATAGAGTCAAGTGAAGTAAGAAATTGTAGAAAAAAACCGCAACTTTCTAGCAATTATCTATGAGCAAATAGATATAAACAAAAAGAAATTGTTTAAATAATTATGTTTGTGAGCTGGCATTAACTGACTGAGTGAAAAGTTGACAAAAAGTGGAACATTTCAGAAAAAAAGCAACCATCCAGCATTGATATAGGAGATAATAGCAATGAACAATAATTAATTATTTAAACAATTATGATTGTTAAGTTTCAGTAATGTTACATCACTTTAGGTATGAAGTGGGAAAAAGGCAAATATTGAAAAAAACACAACTTTCAAGCATTATTCAAAGATAATATTATTTAAAATAATAGTAAATTTCAGAAAAAGCCACACCAATTTAGCATAACTGTAGGTGAAGATAGTTATAAACAATAATAATTTGTTTCAACAATTATGTTTGTCAGATTTGATCGATTATTGCCTCGCTCTATCTAAAATATTGAAAATAAGTTGAAAAATTCGGAAAAACCGCGACTTTCTAGCAATTATCTAAGAGAATATAGTTTTAAACAATAAGAAATTGTTTCAACAATTGAGTTTGTTAACTTGCTTTAATTGTAGCCTCATTAAGTGAAAAGTGGACAAAAGTGGAAAATTTCAGAAAAAACTGCAGCTATTTAGAATTGCTTTAGGAAAAGATAGTTATAAACAATATTAATTTGTTTGAACAATTATTTTTGTCAAATTTTATTAATTATTATCGCACTTTAAGTGGAAAGTAGACAAAAATTTAAAAATTTAAGAAAAAATTGCTTGAACTGAAAAGTTGAAAATAAGTTGAAAAATTCGGAAAAACCGCGACTCTCTAACTCTATTCTAAGAGAAAAATTATTAAAAACAAAAACAAATTGTTTGCACTATTCATGTAAACATCTAATCATCAAAAGAAAGTAGTATTTTATGTATTAAATACAATTTATACTAAAAATACCTGAAAAAAATGATAATTAGCGCCAGGAACTCGGAAAACCCAATTTTTCACTCATAGGGGTTTTTTGGGACTCCGCAAAACAGACTTATGGGAGTGTTATTCAGAAAATAATTATCCATTAGTATTCTATATCTAATTGTTAAGAAAAATGTTGAGTTTCAATTCGATTTACCCAATATTGACGATTCTGAATAAAATTTAGAAAAACGTGTGTTTTTCTTATGGGAAATGCGTGTTAAACTTCAAGTGGCTTGCGCAACCTTTAAATATCATCTTTTTTTTTAATGCGCATTCATTTTTTCATGAATTCGAACAAAGCGGGCGATATGCATTAAAAAAAATACGCTCGAAGAAAAAGAAAAAAAATGCTTGACCTTCCTTCCTATGCATTTGAGTTAAATTTTATTTTCTTTGAAATCTGAAACGTTCCAACTTCTGAATTCCCGGACTGAATTAATACTCTTGGAAGAATCCAGTCACAAATTCACTTTCTTCCAGGGACCGAGATTATCTTACCCAGACACCGCGTGACCTTGTACGAATCTCGTGAACGCCGGTGAACACCTGCTTCTATGAGTAATATTTTATCCTACACGTTAACCGTTTTTCAAGCCTTTTTTACATTAAAGGTTTCATCAATCTATAATAATTGTTCCTAAACAGGAATTTCTTTTCAATTAACCGCAATACAATATCATAAAAAAAAGTTAATTGTGGATATCGTCTATTTCGGCGATTTTTAACTCTTCCAATGGAAATTGAACAAAATTCTTCCAGTAGAACTAGGGTGGTCCAAAAATGCATTGGAATTTTTTTTTCTCGAATTCTTTTGCATATCGCTCGGGAATTTGTATGAATCCACATAAAAATAATTCCATTTTTTTTAAACAGAAAAATATGCCCGCTGCACGGGCACATGCTCATCGCGCGCAGCTTGCTTCGCCCGCAAGTTAGAACGCGACCGTTGGCCCTCGCGCTTCCCGTTGGATGATATATTTAAGGCGCGCTTTGCACTCGGTCTTTGTATTTCCCCCACTTTTGTGCACAGACCTTTAAAAATCAAAGGTCAAAGCATCGACAACTGTAATTTGGTGATTGTGAATTCTCTTTTGTTAAAGCTCCTTCGGCTTTAACGAACACATTCGTATCAGGTATCTCGTGTTTGGCACTCAATTTTTTCCAAAATCTGAACGTTTCTACATTATGTTCAACACTATTATATCAAATGTATATTATATTTATTTCTGTACCTCGGCCTCGTATTGCTTATTCAGATATTGTAAAATGAAGTACAAGTTTTTTTTTATCATGATTAATTTAATATTTGTTCCTTATTTTGCATTAAATTTTATTCTCAGCTACCCTGAGAAATGTATCATTTCAATGAAATTACATTATTACAATTCATGATATGCATTCGTATTGAAACATACGTATTTTTGTTGTCTTGCTTTTATGAATGAAAAAAGTGCGCATACTATAAGAGAGAAAAGAAACAATTTTTTTATTCAACATTTTATTGCATCTTGTTCCGCTTTAATTGAATTGATTTATTTTCAATATTATTTTATACAATTCAAACTGAAAATACACATCCTAGTGTAAAGTGGTCTTGAGAAAATTTGAAGACATAATTCAGGCGAAAAATTTCGTCAAATAAAATGTTATTATAGTTTCTGTTCCTTTTCCAAAAACGTAATTTCTTCCTAATATGTTTATATAACAAGAGTTTATAACAAATTTGTAGATCTTTTTTCGTTGACTGCCTTTTCATTTTTTTCGTCTCTTATGTTTTTTGTTTTTCCAAAAGTTTAATTTTTTTTATTTTGCATATTGTTTTTTACGATTAAATGAAAATCCACTTGTTCTTTTTCGAAATCATCAATAACAAATTTTTAAATTCTTTTTGGTTGAACAACTTTTGTTTATTAATTTTTTTCTGTACCTTATATCGTTTTCCAAAAAAATTCATTTTTTACTTTTAATGTTATTTTTCACGATTAAACCAAAGCATCCTATCGAAAAATTATCAATAGAAAATTTGTAGCTTTTTTTTCTAACAAATTTTGTTTATTTATTTTTTTCGTATCTGGTGTCGTTTCTCCAAAAATTCAATTTTTCTATTTTCAATGTGGTTTTTTACGAATAGAACAAAAACTATGCCCCCTATCAAAAAGCGAGTTCCAATTTGTTTATTTTTTTTATTTGAAAACACAATTTTTGTCAATGCATCTTTTTTCGTATCTTGTATAGTTTGACCACAAAATGGAATCTTTGATTTTTCATTACTTTTTGTGCGGTCAAAATTTTAATTTTCGATTTTGCAAGAAAATTCAAAGAGTTGTTATGATAATCTTGAAGGATGTTCAAAATGCAACATTTTTCTTTCCTCCACGGAGAAAAATTAGTCTGCTAAAGTGACAGGATTTTCAGTTAAAATAGGCACAGCATAGATTTTCTTTAAAGCTTACCAAATTTTGTGCAGAGTTTACTGAATTTTCAGTAATTTTACAAATTAACGGATACTTTCTGTCAAATTCAAAGACTTTTTGATTAGATTTCACAATTTGAAGTTGACAATTTGACAGAAAAGTTCGCAGTCAATATTACAGAAAATACCCGTAAATTCATCAAATAACTGAAAATTCTGTAAATTTTCCAGAAAATTCAGTAATCTTTACAGAAAATGTATGCTGTCCGTATTGTAACTGAAAATCCTATAAGTTTAACAGAATTTTTTTCTAAGTGTTGACATTTTTTCATATCGTCGTTGTTTGGCTCAAAATGTTAATTTTCCTTCGTTTTTTGGAATTTTTGAAATTCTATAGCTCCGGTAATTCTTTTGATCAAATGTCACCTACAAGCCTTGTTTTACAGAGGGTCCCAAAAAATCCCATAGGCGAAAAAATGAGTTTTGCGAGTTTCTAGCGATAATTATGATTTTTTTCATTTTTTTAAATGCAAACTGTTTCTAATAAATAAGGTACTGCTTCATACTGTAAATTAGATGTTTACATGAATTGTTTAAACAATTTTCTATTGCTTTTAACAATTTTCTCTAAGAATAGAGATAGAAAGTCGCGGTTTTTTAAAACAATTCTATCTTTTTGTCCAATTTTAGTTAGAGTGAGATAATAGTTAATTAATGTTAAAAAGCATAATCATTTAAAAGATTTATTTTCATTTTTAATTATATTCTTTTCGGATAATGCCCGAAATTGTTGTTTTATTATCAACTTTCCACTTTTTGAGAACTTTTCACTTGGAGTGAGTTAAGACCTAATTCAATTTAGCGAACATTATTGTTTATAACTATCTTCTCCTATCGTAATGGTAAACAGTTGTGAGTTTTTCTGTAATTTTCAACATTCTGTTCATCTTTTTACTTAGAATGACGTAATAATGAATGAAATCTGATACAATAAAATAAAGAACTCAATTGGTTTAACAAATGATTATTGCTTATAACTATCGTCTCCTATATTGATGCTAGGTAGTTGCGGTTTCTTTTGGAAACTTTTAAATTTTTTCCACTTCTTGCGTAGTATAATAATAATTAATGCAAGTTAAACAAAAATAGTCGTTTAATCAATATATTAATACTAGAAAGTGCTAGAAACTTGCGGTTTTTCTGAAATGTTGATCATCGTTCTGCCTTTTTAGTTATGAACAATTAATGAATAAACATTAGAAAAAATCATATTTCAAACAATCTCTTTCTTTTTTTGTGAATATATTTTTCTGAAATAAAACAGATATTCGAAATATGCTTCCAACTTTGTACATATATCATAGAAATTCCTCCTGGGAATCTCCAGGGACGGACGGGGGGGGGGGCCGGATATTGGAATATGAACAACTTTTTCTTTACGCTCCGCAATAAACTTTTTGTTGTGATTTAAAACAAGACTTTTACAAGTAATTTACAGACCTAGTGCTTCCACCTTCTCCTAATTATTCCATTATTTGTTTTTGTCTCTTTTGTAAGATAGACTTTTTTTTAAATTAATTTTTTAACTATCGAAAATAAATCAAACATAATTCACATGAAACAATACAAAATTATTAAAAAAATTATTCTTGTCGAAGTTCACTGATTATTTGTTCGTTACCAAGAAGTCAAAGCAAAATTGAAGATTTTAGAAAAAAGCAAATTTCTAGAATTACTCTGAGAAAAGATAGTTATAAAAAATAATCAAGTGATTGAATGAGCATGTTTGTTAACTTGCATTTATTATTAGATCGCTAAGTGAGAAGTGGCCAAAACTTTAAGAGTTTAGAAAAAACCGCAACTTTTTATCACTTATCTTAGAAAAGGTAATTATATTAACACCAATATATTTTTTAAACAACTGTGTATGTTAATTTTGATTATCCGTTACTTTACTGAGTAAAATGTAAGTAGAAACTTACAAACTGCAGGAGAAACCGCACCTATCTAGCATTAATGAAGAAGAAGATAGTTATAAACAATAATAATTTGTATAAATAATTATTTTTGCTAAATTGAATTAAATATTAACTCGCTTTAAGTGGAGAACAGACAAATAGTTCAGTGTCAGGAAAAAAACGAAACTTTTTAGTATTATTCAAATTGAACATAAAAAAAAAAAAAATAATCAATTGTTTAAATAATTAGTTTTGCTGACTTTAATCAATTTTTTACCTCATTCTAATTGTAAATTGGACAAAAAATTGAAAATTTAAAAAAACTCCAATTTTCTAGCATTATTCTAAGAGAATATTATTAACGATGATAATAAATTATTTGAGCAATTATCTTTATTGACATGAACGAATATCTAACTCTATCCTGAGAGAAAATTGCTAGAAAAAATAATGGATAATAAAAATAATGAATATAAAAAATAAATAATACTATAATATTTAATGAAAAATAAATATTAAAGAATAACAAATAAAACAAATTATTTGGACATTCAATCATTAGTATGAAGTAGTATTACATGTATTAGAAGAAATTAGCTTTAAAAAAAACCGCAAATGAATCATAATTAGTAGCAAAAACGCGCGAAACCCATTTTTTCAAATATATGTTTTTTCGGGACCCTCTAAAACAGACTTGTGGGAGTGATATTCAAAAAGTAATATCTAATTTGTATTTTATAGCTAATTGTAAAGAGAAATTTTGAGTTTCAACTCGATTCACCTAATATTGACGATTGTGAATAAAATTTACAAAAACGTCTTGCTTTCTCGTGGGAAATACACATCACGGCACTTGAGCCACCTCTGAATATTTTTTTTCGAAAAAAAAGAAATGCATTCATTTCTTGTGGATTCAATATAATTCCCAGGCGTCTTACATGAAAATTTGTTTGTCCATTCTACAATGAAGAAAAGTTAAATTTTATTTGAAAATAAACAATAAATTTCAAACTATTGAAGATTATATAAATTTCGGAAAACTAGCAGCAGAGAATATTGCCGCTGTAGCGTTGTGCTAAGAAAACACATAAAATTTGAATTTACATAAAAAGGCTATTTGTAAAACAAATAAAGTTATCATAAATTCCTCAAACGTAGCAGTAGAAAGGAGTATTACGCATGTTGAGAATTACGCCGTTCATCAAATACAAGTTAAAAACCTATAGTACTTTCTAGAAAATAGAGTTACGGTATTTTTTTTAACATAAATTAGATATTACTTATAGGAAGCAAACATACAACTAACATGGTGTTATGTATATTCCATAATTTAAAAAAAAATAATATTTTTGGCGGAAAATTTGAATTTTCTTTTCAAAGACCAAAAAAATTCCCTCTTTTCTCTAAGGCGCGGGCACAGGACACATAACCATGGTATATACTATTTATGTTAAGACGAATCTATAGACAAAAATTAAGAGGAAAAAAAACGGTGTCGTCTTATTTCCGTTTTAAAACAATATATTTGGGTGGCAAATGATTCTGTGACTGGAGCATCGACTGCCTGCCCGCGATTTGAAATGTCAGTGCCATTTCAACAAAAAAAGATTAAACTTCTGCCAGAATAGATGAATTTAAATCGAAATGATGAATTTTCAACCAAGAAGATGAATTGTCTATTAAAAAGATAAATTTTTACACAAATAGTTGAATTGTCAACTAAAAACGGAAAAGTTTTCAGTGAAAATAAAATAATGAAGAAAAAAAGATTTTTCAACCCAAAAATATGATTTTTAAACAAAAACTGTCGTTTTTACTGAATTAAAAAGGAATTTCAAACCAAAAAGATTAGTTTTCTATAAAAAAGACGATTTTCGAAATAAAAAAGCACAATTTTTAACAAAAAAGTCTTTTATTATTTGTGGTCCTTGTCTTTGGAATAAACTACTTATAACAATTCGAAACGCACCTTCACAATATTACAGTAGAAGACTCCTTTGTGGTTATTGACTTAACACTTCAAATCCTACATTCAAAACTTAAGTCCCTACGTTATAGAGAAGTGTGAGTGTGTGCCTGAATGTATTTACATTCAAGTGTAAATATGCCAATGGCATTAGCTGCGAGGTGAATCTCGATGCGGAAAGACACCAGATGTCAAGCCATTTCGAACACAGATAGCACTCGGATGTGTGACATTTTTCGATGTATGAGCGGGAGGTTCGACCCCGAGGTAATTGTGTGCATCTAATGGGTAGCGCCAGGTGTCTGCTTTTAAAATCGACTCTCGAAAAACTGGATCAATTCGGGAGATGGTTTTCTGCAGTTTTTCTCTCCCCAAGCCAAACATCCAAGCAAATGCGAGTATTTCTAATGAAGTCGGATGAATCCGCGGATTATCACTAGTTTTGATAAAATTCATATATTGATTATAAGCCTACCTTAGTAAAAGAAAAATTTTCACAGGCCCATACCCAGTGAAGTTAAAATAAAAACGGACTGCACAATAGGTTTTAACTGCAGTGCTGCGGGACTTATATGCACTAGTCTTTCAAGACAACAGTAATAATTATGTGGCTATCTTTCTCTAGGCACTTTTTGTGTATAAATGCAAAAAAAATTTAAAAATTTGCCCGTTACGTGGGCACATTCTCATCGCACTTTTCGCTGTCCAGTTTAAGCGCTCGTAGAGCGCGCGTCTGCTCGGTATCTTTCTCGCCTCGCGCTTCGCGTTAGGCTCATTTCATGCTATGATTCACATTTTTTCTCTAATAAATTATGTCATCAAAATAATTTATTGTATGTGTATACAATATACACATTTCTTATATACATATTTATTACACAGCCACACAAAAAAAATTCTGGCCTGGGGGTCAGACCATGTTTCTCATATATTTTTGGGGTCACTAAAACTGAATCCGAAGGCCATTTTACCTTACGACGTGAGGTTTTTGTCATAACCAAAGAAAGTCTTCACAGCCACACAAAAATAAAAAATAATTCTGGCCTGGGGGTCAGGCCATTTTTACTTTATGAATTGGGGTCGCTGAAACCGAATTCTGAGTCCGTTCGACCCTATCATTTCAGATTTTCGACATAACGTTAGAAGATCTTATAATCCAAGCCCAATTAGCCCGTTATACCTAAAACTAATATTTCAACTGAAATTCCAATAACCATACAAATGATAAATAACGAATAATAGACCAGGCATTACGTCGGAAAAATGAATAAAATTCCCGAAAAATTCTCGCATGGAATTTTTTTAATGCGAAAGTTTCGTTAAGGGGTCCCTTTAAACATATACAAAATTCTGGAACAGATCAACTGCCAAACCGGGTTTTTTTTCCGAAAACAGTTCCAAAAGTGACTTTTGCGCTGATGGCTAATTCCCATTGCATTTTAGAGCAAAATCTCCAACAAAAAAAAAGAAAGAAGACAAAATCATAGGAAAATTTGGTACAAAAAATAATCCGCTATCTTCCATGGGTTTCGAGTTAGAATATATTGAGAAAAACCCACTCTTTTTTTGGATTTTCAGCGTAAAGTCACTAAGTTTCAAAAAACACTGTTTACCTTTGCATCTTATTACTACATGGAAAAGTGTTCCACAGGAGAGTGAAAATAGACCTCGTTTCCTGTGGATCCTACGACAATGTTCATACCAAAGAAATGAAAATGGAGTCAATTTAGCATTATTTAAAAAAAAAACGGTCCTACTCCTAATAGGTCACGAGATATGACCTTGGAAAGTGCACTCTTTCTGCACAGAGGGACCTAAGCGTACCGTAAAGTAGAACTACGCTCATATTTCGAAGTTTTTGTCAAAAATAAGTATATATATATATATATATATATATATATATATATATATCCCATTTGTTATGTATAAAACGTCTTTTTCCATTGACAAATAAATAATTTTTTATAACAAAAGCTTGCTATCACCACTTGTGATTACTTTTTGGCACTTTTTTAGTAGGTTGTACGAAAAAGTTCCAGTTTTTCCACCTGTTTTTGCTGCAAAAAGTGACCGATTTTAGGTTGATAACGTGGCGCATGGGCAGTGCCGACCTTTCCGGGCAAGAGGGAAAAAAGTGGACGGATGGAGTGGAAAAAGTAAATTGACGCAGTGACAAAAGTGAGGCACAGTGAAAAAAGTAAATAAAGTGCAAACTGCTTAGTGTTACTCCGGGTGTGTTCGTGCTGCCTCGGGTGTGATCGTACATCGTGCGCAGCCAACTTCATTCTTTTTTCCGACTCAGACCCTAACCTAAAATACCGTCAGTTTCTCCGAAAATACGGTGTTATTGTTGCGTCAATCGACAAAAAATCGCCTTCTCCTTACACAAAAAACAGGTAAACAAAAACTAGCACTTTTTAAACAAATTAGAGAAGAAGTATCGTGTCCCACACATTGAGAAAGCGACGATTTAAAACTCGTGTGATAGCCACCCTCGCTCCGCTTGGGTGGATAACTTCACACTAGTTTTAGATCTCTCGCTTTTTCAACTTGTAGCACAATATACTATTATTAATAAAAAGAAATATCACACATTTTCAATCAATGAGAATCACTTTTTTGCCACGAAAGTACTAAAAAAGTGCCAAAAAGTAATCACAAGTGGTGATAGCAAGCTTTTGTTATAAACAATTATTTACTTGTCAATGACAAAAGACGTTTTATACGTGATAAATGAAATATATACACTTATTTTTGACAAAAACTTCGAAATATGAGCGTAGTTCTACTTTACGGTACGCTCAGGAGCCTCTATGCAGGAAAAGTGCACCATCCAAGGTCATATCTCGTGACCTTTTAGGGCTAGCACCGTTTTGTTTAAATTACGCTAAATTGACTCCATTTTCATTTTTTGGGTGTAAAATTTGTCGTAGGATCCACAGGAAACGAGGTATTTCAAAAAAACACAATTTTTTTGTTTTTGATCAAGAATGCAAAAAAAATGAAAACTTTTGAAAACTTGCAATTCCCAAAATAATATCTTTAAGAGACTTTTTCTTTTTTAGATCTACGCAAAATTTTATAGACTCTATTTCAACTTCTGCCATTATCAATGCAAAATAAACCTGACTCGATTTATTTTTAAAAAACTGAACTCCACTTTTTTTGCCGTAAAAACAGGCAAAAATGGCCAACTTTGAGGGGTCATAACTTATGATCAATTATAGGTAGGACATTAATCTTTTTTTAAAATCACAGAAAATTGATTCGACTTTCACTCACCTGTGGAACACTTTTCCGTGTAGTAATTAGGTGCAAAAGTACACAGTGTTTTTGGAACTTAGTGATTTACCGCTGAAAATCCAAAAAAGTGGGATTTTTCAATATATCCTAACTCGAAACCTATGGAAGATAGCGGATTATTTTTCAAACAAAATTTTCTCATAATTTTGTCCTCTTTCTTTTTTCTGCTGGACATTTTGCTCTAAAATGCAATGGGAATTATCCGCCCACACAAAAGTAGTTTTTGGAACTGTTTAAAAAAAACGGGTTGGCCATTGATCTGCTTTAGCATTTTTGATATGTTAAAAGGGACCCCTTGAAGAAAACTTCCTCATTAAAAACATTCCATGTGGGAATTTTTCGTGAACAAAACTACCAGATGTCTGGACTATAGCACATTGACAGGTAGATAGAATTTTAGTCATTTTCTTTTTTTGAACATTAACAGACTCATTGGGCTCGGATTATGTGACATGTTTTGTGTGTCTTCATTATTAATTTCTTATAAGACAAGAGTAGTAATTTATTGAATTATTTCAGAATGTATCTCTAATAACATTTTCCTGTAAAACTGCGATTTTGTAGGTCTCCTTAATAATGAAAATTTGGATTACTCCTGTTTCGTATTTCGCGTCGTTTAGTTGAAAATTTAGATTTTCAATGTCAATAGCAGTTTGGATGTTTAAAAAAAACCCCATTGCAAAAATCTTCTGTCGCTAATCAAGCCTAAACTGAACCGTCTATACTCAAATCTGACGCAGTTCAGACGGTCTAGTTTGGGCTTGATCAGAACTCTAACACTTTTGTAAAATCTACGTCTAGGCGGTCTAGCTATAGGTACTAGTTAGCGCCTGAAGAGCTCAAACTACATGGACAAAATTTGATCGAAAAAAAATATTAGGAAAAAAAAATTACAATGAATGTGCGCAGAAAATTGGCAAGCGCCGACAATCAAACCCTAACCGCCTTAGCTTATGAACCGCACGCCCAACTACAAGATTACCAAATATTACAATTAATTTTCAGTTACAAAAGAGGATCACTCATTTACTGAAAACACTGTAATTTCTTATAATATTATTTTGAAATGTTGCGAAATCCTTTAAAATCCGTGGATATACTTTTAAATCTTTTAAAATCCCGTGAAATCATCAAAAGTCCTATGAATCCCTTGACATAAAATCCCGTAGGATTTGATTAAACTTTTAGAAACCCTTCAAAATCCTGTAAAATCTGTTCAAAAATTGAGAATCTCTTTGAAATCGTACTCAGTAATATCTTGACTAAATACTTGAAATCGTTGAAAAATCATTTGAAAGTGCAGCTTTTCTACATACCTTAATACTAAAAATTATATCTTTTCCGAAAGGCTCCTTGAAACACAATTAGAATTTGTGAGCTTTTTGATATCTAAAAATTTACACTATTTTCCTAGTTCATTATTTACAATAATTTGATTTTAAAAACTTCACAAATCAAAGTAAACAAAAGAAAACACAACCTTTAACTGAAAACAACTGCGAGACAGTCGCAGAGCTGACAATTTTAACGGAGACATTTTTTGTAATTTTCCAATTATCTACTGTTGGTTACCTACTGTTAGAAAATGTAATATCCAATAAAAAGTCCTTAAATATTTATGAATATTAAAGAAAGATCACTTTATGTTGATAAATATTATTCATTAAACACTTTTTTGTATGAAATTTCAAACACATTTATCATATTAATTAAATATATTAATAATAAAAATATATAAAATATATTAAATCTCACTTAGTTATTAGAAAATTCAAACACTTTTGTGTATGAAATTTCAATCACATTTGTTTGAAATTTCATACATTTTTATATTAAATCTCACTAACTTATTTGAAAATTCAAACACTTTTGTGTATGAAATTCCAATCAAATTTGTTTCAAATTTCATACATTTTTATATTAAATCTCACTAACTTATTTCAAAATTCAAACACTCTTGGGTATGAAATTTCAAACACATTTGTTTGAAATTTCATACATTTTTATATTAAATTTCACCAACTTATTTGAAAATTCAAACACTTTGGTGTATGAAGTTGCAAACACATTTGTTTGAAATTTAATAAATTTTTATATTAAATATGATTAATTTATAAGAAAATTCAAACACTTTTGTGAATGAATTTTCAAACACATTTGTTTGAAATTCCATAAATGTTTGTATTAAATTCTAGGAATTTATTTGAATAAATTAAATTAAATTAAATGAATAAAATTTTATTGGAAATTATAATATAAATGTATATTATACATAAATATGTTATGGTATATATCGTAAATATATATATATATATATATATATTTCATCATTTATTTTCTAAAAACTCAAATTATACTTAAATTAAATATCAATGGCTAAACGGTGACAGCGATACAAACGATTATACATTTTTGCAAATGCATATGTATTCTTTGTATCAATATTTAAATAAATGTAATCGTAGATTTAATAAATCAAATCCTTCAATCAATTAAAACCTAAATCATTGCAATAAAATCACTTTATCCTAGATTACGCATCTGTTTGAAGAATTCTCAGTATAGTTTTTCGTTGAAACGGCTTAAGTATTAATTTATTAATACGCTTATAAATAATAATAATTATATACATATATTTAGTTTAATTTCTATTCTGCCGCTCGCAATTCATTCTCAGATACTATAACTTTTAGTGAAACTTAAGAAAAATATGGAAACTATAGTTTCCAGCAATACGTTCAGCTGCCTTTGGTGTTCCTAGCTGCGCCACATATTTTCTTGATTCTGTAGCTTACTGTTGAAGGACACTACGGTCACTCCATAGTCCTTCGTTTTTCTGTTAGCACCACTCTCCCTCTTGTTGCACATTGGGGGATTGATATCCATTATCGCTCTGAAAACATAATTAAAATGAAAATTAGTAATAAATTTCCAAAATATATAAGAAAAAGTTAATAGCTAACCTTTGCATAAATTCCAGTATTTTGCTGAGTTTTGTAGGATATCGCAAGGAAAAGACGTAATATGAGAGGAATGTGATCACCAGTACCTCCTGAACGTTTGATAAGGTAAAAAAGAATAAGAATGTGCTCTTATTTAGTTCACCCAACAAAAAGGAAGGTGGCTTTACTGACACGGTGTCAGGGTTA
This sequence comes from Andricus quercusramuli, assembly GCA_932178445.1. Lineage (NCBI taxonomy): Eukaryota > Metazoa > Arthropoda > Insecta > Hymenoptera > Cynipidae > Andricus > Andricus quercusramuli. The sequence goes on from CAKNXH010001741.1 coordinate 67,138, forward strand.
TAGAGGACGGAGCCTCCGATCCTACGGGGAGGATCGCGAGGAGCGTTCGAACTGCTGGAGCCGCCTTGACCTCCGATCCTACGGAGAGGATCGAGAGGAGCGTTCCAGGTCGGTCCCAGCAAAGGAGAAAGGGAACTTCGCCGGCGAAGGGCTAGTGCCGTCAAGACTAAGGCCTCCGATCCTACGGTGAGGATCGCGAGGGAGGGGTCAGGTCGGACTGTACCCACAGTAGTCTCAGATCCTACGGAGAGGATCGTGAGGGCAGATCTTGCAGTGAGAGCCGAAAGGACGGACAGCCCTCCGATCCTACAGGGAGAATCGCGGGGATGGGTCCATCAAAGATGGGATGGAGAGGTAGAGAAACGGTCCAGGACCGTAAAAATCATAGAAAGAAAAAATGGCGACTTACTTGACAAGGATCATGAGGGAGGAGGGGGTTGCTGGTCAGTAAATTTTCCCATTTTTGTTCCCTGATTCTACCGGAAGAATCGCGATGGGAGAATTACGAGGTTAAGCGATTAATTCAATTAATCTCCGATTCTACGATGAGGATCGTGAGAAAGGGCTTAGTTTACTTTAATTAATCGTCTCCGATCCTACGGTGAGGATCGTGAGAAGGGACGAAGTTGAATTAAATTTGATCATTCTCCGATCCTACGAAGAGGATCGTGAGAAGAGATCGCAAGGTTGAACGGGTAATTCAATTAATCTCCGATCCTAGGATGAGGATCGTGAGAAAGGGCTTAGTTTACTTTAATTAACTGTTTCTGATCCTACGGTGAGGATCGTGAGAAGGGACGAGGTTGAATTAAATTTAATCATTCTCCGATCCTATGGAGAGGATCGTGAGAAGGTATCACGAGGTTGACCCGACAATTTAATTAATACCCGTGTGTAGATCGCGAGAAAGCGCGAGGTTTAATTCAATTTTACCGTTCTCCGATCCTACGGTGAGGATCGAGAGAAAGGGTAACGACGTTAAATGGGAAAATTAAACGAACTCCGATCTTAGGGTGAGGATCATGAGTGAGTTTGAATTTATCTAAATCCCGTTATTCTCCGATCCTACGATGAGGATCGTGAGAAAGATCCGGTTTAATTACTTTTTTTTATCGTTCTCCGATCCTACGGTGAGGACCAAGAGAAAGGGTAACGACATTAAATGTGAAAATTAAACGAACTCCGATCCTACGTCGAGGATCGTGAGGGTAAGATTTATTTAATTAAATTTCGCGCGACCGCACGGGTGAGCAAACCCAAAGGAAAAGAGTGAACACCGGTACCAGACCGCCATTGAAGAGGAGGTTTCCTACTCAGGGGAGAGAAAACACCAAACTAACACTCGAAAAAATCACTTTTTATTTCCCGCAAAAAAAGAACAAGAGAAGTCGTGCACCGACCGATTATAATTGGATCCCGGGGGACGGTGCCGAAAGCGGAGCGAGATGCTCGCCAGGCACCGGTCGTTTTGCAACTGATGAACTGACCACGGGACTGAACCTCGTCCCGGGGCCCGCTCGTCACGCCGCGCGTGGCGTAACTTAAGACTAACAGAGGGAGGGGGGCGCAGCACGCCAATATTCAAACTAGATTCTAACGAAGGAGAAAGGACTGAGAGCTGTCATTCTTTGGAGGGACAACGGAAAAACCGAAGCCACCATTGTTTTAGCAATTGGTGGTTTTGTTGTGTAACACGTTTCTGGCTTCAATGCATATCCTCTTTTCAATGACAACGCAGCACCTAGCTAATTCATCAAAGAGGGATTGACCTGTGAACATTATGTAAAATAATTCAAACATATTGAAATTTGTAAAATAGGAAGGGAGAATTTATTTTGATACTTACCATTTATCACCAGAACCGGAGACAGTTTTTCCATTTGTTCATCTGTTGTTAAATCCTATAACAAAATTATTGTATATTATTATTCTTATATATATATATATATATATATATATATATAATATTAATGCAGCATCTTAATATATATTAACATATACATTTTATTTTTAATTTAAATTTGCTTTGAAAAAAAACTTACATTTTTCAATATGTAAAGCAGGTCAAGCTACTCCTGAAAATATAAGGCTACAAGCGGTAGTATAGCTATTGACGCAGCTGTCTTGCTCCTCGCATTTTTGTTAGCAGCTTTTATGGACTCCAAGAAATCCATCATGCTGTTAATTTGAGGTGAATTCTTGGACCTATCTTTACTGGCTCTTCTGTCTATACAAAACTGCTGAAGGAAGTCTTCCACATGGTCATATTTTTCCAAATTGATTTGGTATCTTTCTTTCACCTCAAATCCAAGCAAAGATGAAGCATGCTATATACAATATTCAGGTTTTTGTAAGAGTGGCCATTGGAGAAGCACATCTTTTACATATTCATTTAATTTACGGTGGATGATCGCTGTTCGTTGAGAAGGATACGTTTCTCTCAAGACTTCAGCAACCTTCTCGTCTCTCTCATGTGCGAAACTTTGTTCCTTTAATCAACATTTTTTATGCTCTTGCGAATCCTCCGTTTCAGTTGGAGGTAGAGAAGGGTTAAACGAAACGCAACCGTAAACATCTGTTTCTGAAGGACTTCTTACTGATGTTGATTTGTCCTCTTCGTCTTCTTCAGCATCATCTCGAGCTCTTCGTTTTCGACTTTTGGACGAGCCTTGTTTTATATAATTTATTCAGTTGTAAATTTGTAGGAACAAAGTTTTAATACCGTTTCCAGCAATGCTGTTTCCTACTATATCTTGAAAGGAGTCAGGGTATTTGTAGACTATGTCTTCTGCTAGTCTAAAAGCTGTATTTCCGCTTGTGTCCTTTAAATTTTCAATGGCATATGATGATACAACCCCCACCATTAACATTCTATCCGACTTCAAGGGGATTAATTTTTCCTCGCATGCTTTTAATAAACGGTCCGGAAATTGATCCCAAGGAAGTGGCATTACTTGTGATGATGAAATCCTACAACTTTGTGCTGATCTTTGATCTTCACGTAATCTGAATATAAACAAAAATATATAAATAAAAATGAGATTATTAGGAAGCAAATAAAATTTTTTGAAATTTAAAATATTTCTTTGTTGAACAATTTTGAAAATTGTATAATCTTATACTTTACATTTAGATAATTAAAATAAAATTTAAATATATACCTTGAGCATTATCTAAGCTGACAGGTATGAGTGTAGACTTGGGAACTAATTGCTCTGCACTGCTGGTCTGTTTCCACTCATCTTCGCTTGAAACTATGAAAAGGAAGATGATTTCATTGCAAAACGCATTTGCCAAGGACAATAGAACTTTTGTGTTAGATATTCTATTCTAAGTATTCAATACTAACTTTGTAAATACCTTCCGGAAGTTCTAACGCATCTTTCGCTGTAGACACTAACTCATCTAGAGTTTCAACATCACACAGAACTTTTTTTTTCGTGTAATGTCTGAAATTTTAAACAAAGGCATTTTCTGAAAACAAAACAAAATATTAAACATTTCTATTTTTCTTCACATATTAATAATTTTTACATTACATTAGTACATACAAGAAAACTGCTGCAGTGTTTTATCGTTATCAATCATAATTCCATACTTTAATTTTAACCAGAAATCACAATTTACTGTATAAACGAGAAATGGAGTATAATCTATAAGACATTGAACATCAATACATTCATATGTCAAAGGAGATTCAAGTTTATAACACCGAAGAGCTGGAATGAAATTCGCATTTAAATGCTCCAAAAGTAAATAAACTTTCTCGTCACCATCGGAAAGTAGAAAACAAATTCTTCCTACTGTTACGTTGCACTGATAACAGGTTTGCCTTATCACTACAATATCTCCTTTATTGTATGTCTTTCCTCTTACGGTAATATGTGTACATTCGCTAAAGGTGTTAGGTATGTATGCGTCATTAAAAGCTTTTTGTATTCCCTGTGAATATAGTTTTATGTTAAATGAACTTTCCCCATGTAACTGAGTAGCATATCTCAAGTCAGAACCAGTTCTAATCAAACTTTGGAGAAGCTCATGTTTAGTACTCAAAGATTTTGTTACGTTAATAAAATTATGAGAAAAGCGTATAACTCTTTTAAAAAAAGTGTGCTTACTTTCAAATCTTAAAGTCCATACTTTCATGAATGGTCCAAACTTCATAATTAATTCTGCGTAATGAGTTAGATAATGGTGTTTTGGACGTAAATTTGCACAAAAATGATTCTTTCTTAGATGAAGGTAATCTTCAACTCTTAGCTGTAAATACGGAAGGTATCAAACATGAATTCTCGGTGCGCACACCATTTCCACAATTTCTATCAACATAAGTAAACAACGCCATGTAGGATAATTGAAATCTTTGATTTTGTCGCCAATGATAAGGGGTAAGAGATCCAAAAATGTAAATATTTGCCAAGCTCCGCCAGGAAGTTTATCGAATTTCTAGGATATTTTTGAAGGATTATCTTTCTTATCTTCCGTTGAGTAAGGGAATTTCTCAATGTGATCATTTAATACTGAGAGAGTAAAATTTTTTTTTTCAATAAAGTACTTTAAGATAATGGCTACATCATATGCTATCACACCTTCCATTAAATCATGACCAAGACAAGGAGGCAAACCATGCTTGCAAACGTGAAAGCTAGACAAGTTGTCAAAAACAGAATCAAATTTCAAAACTTCATAATGTTTTTTTGAACCAATATTGTTTAAAGATTTTTTGTACGATTCCACTGTTCTGTTACAATGAAAATGGATTGTCATGTCTTCTTTTTCAACAGATTTAGTTATTTCTTCACATTCTCCAAAATGTTCTTCCTCTTCTTCTTCCTCTCCATTTGCATCCCTATCATCATCCTCATCCTCATCCTCATCGTCATAGTCATCCTCATTCTCATCTTCATCCTCATTCTCATCTTCATTCTCATCTTCATCCTCATCCTCATTCTCTTTGTCATTTTTTTTATCGTCCTCATCTTCATCATGATCAGCATCTTCTTCTGTTCCTTCACTCTCTTCACCATCTCCTCCTTCTACTTCTTCTTCCTCTTCCTCTTCTGCTTCGTCTTCAGCTTTCTTCTTCACATGTTTACTACTAGGATAAAATTGCTTTCCTTCAATTAAGCAATATCGGCATATATGACTGACTCGACTGAAATTCTCTACGAAATTTAGAAATCTGTTTATAATATTTGTTACTAATAATAGGAAGTATTTTATTGTAAAAATTGTCTGAACTAAATTATTTCTCTAAAATCATATAGAATTTTCTATAAGGATTGGAGTTTCAAAATCAACGATGCGGCGGTTTAATTGTAGATTATTTCAAATTAAAACATTCAAAATAGCAGTCAAATTTAACAATTGCCAAGCAGTGAATAACATTTGCAATTCAAGTAAAATGTTTAATAATACATACTTTAAAACGTATCAATTTGTTGAAATGTCTTCTGCAATATTCTAAAGGTCCAAGACTGTCCAATACTTCAATTCACTTACTTAGCACGCACTGCGGAACGGTTTCGAACTAACTGATCATGGAAAATTACTATCCCCAAGACCCTTCTTCTTCAATTTGAAAATATCAATTTTTCCGCACAATATTTCTAGGAAAAAGTTTCAAGAGGCCGTACTCCTATAAGGAAAAAATTCAGGTTTCAGAGAACTCAAATCTTCTGCAGGCACTGGATGTCAAGCCTGATGATAAACAGATGTGGCACATTGGTCCTAAACTGTGACCGCCATAAAAGTAGGTACAGAGGAGCTGCTAAATGCTGCAGTTTCGAGGATTAGAAACCTTACAGTACATTGAGGTCCACATTATTCAACTAATGGCGTTTTATTGGGTTTGTATCTGTTTGCATGACAGAATGTCCCATTTGTATTTATCTAAAAATTTATTTCCCCCAAAATGCAACGAATAAGGATTTTCATTTTCCCATCTAATGCAAATATCGATTCCATTGGATTTCACCCAAAATTCATTTCTCCCAAAATGCAACGAATAAGCATTTTCATTTTCCCATCTAAGGTAAATATCGATTCCATTGGATTTCACCCAAAATTTCATTCTGCCAGCATCTACGGAAAGATGCACTTTCGTTGGATGAGAAAAATTAATAGAAAATCTGCATCCGATAAGAATCCTTATTCCCTTGGCTTGGAGCAGAACAAAGAAAAAAATGAAGTTTAGTTTGTTGAATAAAGTTTATGATAAAGTTCCAACAGTTCTTGAAATCTTCAGAATTGAGATGTGACGCCTAGCAAATAATCCATCAAAACAATAATAATAATTTTGTGAAGAAAAATATTGTTTAAACGAATTAAATTGATTTAAATTTAAAAAATATTATTTAACGAATATTGATAAATGTTACACTAGGTCACTAGTGATACTTTTTTGGAAAAAAATTTGTTTGGAGAAAAATAATTATTTAAAGAAATTTAATTGGTTTAAATAATTGAAAATTAATAAACTAAGATTAGAAAATAATACATCAGGCCAATGGTATTAATTTTCTGACAAAAATTGTTTAAACAAATTAAATTTGTTCAAATTATTGACAATTAATTAACCAATGTCGATAAATATTCCACAAGACCAATAGTAATAATTTTTAGAAGAAAGCAAGAATTTTTGAAAAAAAAGAATATTTAAACCAATGGAATTTGTTACAGATAATAAAAAAATTAGTTGAAATAATTAAAGAATAATTAAGCAATATTGATAAATATTGCAAAAAAAAGTTTTGCCACTGAATTTTTGGCCACGTTAATATTCATATATATGTGAAATGTTATTGATGATAATTTATTATAATCATGAATTTCCTGCATATTGATTTTAAATATATTTTATACAGATTTGTATTAAATATCAAATTAATTATTGGATTTTTCAATTATATAGTTATTGAGCTTATTTAATGAATATTTATATTGAATTCAAAACAGTCTAATGTAATTTTCATATAATATCAAAGTGCATTTTTCAATTAAATGTGTATAAAAATTCACCATATTTTCTCGTAAATTTCATACGCAAGTGATTAAAGAAAAAATAGAGTAAAAATCTACTAAACTTCAATTAAGCTTGTTGGAAATTTTAAACACATTTATAGGAATTCAGCTTAAAGTATATATGTATGAAATTCCAATCATATTTTCTGTAGTTTTCAAACAGTCTTTCGTGAATTTCATGTACTTTTGCATGAAATTTATTTCAGGCATAAACGGTTTGAAACTTTAAATCACATATGCATTAATTTTATTTCAAACACTTTTGTGTATGAAAATGTATGAAATTTCAAAAGATTTTCAACACTTTAGTAATTAATTATAAAATTTCAATGAAACTTCGTCAGAAGATATCGTATCCTTGCTGAAACGTTATAATAACAAAAGTAATGAACATTTCCTGTCAGTTTTCTAGTTAATTAAGATTATCTACTGTAAATCATTATCTAAAGCTTGCTCAATTCTTTGAAATCTTTTTGAATCCCTTGAAATCTTCTGGAATTCTTTGGAATCTCATTAAATCTTTAAAAAGTTTGGGAAATCTCGTAGAATTCCGTAAAAATTGTGTAATTCTTTGAAATACTTTGTAGTTGTTCAAAATGACTTGAAATGCTTCCAAATAATTAAAAAAATTTGACATCTTTTGAATTCCCTTCAAATGTTTTGCAATTTCGTTTACAGCTGAAATAATTGATACATCCCAGGCGGAAATATTATATATAGTTTATATATAGTGTGAAGTATTATATATAATATTCATTTGTTTTATACATTTTTTATATAAAACAAATGAATATTATGTATAATACTTCACACTATATATAAACTATATATAATATTTCCGCCTGGGATTGAGCAAAAATATAAAAGTAATGACAATGATTGGATGTCTTATTGCATATTATATCATAAAAGGAACTATGGCATAACAGTGAATATCAGCATATGCTCACCGTTGTAATAAAGAGAAAAACATATATTTGTGTAAACCAAGTCGATTTTGCCCCAACAACATTATTTTTAATTCCTCACATGCCATGTAAAGGAGTAAACATCGAACTTTGGAATAAGTGCACATCGCCTAGAAAAAAGTTTCTTCGGTTTGAAAAGAATTTTCTTTGAATCACAGAATTTGTTTATTGCATTCATGAAGAAATGTTCAAATTAAACAATAATTTTTTATCTTATTTATTCTATTACTTGATTATAATGTATGTTTTTTCTACGTGCGTAGTCTAATAACAATACTTTTTTAATATCGATTTCAATTTAAGTTATGAAAAAATTCCTCTTTCCGCTGGAGATATTCCAACTTTTCAAGAGTTATCGTAAAACCAGAAAAAAAGCAATGAAATTAAAATTTTACAGTGAGAAAAAGTCGACCCTTGAACAGTAAATAAGTATTTGAATAGTAAAATAGGAATATTTTAACATTTCATTGATGGAATAGTAAAAAATCGAAAGTTTATTTTCAGTCAATTTGTGCAAAAATTTGTTTAACTATTCAGTGATTTCAGTTAGTAATCAGTAAATTCTTGTAGTTCATTTTTCCAATATAAAAAGGTGTACTTGACATTTGGCGTGCACGCGCTGTTGTCTTTTTTAACAAGAATTTAATTGTGTATCTGTCTGTACATATTGCGAATAGATGAAGGAAAAATAAAATATCAGTATCATGAGACCTGAAGCCTATTCACAAGTTTCACAATATTACCTACAAATCATTTCAATAATGCGGAAAATGTTACACAAACGCATTCTTTTATCAAACTTTTCTATTTGTCGCGTTTCCCGTTTCCATAAAGTTTAGACAATAAATTAAAAAAATAACTTATTCCATTTGAAGAAATAATTTTCTTGATTTGAAGTCATAATATTAAATAGATTTTTTCCAAAATTTGAGTGGTTACTTTACTTGACATTTTTTCTTTTTTCTAAAAGAATAGTATAAAAAAGAAATCGTATCTTTAATTCAAAGATGTAGAAGAAATGTCATTATTTGAAATCGAATAAATTTTTACTTCTTCAAAAGGTACTTTCACTTTGAATAAAAAAAACCGAACTTAAATAAACAATTTCTTAAATTTAAATATAACTTTTCTCTGTTTGATTGCCAGTCACCTAAAAAACATTCCTCTTGAATAATTAGCATTCACGATTTTTCGAATTTTTAAAACAAATTTTAAAGGTCGCTGAAGTAATTTTTATGGAGAAAATTGTACTTTGGCCGATTTTTTATTAAAAAATTTTTCATTTCAAATAATACTAATAATTCTTTGTGACAGTATCAAGTGACTTTCAAATTTTGTACATAATAACGTTCTTATTCAAGTGAATACGTTCTTAAGTCCTGATTTTTGATAGTCCTGATTAAAGGGCTAAATTATACAATAAAAATGTGTTTTCAATAGAGAAGTAGCAAGAAATAATGTTCATTTAATTAACAATAATTTATGATACTGATTTGAATATGTAAAAAGAACTATTTTCAGTACACTGACAATGTTGATGTTAAAAAAATTATAAAATTGTTCAAATCTTGAAAAAGTGAAGTAGCTAGTCATGTTTATCTTCTTTTTATTTGAATTGATGGATTTTATGTTATGTTCCCATTTTTTTTAATTAGCATCGATTTTTCACCTGTAGTTGATCATAAAAGATTTCCGGTTGCTATTGATTGATTTTAAAGTGATTTTCATGATAAAAAAAAGGAAGTAAAATATGGCACTCACCTCAACTTTCCAAGATTAAAACGACTTTTCCATTTTTCGGATTCGTAGCCCCGGACAGAAGCACCAAAGTTTGAAATTCCAAAAAGGCATAAGCGCCAACGTGTGGCACATTTCGCGTCGTTTGGTTGAAAATTAAAATTTTTAATGTCAATAGAAGTTTCGATATTTGAAAGAAAAACCGCAAGTTCCATCAGAAAAATATTAGAGATAATTTTGTGAGTCTTCTTAAAAGCAGCAATTAGTTTTGTGCACACTTTTTTAGTCTCGCTTGGTTTGACCAAAAAATGGGATTTCTATTTTCTTAAAAGCGTTATAACGATTAAAACAAAAAAAAATACGTCTTATCGAAAAATAGTCTCAAGTAAATTTGTAGATATTTTTATAACGAGTAATTTTTATTAATAACATTTTTTTCTTATCACGCATAATTTTCCTGGAAAATGAAATTTTTAATTTTTTCTAAACGCTATACCAGAATACCGGAATCAGGGGGTCTCAAAACGTGGGGATTTGACGAAAACCGATGAAGTAAACTTTCACATAAATCTAATACCATTTCCTTAGGATGAGAATGGAAAAATGGAAAAATTACACTTACGGAAGTAATTGAATTTTCATTTAAAAAAATCAATTTTCAACATAATAGATCAATTTCCCAGAGCAAAAGAATGAATTTTCAACTAACCAAGAATGATGAATCATCAACGAAAGTAGTTAATTTGAACAAAAAACGTGTTTCGAACTGAAATTATGAATCTCCAACAAAGAAAAAACAAGATTTTTTAACAAAGTGTTCCATCCTCAACCAATCAGTTTAATTTCCTACCAAAAACGAACAATTTTTTCGAACATGAAATATTTCAGTTGAATTTTTAACACGAAAATATCAATTTTTAACAAAGAGTAAATTTTCTGTAAAAATAATTGACAAAGAGTGTGACTTTTTAACACAATTCTTGAATTTTCAAACAAATAATGCAAATTTTAACTAAAAATATAAGCACCAGTAGGAAGAGACTGCTAAAAATAAGGATAGAAGTACGAGGCTAATGAATTTTTATCCAGAATACTATAGGAGGGTGGTCATGAAACTTCATTTTCAAAAATCGCTAATTTTTTATATTCCCTGGCCATTATTATTCCCTGACTTTTGGCTGATTTTCAGGTTGTCTCTGATCTAAGCCACCCTGATTTGCGTTAGTTTTTTTTTGCAGAAAAATTTCTAATTTTTTCGCTTTCCGGAGAAAGAAAATCCGTAATCGTTTTTTTTTAACGTCAAGTCGTGCCCCGGGCTTTTGAAATTAACATAGGGTTTTCAATGGAAAAGCTCGGGTTTCGAAAAAAGTAAAGAAAGAAGTACTTATTATAAACTTTTCGTGAATTAAAGTAGAGAAACCTCTTAGGGAACTTCCAAGGAATAATTTCTATCCAATAACTTTGAAATTTGATTTTCCCAATACCATTTTATTGTGCCCGGAAAATGGCCAAAAAATTCATAATAGTAGTTTTCTATAAAATTCATGCTTAAGATCGCATTTTTTGGAATTTTTTAAACATGAAAAATTTTTAATCGAAAAGCGAAGGATTTGATAGTATTTTGCATATATAATTTTGAATTGCTTGAACAAATACCATTTATTGAAACACTTTTTTCCTTCTGCAAGTCGTGAAATGTTATTATCTTTCGGGATAAATGATATAAAGTTGATCAATTTCAAGAGTAGTACTTCTTCTTCAACATATATCATAATGATGGAAATAATTTTTATTTGCTTGTACAATTTTTGCTCCTTGAAGTCGTAAAAAATTATTATTTTATGGAATTGCTGACACAATTAACAAATTTTGAAAGTAATTTATTTGTTGAGGATATTGGGTAATTATTTAATTGATTAAGTAATTGGAAAAGATCTTGAACAAAAAAATATTACTCTTAATTTCCGTTACTTGTGTCATTATTTCCAGAAAATAATAACTTTTCATGCTTCACAGGGGAAAAAAATTGTTTAAACAAATTAAAAATTGTTGAAAAAATTGGTAAATATCCGTAAGGAAAGAAGGATATCACTTTTAACATACATTAATTGTGTAACGTATTCCAGAAAATAATAAATTTTTACGCTTTACATGAGAAAAAATTGTTTAAGCTCTTGACATTCATCAACCTCATATTGTTTATCCGGAACGATAATAACTTTTCATGAATTACAGGGGGAAAAAATTGTTTAAACAAATGAAAAATGTTTTACAAATTGCTAAGTATCTTTAAGTGAAAGAAATGTTACTCTGAATATCCGCTAAGTGTATAATTTATTCCAAAAAATAATAGCTTCTTACGCTTCACAGGAGAAGAATTGTTTAAACAAATAGCAATTGTTCGAATAATTACCAAATATCTCTAAAAAATATATCACTTCCAACATTCGTAAATTGCGTCATCAATTCCAAAAAACAATAACTTTTTACGATTTTAAACCAAAAAATTGTTTAAGCAAAATGAAAATTGTTTGAATAATTGCAAAATGAAGTGAACAAGAAGTTGAAAAAATTCTAGAAAATTCCGGTCTTATGCATGAATTCGATAGAAAACTGCTATTTTACATTTTTCTGGGAATTTTCCGGGCATAATGAAAGGCGATTGAGAAGTTCAAAGTTAAAAGTAATTGGGTGGAAAGTACTCCTCAAAAAATCTTAAAAAGTGACTATACTTTAATTCACAAAAAGTTTATAACAATTATTTGTTTTTTCCATTATTTTTTCGAATCGACTTTTTCCCATAAAAGCCTGATGTTAATTTCAGGAGCAAAGGGGCACGGTTGAACGTTGAAAAAAATTACGGATTTTATTTTTCCGGAAAAAGAACAAATTCGGGGGGAGGGAGGGGCGGTCGATTACCAAAAATTGAAAATCGAGTTTTTGGACCACCCTGTAAATACCTATTATGCAGTTATGCATGTTAAACCTTTTTTTTCAAATCAATATTTGCTGTAGGTAAGATTACCATATATATTGTATATATATGGTAATAAAGTATGGTAAAAGTATATATACTGGATTATCTAGAAATGGGGATAAATTTCGCGTGCTGATTGAGAATCTCAGACTTGACCGGTCGTGACTCCTTGTGCTAAGCCAGTCTCCTATTGCGACAAGCTTGGGTCTTCAGTTCTTTCGCATACAGATGCAGAGGTACGACCTTTGGAGAGGAGTTACGTGATCGAAGGAAGAATGCACTCTTGGGGTAAAAACGAGTCACTCCTGTCTCCCAAATACTCCACTCTATAGGATAGGCCAAGAGCCTTAGATTGGAAATTCCAAATAAAATTAGAAAGTTCCGGAATCAAGGATATTCTACGAGATTCAAGATTCTTCAAGGACATTGAAGAATAGTCTCCTTAGAAATATTTTTTTTACCGCAGAAGAAAAGACCTGAATTTGATAGGCCGTATAATAAAAGAACATACGTTTTTGGTTTAATATTCAACCTAATTGTTAAAACAATTATTTTAACTATTTAGTAAATAAATTCTCGCGTCATAAGAATAGTTCAGGCCACATAAAACTCACAGGGTGTCTTCGCTCGCAAGTTCGAGCGCGCCTGAGCGCGCGTCTGTTAGTTCTGGCGCTTCGCGCTCGATGATTTATTTACCTTGCGCTACGCATTCGCTTTTATTATTCCTCCCATATTTTTGCACATACCTTTCAAAATTAAAGGTCAAAGCATCGAGAAATGTAACTTGGTGATTGTGAATTCTCTTTCGTTAAAGCTCCTTCGGCTTTAATATGAATACATTCTCATCATGTCACAGACATATTTTTATAAACTTGTTTTTGTGATTAAAAAAAAGTTTGCATTCTATAAAAAAAACAATTTTATTATCAAACATTTTATTGCAAATTGTGTCTTTTCCCCCAAAATTAAATTTTTTTGTTATTAATCTTATTTTTTATGGCAACAAGAAAATATACTCGTCCTGTATAAAAATAATTCTTAACGAATTTGTAGCTCTTTTTTGGGTGAACAACTTTTGTTAATTCATTTTTTCCATAACTTTTGTCCTTTTTTCAAACATTTGATTTTTTTATTCCTGATGTTGTTTGTTACGAATAAATCTGAAACCGCGCATCCTATCAAAAAACATTTTATAACAAATTTGTAGCTCTTCTTTGGTTGCACAATTCTTGTCTACTCATCTTTTCTCATATCTTGCATAGTTTGACCGCAAAATGGAATTATTTATTTTTAAATTATTTTTTGTGCGATCAAAATTTGAATTTTTGATTTTTTAAGAAAATTCAAAAAGTTTCTATGATAAGCTTGTAGAGACTTCAACAGGCAACGTTTCTGACCTTCGCGGTCTTTTTCATATCGTGCGTTGTTTGGCTTAAAATTTTCATTTTCGTTTTTTTTTTCAATTCCGCAAATGACATAACGCTGATTATTTTCTCTTCACGAAAAAAGTCGTGAGGATAAGTGGTGCGACACTCCAAGTACTACAGATAGCCGTACATAGAATTTTCAAATTAAAAACAAAAATTATCTGAAATTTTTTGAAAATGCTCCAACTTTGTGAATTTTCATCCAAAACATTTGGTTAACGAGCTGGACCTTCATTTTTGGTTCCTTAAATCCTGTGCCAAAGCACAATCATGTCCCAGTAGTCTCTCAAAAGTTATCCGGTATACAGACGACAGACAGACAGACACTATCGTAAAACCGTTTTTTTAGGATTCAGAGGGTCTTGAAGCGTGGAGATTTGAAGAAATCCGCAATAGTCATTTTTCACATAAAATCAATGCCTTTTCAGTGAGCTGAGAATGTTAATATATGTTAAAAGTGACATTTAATGATAAGAACCGCTTATTTCGTATTAATTTCGTATATATTCGAGTACATTTTTTTAGATTTACCGTCACAAGAATCTTAATTTTGTTCACGTTTTTCGAACCTAATGGTTTTATAAATAAAGTGGTTAGTTTCTGTAAAATTATTTTTACTTCAGTTAATATTAAGTTATTATTTTTGATTACCAGAAAGCATCGAATGGTCTTTTTCGGTCTTCTCTTTTGTTTTTATATGATTCCACTTTCATATTTTCCACATTTTGATACGTTATTTTATTTTAATTAGGATCGAAAAGGAATCTACTTTATCGTAAATAATTTCATGCAAAATAAGCATAAAAAAGATTCACAAATAAAAAAACAGACTTCCCAACTACCTCACCATTCGGCTCATTAGAGACAAAAATAACAAAAAAAAAGAGGGAGAAATGAGCTGAAAAGTGAGTCTTTTTCATGCTCATTTTGCATAAAATTATTCATGACAAAAAAGATTAATTTTCGATCTTAATGACAAATTTTTGAATAGAGGCACTTAACTAATGATTCGTTCCAATCTGATGGGTTTGTTCATGAATATTTTTAGAATTCTTTTAATTTAGTCTAAATCATTTTTCCTCAAGTTCTTGAAAGAAATCTTTTCATTAAAATTGTTGTGAAAAGAATGCATTAAATATTAGCAGTTTTAGAAACACATTAAAATGTTTTGATTTTTTTTTCTATTCTGAAAATATAATAATCTGAATAGATTTATTCAGAATCGAGAGAGAGAATCTTACCCGACCTTGCTCGTTTTCAGAGTTTCTCTACTAAAATCACAACAACTTCTAGCTGTCGTCAGTTGGGATCGTTCCTGAAAAGAAAGTTTTCTTGTCTCATTCCGCCCGAATACATCTCTAACAAGATCAGAAAAGTGAAAATAACAGTTAAATACAACATGAATATAATCAAAGCTAAAAAAGATTCTAATAGTTTCTTTTATATCTTGTGTGGTTTTTCCAAAAATAAATTTTTTTATTTTCAATGTAATTTTATGCGATTGAAACAAAAAATACGCGTCCTATTAAAAATGACTCATAAAATATTTGTAGCTCTTTTTGGGTGAACAACTTTTGTCTTCACATTTTTTTCCTGACTTGTGTCATTATTCCAAGAATTTAATTTTTTAATTTTTCATGTTTTTTTTTAATATAAAAAAGTATCTATAACAAATTTGTAGATCTTTTCTGGCTACACAAATTTTGTCTATTCATATTTTATCGTATCTTACATACACTGAAAAAATAGTTTGTTGGGGTAACTAATAAAGTTGCAGGGCCAACTACTTCAGTTTATGATATATGCTGCTGATATTTTACTGGTTGGGGCTACTAATTTTATTTGCAAGATTTGTAGTAGTTGTCCTTACTAGCTTACTTGTTGTCGTGACAACTTTCGTGGTACATACTATTTTCAGGTAATCCTCACTATTAGAATTAGGGAGTTCTACTATTTAAAATAGTAGTCCTTACTATTAAAATTAGTAAGTTTCACTATTTAAATTAGTACTCATTATTATATTAAAAATAGAAAGTTTTACTATTAAAATTACTCGTTCGTAGACTTCTGTGAAGGCAGTACTTTTCAATATTGAAATTATAGTAGATTTTACTATAACATCTCATCAGTGGACACAGGAGGTCCTAATAAAACGTCATGTCGATATAAACCCTCATACCCATTGAGATTTTGGTGGAAATCTACTATAATTTAAATATTTAAAAGTAAAGACTTGCAGTAGTAAGAAAAATTATTTTTTAAAGTAATAAAATAATTATAAAACTAGAAAGTAATTATGTGTCTTTTTGTATATTATGCGAATGTTGGCAGAAAATAAATTGGTGGTCAATGTGACTACTTTATTTGTTGTTGCTACAATTACTATCGTTACTAATATAACCTGCATAGGATTACTAGCGGCGAATTGTTGCCGCACTAAATTGGTTAGTTACTTTTACCATCGAAGTGGTTGTCGCATATATAATACCATCTTTACTAATAAAGAGGTTCTTGTCACAACTAATTATTTTCTCCAGTGTAGTTTGACCGCAAAATTCAATTTTGATTTATTATTGTGAAACCTGCTCAATCGCATTGGGCGTTTTGAAACGTGGAGATTGAAGGGAATTCGTAATAGTCATTTTTCACATGAAACTAATACCTTCCCATTATGATGAGAAAAAAAAGGTAAAAAAGGTGATTTTTTGGTGAAAATAGGCTTTTCATTTTTGACGAACGTCGAAATTGCAATATTCATAACTTCGAAACAGAGCTAGGCATTGATTGGCGAAAATGTAATTCAAGTATTTTGAGGAGAAATTACATGCATTTAAATTTGTCCTTGAATTACAGTGAAAAATTCTGTGAATTATCCAACGTATTTGAAACCAAAATACACATATGTAGTATGTATTTTCTGTCAAATATAAAAGATCCAATTACTAATTTATTTCAATTACACAGCTCAAGTAGTTTCAATTACTTCTAAGTTAGTTTGGAGAGATGAGTGAAAAGGTGGTGTGGGGATGGTGGACTGCGCTGTAGAGTTCAGCAGTGAATGGTCTACGAAAAAAAAAAAATGATCTCGAAGAATGATCGAACAGGAAGAAGTTGTTGTGTGTTACCCGTTTGGGCATTGTTACACAATCTGACAGAAATTTGACATGACTGGAGTTTAAAGTGACGTTTATTATGTGTGGGATAAAAGCCCGCAGGCGGGAAAAAACCACAAAATCTGTTAATTCATTTTATGAAAGAAGAGGCGAGAATAGAAGAAGACGGGAAACGGTGTAGAGGGGTCAAAAAAGAGGAAAGTAGAGGAAAGTAGCTAGTTGGTCGGGGGTGGTAAGGCCACCTCGACCTGGGTGACTTATTTCATGAGAAAGTCTTTTGGCATCGCGTGTTTGCGAAGTGGATCAAAATTTTAATATAAAAGTTTAAAAGTTTAATATACTCTGAAATGTATGGTAGTTGGAATTCTCTGTGAAGGTAGGGGTTCTTGTGATACGTCTGAGAAATTTATTTTGAATTATCTGGATGTGATTAATATTGCTTTTTGACGCGCCTCCCCATATTGTACATGCATAAGTTATGATTGGTCGGATAAAAATGGTCTACGGCCTACGCAGTGCACTTATATAGTACGTGAGGCTACGCTGGAGACTTCTGCTACGCTTAAAATTGCGCAGCACAGCCATGTGATACATAGGGTTGCGCAGTGGATTTCTGCAGTGTGTAGGGCTTAGA
>CAKNXH010001741.1:90016-192831 GCA_932178445.1 Andricus quercusramuli
TCGCAGAACTGCATTGCGCATTCCTATTGCTGTCAAAACCTCATTACACTACCCTTAGTATAGTACAAATATCCTGCGCAGCCTCACAAACCACATAAGTGCACTGCGCAGCCATATACATACTGTAGAACTTTATGGCGCAGCCCTCTTCTCGCCTCTTTTCATTTTCTACTCCCCTCCCCACCCTTCACTTCGCTCAACTCAACACCACTCTACTCATCACTACTCCAGTCCACTTCACTCCACTTCACACCTCTCTTGTTAAAGGGAAAGCATTTCTGGTAAGTTAATGGTCAAACTAATTCTGCAGTAATTGAAATTACTTTGACTGTGTAATTGAAATAAATTGACAAATTACATAGCAATTTGTAATTTATTTTAATTAGACTGCAGCAAACGTAATTTCTCTCAAATGTAATTCAATTACATTGGAGTGAAATACATGCCATTTGACACGTGTACCTATTTGAAATGTTTTGTGCCCAGCTCTGCTTCGAAGACACCATTTTTTTCTTGAATCTGAAAAATGCGTGTCGCCTATGATAAACCACTATAGATAAACCAATTTTTCCTAATTTGTTCGAGAATCATCAAATTTCAATCACCGCAGGCACAACGTTCCTACGAAAGACATTTTTTTTTATTCTTACAACATCATTTAAATAAAGTGAAACATTCGAGGAAAAGTTTTACAACTTCGTACGTATATGTATGGCCGTAAAGTTTCCTACGTCTAATCACAGACTGAAAAAACAGAAAGGTGACGATGTTGAAGTTGCATAGCACTGTTACATAACAGCCTCATGTATTTATTATAAATTAGCTGCCAAAATGGTGAGATTCGAAAAAGCGGATTCAATATAACGGCAAGAATTAGTTTCTTTTACATATTTTGATGAAATTTGGTATATGTGGGTTTTCAAGGTCTATCAAAAATTTTAAGAAGAATCTGTGCGAAAGCTGGCTGCAATGCCGCAGCAAATAACTATAAATTACACTTGTAATAATTAATTTCTACATTCTGAACTGCCATCCTTCATACAGATTCTACACTATTCCAACACCTTCGTCAAAAGTATACAAATAATAAAAATTCGATAAGAAGGCGACTCAAGTCGAAAACACAATTTATGGTCTTATGATGCTGTTTCTAACTAGAAAAAGTAAGATCTTAACCAATTCCACCCATGTTTCAAGGTTCTCAATTATAAAGTGTAGACCTCCGCAGACCAGAACTTTAAATAAAAGATATTTTTTTGGAACACGTTCGAGAGTCCTTGCATTTTTAGTAGCGAAAACAAAATGTACACTAGAACCTGGAACTAGGATAATGTATTTACCTCACGCTGCGCCTCGCTGTCTTTATACTTCCCCCAATTGTGCACAAACCTTTTAAAATTAAGGGTCAAATCATCGACAACTGTAATTTAATGATTCTGAATTCTCTTTTGTTAAAGCTCCGCACTCGAGTTTGCCCAGAATGCGAACTTTGAACTTTGAACTGTGAACTTTGAACATACCATTTTAAGACTTGACAACGCCGAAAAACAAGTTGACGAGTTTGATACCAGCATGATAGCGGCAGAAGGCACGATTGCAAACCTGCAGACCCTGGAACCTCCTCACCAAATCCTGGACAATGAATGAATGAATTTTCTCAGCTGATGTACGTGTACTATCAAAACGTCAGGGGCATATGCACGAAACTAAACTTATTGCGTCCAGCTATTCCCCTTAGCTCTTATAATATTATTGTTCTCACTGAGACATACACTGATAGAAATAAACAGGTGGTACAGCAATATGTATGATTAGATCAACCCTATTTTATTGCTGGTATAGATACAGCCATACAGGATGTCTGTTTTGGCCATCCGATTCTTGTTGCTTATGAAGGCAGACGCGCAGGCGCGAGCGAGATGCGCCAGTTGCAAACAAAACAAACCGAGTCGGGCAAATCATTCATACAAAAGATATTGCTAAACGTAAACATTTTGAATATAGTTGACTCAGGTAAATGTTTATAGAATTACACATTTCATATAATAGCAACACATATATTAGAGTTTTGTACCACAAATATAAATAAGTTGTATTTACCATATTTCAGCAAGTGCATTTTATACTCTTTGCGATTGAATCACACGTATCATATTATAAATATACTCATAAGTTTTTAGCCTACGATCGTATGGTTAAATCAGCGTCACCATTTCTATCAGTGTAGCTTTATGATAAAATCGACACCACTGAGTTGGGGTTTTTTGGTTCTGACGTTTTTCGATGTGATAGAAATATCTTCACCAGTGATAGCAAGCGTGGCGGTGGTGTCTTGATTGCCGCTGTCTGCGGTTTAATTGCGTCGGTCTCCCCACTTTTATGAACTCAATTGAGCACGTGTTCATGGAATTCTTAATCGACGCCGTAACAAAATATTATTCGCGTCATTTATATTCCTCCAAATGCAGGTTTTGATAAATATATATGGAAATATGTTATATATTGTAGGATGTTATAAATTCATGTCCAGATGCAACTAAAAATATTATTGGGGATTTCGGCATGGCGTACGCGACTTGGAATGTAAATTTTAACCAGGATCATAAATCCATCCCAAAGCTTGGTTCACTTCAGATCCATGTTGATATTTCTAATGCGGTCTCTGATTCTCTTGCGTATACTAATCTCGAACAAGTCAGCAGCATCTTAAACACTCGCAAGTCCCTTTCAGATTCGCTATTTACCAACGCTTCACCTGACGGAATAACTGCGGAAATCGACCCACATATACCTATAGATAATTACCACCCGCCTCTGACGATTGATCTAAATGTCTTCAGTTCAATCAGCGACTCAACCCTCCTTGACCGTCTCCATATTCGTCGTAATTTTGAGGCAGCAAACAGTGCAGCGATTAGCTGTACGCGTATATTTCTACAGCGGTAGATTACGTTGTACCCTTGAAAATAATCGAACCGTCTAGCCTTCCAATTGGTTTACCGGTACCTTAAAACAGTTAGTCATAGCTAAGAAAGTGACACATTCAAATTATAAGCGGTCTCGTAGACTGTTTGACTATCAATTCCATAAAGAAAAGAAGTAATATGCCTAATCACGTATTCTTTGAAAACGACCACGCAGATACTAGTGAGGAAATTGCCGAACTTTTTTTCAGATACTTCATGTCAATCTATAGTCCATCAGTCTCAAACGACGCTCAATTCAGTTTGAACGACTCTATAGATTTTTCTTATGTTGATATCAGAAAGGACGACATTTACTGTAAATTATACAAACCAGACGCTAATAAAGGGGCCGGTCCAAATGGGATACCCCCTTCTCTCATTGAGTCATGTTGCTCTTCGCTGATACATCCGTTAAATCCAATTTTTATTAAGTTAAATATCGTGTGTTACTTTCCTGGGGAATGCTAAAGGAGCATAGTTCCCCCTTTTTTTAAATCGGGTAACCGCCATGATGTAAGAGACAATAGGTTAATTACACCACTCAGCTCCACCTCTAAAATCTTCGAGATTATAATTTGTAACAAACTCTACTTACCCTTGGTCAATACCATCATCGACGAGCAGCATGTTTTCATGAGAAGCAGATCTACGACTACAAACTTGTGCACACCTGCGTATTACTTATCATAATCTCTTAAAGCCGGCTCGCAGGCGACGCGATATGCACGGATTTCTCGAATGCTTTTGATTAAGTCAACCACGCTATTCTCATGGCAAAGCTCAGAGCGCGCCTTGGGTTTCTCTTCCAATGTGCTCTCCTGGATTTCGAGCTATCTGGAGGGTAGGTTGCAATCAGTTTGTGTCAATCGCAGTTTCTCGGAAGATTCTTTATCTACATCTGGGGTACCGCAGGGATCGCACCTGGGTCCACTCATGTTCCTCATTTATGTTAATGATATCAGTGGGTTTATTATATTTCGTTTTTTCTCCTATTCAAGGATGACCCTAAAATGTTTTTTGTAGATCACTCCCCTCTGGATTACATCTAAATTCAAAAATATTTTGATCGCTTGCATGAATGGTGTAATCTGAATGGTTTGCCAATTAATATAAAAAAATGTTTAGCAATTACCTTCTCCAGGAAGAAAGTCACTGTAATCCATCACTACAAAATAGAGGGAGAGGGAATTGACTAGAGTCATTCAGGTGCTGGACCTCGAGATGACTTTAGATTCTGAGCTTACATACAAGGATCAAATTTCTGAAGCTACAAGTAAATCTCTGAAATATTTGAGCTTCGTCTCGAGAAAAGCCTTGACATTTAGGAATCCCCTTACACTTCAATATTTGCTCCTTACTTTGGACTAATTTTCATTCTCAGCTTCCCTGAAAAATCTATCATTTCAATAAATTTATATTATTACAATTCATAATATGCATTGGTATTGAAACAGATGTATTTTATTGTCTTGTTTTTATGATTTGAAAAAGTGCGTATCCCATGAAAAACAAACATTTTTTTATTAAACATTTTATTGCTCTTGCGTCGTTTTTCCGAAAATTTAATTTGTTTATTTTCAATGTCATTTTTTACGATTTAAACTAAAACACTCATCCTAGTGTAAAGTAATGCTAAGCTAATTTCTAAATGTCATTTAGCCGACAATTTTTGTTAAATAAAATGTTATTGTAGCTTGTGTCGTTTTTCAAAAAAGTTAATTCTTTATTTCTAATGTATTTATAACAAGAGTTTATAACGAATTTGTAGATCCTTTTTGTGATTTTTATTATGATTACAATAAAAACTACGCGTCCTATCAAGAAATTAATGACAAATTTGTAGCCCTTTTTTGGATGAGCAACTTTTGTGTATCCATTTTTCATAGCTTGTGTCGTTTGTCCAAAAATTCAATATTTTTATTTTTTATTTTATTCTTCACGATTGGGACCAAAACTACGCGTTTCATCTAAAAATAATTAATAAAAAAATGGATAGATCCTTTTTGGGTGTACAACTTTTGTTAAATAATTTTTTTTCGTACCTTGCGTCGTTTTTCCAAAAATTTTATTGTTTTATTTTGAATGTTTTTTTTTCACCAGTACAACAAAAACTACGCATCCTATCGTAAACAATGAGTAACGAATTGTCAGTTTTTTTGTGCTAAACAACAATTTTCTAATTGTTTTTTTCGAAGCTTGTGTCCTTTGTCCAAAAGTTTAATTTTTTCATTTTTAATGTTTTTTTACGAATAAAAGAAAAACTAAATACAAAATTAATGAGAAATAAAAATGATTTTATACCCTTCTTACTTATTTATGACAGATTAATGTTCTTTTGTTAAAAGAAAAATACATTTACAGCCATATTAATTCTCATTAAGGCGAAAATCTCGAAAGGAACGCAAGATAGAGAAAAGTACTAGAAAACTTTTCTTCAGAACTTTTTGAGAGGAATAAATTTGCTTACTTGACTTTCTTTCGTGCATATCTTGTCTTCTTTTTGAACAAAATGTGAATATTTATTTTTCAGTAACAAAAAAATTGTTTTCCCTCTCCAAGGCGCGGGTACAAAATAGACTTTCATGAGATCTATTCAACATAATAGTGTAAACCTAGAAAAAAATCCAGAGAAAAATAGACGCTGGCCTTTTTGAGAAAATTGAGTATCAAAATTTTCAGAAAAACCGCTGCCATTTTGCCAGTTTTTGACTTTTTCCATAAATTGCGTTACGAGTTTTAAAACAGCATATTTCATTCACAGATGATTCTTTGACATGAACGTGTTCCGCCTGCATGATTTTAAATGAACTCAGCCGATAAATTTTAACCAAAAACCAAAGCAATTTTCAACACTATAGTAAGGTTTTCATCCAAAGAGTGAAATTTTCACCAAAATAATTAAATTCGTAACATAACAGTTGAATTTTAAATCAAACAGTGGAATTTTCAAGCTAAAAAAATGAATTCTCCACCAAAAGGACGAATGGATTTTCAAAGAAATATATGAGTTTTTGAACAAGGATATGAATTTTCAACTTATATGGTGAAACTGCAAAACAAGAAATAATTTTTCACAAATCAGTTGAATTTTTAAACAAAACAGACCAATTTCAAACCAAAGAGTCAAATTTTCTATAAAACAGTTGAATTTTCATCCAGCAAATACTAATTTTCTATCAGTAAGACATTTTTCAACAAAATAGTATAATCCTCAACCAAGAGATGAATTTTCAACTAAAATCATAAATATTCAACGGAAAGAGGAGAATTTTCCTCAAAATAGTTATCTCCTCAACAAAAGAATTAAATTTTCAACAAAATTGTAGAAGGCTTAACCGAATACTGGATTATTCTACTAAAATAGATAAATTTTCAATCAAGAAACAGAATTTCAAAAAGATTAAACTTCAATTAAAAATATTTGAACTGTTGGATATCCAAAAACTTCAATTTTCAATACAAAGATGGATTTTCTACGAAATATATAATAATACTTGATATTTTAAGCAAAAACCAGAAGATTTATTTTTTCTAAAATATTCAAGTATTCAACTAAAGAGTGAGATTTGCAACAAAATAATTAAATTCTCCACACAACAGTTGAATTTTTAACCAAATAGTTGAATTTTCAAGCTACAAAGTTGAATTCTGAACCAAAAAGAGGAAAATTATTTTAATTATTTTTTTTCTGAAAAATGATCTTCTCGACGCTCCGCTGGGAGATTCCATTTTTCGATTCCCAGCGGGAAGAAGGGAGATCTTTTTTCAGAAAAAAAAAATAATTAAAATAATTTTTAATCCATAGCTATCTAGTATGAAAAGAGGACGAAAATTTATGTTATTCTCTGATGATAAAACAGATTCCTAAAAAAAAGGAATTAATTTTTGAATAAATATTTTGATTTTTAACTAAAGATATGAATTCGCATCTAATATTATGAAACTGGAAACGATGAAATACATTTTTCACAATGAAGTTCGACGTTCAACCAAAAAAGACAAATTTTCAACCAAACAGACAAAACTTTCTACAAAATAGTTGAATTTTCAACTAGCAAATACTAATTTCCTAACAAAAAGACGTATTCTCAATAAAATAGTTTAATTTTCAACCAAGAGATAAATTTCCAACTAAAATGATGAATCTTAAACGAAACAAATAATAAAAGAAAAATTCTGCTAGAAAAAATATTAAAAAAAATAACTAAAAAGTTTTAAACTTCGAAAAAACTTGCCATCCTAGTGTTCTTTGCAATCATATAAATTGAAGAATATTTTTAAAAATCGTACAAAAAAAAATTCAACTAAAAAATAGCTGAATAATTTATTTTAAAAATAATGAAAAAATAGAAAAGTTCAAAAATACTCTCGTTATTAGTGTTGTTCACAATCATATGAATAAAAAAATATTTTTAAAAATACCCCAGATTGAAAAAGTTATAATGTGAGCAAATTGGAAATAATAAAGCTGAAAACTACCGAATTTCAACGATAACATTACAGAAGCGAATTTCATAGAAAACGAAAATTCAAAATAATTATCTGTGCAAAAGTGAATAAAATACCAAGAAAAAATTTTCTAAATTTAAAATTTTGTATAAAGTCAACCAAAGAGATGGTCTTTACCCAAAAATTTTTTTAGTTAAGTAGTTCGACCTTCAACCAAATAATTAAATTTTGAATGGGAAGTGATGGAAAAATAATGTTGTAGTAGATATTTTAACCAGAGAAGTGGGAGTTTCAAACAAAATAATTGAATCATCAACTGAAGAAGATTAATTTTTAACCAACTAGGTACATTTTTAACTAAAACAGATAACATTTAGTAATAGAGGAGATTAATTTATGAACCGAGAAAATGAATTTTCAAAAAAATAGTTGAAATTTCATAAAAATAATTGCAGTTAAAATTTCAAAGTCAAAATATGAATTTTCAATAAGAAAGTTACTTTTCTTCCCAAACAGTTGAATTTTCAACTGAAACCAAGGAATAATCAACAAAAAAGTTGAAGTTCCAGCCAAAAAGAATGACTTTTAAATAAAATTGTTTAATTTGTATCGAAATAATGAAATTTTTAACTGAAAATATAATTGTCAGGAGGAAAGAGAAATACAAGTCAGATCAATTACTAACAAGAATGTCATGTGAGAGTGGCTGCAAACTTTATTTCTAAAATGCCCTAACTCTTCCTGACTAATTTTTCCTTTTCCCTGATCATTAATGTTCAAATACTGGAATTATATCTCAGTTTTTGGAATAATGATGAGGAGGACATTTTCAAAAAAATTTAAAGTTTTATAGTGTCAAGGAAATTTATTTTTCACAAATTCCCTATAATTTTCGCTTTCTGAAAATGTTTCCTTGATTTTAAGTGGTTTCGACACATATAAGAAAAATGTGACCCAAAGAGAACGCATGTTTCTAATATTTGTAGCTTTATTAAAACAAAAGGAAGACAATGTTGTGAAACTCGTAAATAATCTACGTTACATTCACCAATATAACCCGTTTACAATTTCCTGCCTAAAAATGAAAAATCATGAATTATTCATGGACATAATCTATTTTAATTCAATTAATTCGTTTTTGAAATAATTTATTTAATGTATTTAACTATTTACTTACAGAAACAGCACGAAATCCGATAGAGATCACAAGCGCGCATCTAAAAACCAGTTATTTCTCTTGAAAATGACTAAACATTTGAAATTAATTATTTGCAATTATAATAATATAAACGGGGATTAATTTATATGTATAAAAAATTATTGCTTGTATTTTTAGGACATTGATAAAATAAAAAACAATACAAAATCAATAGAAAATACGGAACTCAGACATTGGACCTTTTCATTATAGGCGATTTTTAATTTTTTTGTTGGAAAATTTATTGACTGAAAAGACACAACTTTTGCTAGTGGGCGTGTTCAGAATCGAACTGATATCTCAAAATTGAAGAAAGGATTTCCAAAAATATTCATAAAGTTTGTTTCAGCCTTCTCTAATATTTCAAAAATGGGGTTTTGATAGTACATATTTTTTTATTAGCATAATTGCTTGAGCACGAACAGAAAAAATTCTTTGATTCGAGATAAAGCGATTAAACTATAATATTAATACATTTTATTGAAGATTGATGAAGTTATGGTCATTTGTAAAATTTAAAAAATATTCTTCTCAGAGATAAAATGATTTCATGAACATAAATCAAAATTTATGCAATAACATGATGACTGAAACCAATCGATTGATAATTAATTCTGAAATTTTTTATACAAATTTTTTGAATAATTAATAATTCTCTTAAATTTGCAAAGTATTTATTTACGAGGATTACAAGAAATATTTATATGCAAGGAGTCATCGGAAATAAATTTTTAGTTAATTAAGGAAAAAAATGGAACCTATTTCTTGATAAATAACTAAGCTCTGCATTTTTTATCAAAGGCATTTTTCCGTAATGTATGTTTTATCAGCTTAAGTCGTCAAGCGCAGTTTTTTCAATGTGCTAAAGAGCCCTTGAATTTTGGTAGAAGTAAACAAAATCTCCCTACAAAAGTAGCATTTTTCATACTGCATTGTCATTTAAAATTGCCTAGACTGTGACTGGATAATTTCTCAAAAAAAAAAAAAAAAATGAAGGAAAAATCTTCTTTGATTCTTTTGTTAGTTTGTGCAGTTTTATTGTTCGAACTTGCAGTTTCATCTGAGGAGCAAAATGGTAAGTGAATTTTTTTCCATTCCCATAATTTATGATAAATGAGGTAAAAATGAGCCAGTTAATTTGTTATTTGCCAAAAATTTGTGAAGAAAGCAGAACCATAGAAAAATTATTGATTTCTTTTGAAAATAAGTTAGCTTCATGAAATCTTTGGGGATGGTTTTTAATTTTTCGCAAGTCTTTTAAATCGTTGAAATTTCTTAAATTTTTGTGAAATCTTAGAAATATTTTGAAAACATTTGTCAGTTCACCAAAATCTTTTAAAGTATTTAAAATCTTTGTGAAATCTTGAAATTTCTGTGGCACTTTTGAGAAATCTGTTAGAATCTTTTAAATTTTTTGTAAAATCTTTGAAATCCTTGCTGTATCCTGTATAGCCTTTTTTGAATATTTAAAATTTTTCAAATCTTTTGAAATCCTTCGAAATATTTATGAAATCTTTCTGGAATATTTTTTATTCTTTTGAAATCAGTAGAATATTTGAAATCTTTGTGAAATTTTTTAAAAATCTCTTTTAAATCTATGGCCTTTTTTAAATCTGAAATCCGTAGAATACTTGCGAAGTTTTCAAAATTCTTTCAAGTACATATTTCAAAATCTTTAAAATATTTAAAAATCTTTTTAAATCTCTAGAAAATTAATTTTTAAATTGAATATCACAATAAAATGTATACTCTGCCTATATTATACTTTAACTATTTAATAGCTTCAACTTTAAATATATAATATTAAAGTCTGTTCATTGCAATCTATAAATTCTCGTTCTCGTGAAAAATTCAATGAGGTTTCCACATTTCAAGGTTTCGGAAGAATTCAAGGAGAATTCCAGGTTTTTATACATATATACAGTAAAACAAAATTCTATGTGTAGTGATGTTTTTTTCTGTTATCACAAGTTGGAAAATAAGAAAACCTATGCCATTTTGTTTTTTCAGCACTATGTATTGGAATCTTTTCTATTGTTTCGATTTTTCCGGGGATGACTTGTAGTATTGACTTCTTATGAGCGTGTAAAAAATTAGAAAAATGCGGAAATTTCGTTTAAATCACTATGCAAATGTTCATTTGAGAGTAAAATTTGTTTTTAGATAGTATTTTTTTATGCAGATATAAAAAATCAGATGAATGAGAAAATTTAGTTTTTTGGACCACTATATGCTGTTTTATTATCACTCGTACGATTGTCTTCGATGATGACTACGATTGAAGGCCTTGGCATGTAGATGTGCACTAAAAAATGAAATTTTCTGTGTTGATGTCTTTTGTGAACAATTCTTACAAATATGGAAATTTCGGTTCTCAAAATATCCTTTCTTTGAGTTTTATTTTTTGGCGTTCTTCCTGTCATCGTCCACATCAAAATATCTTATATCATAATATCCCATATCAAAATATGCATGTTCCTTTTCCCTCCCATAATTTATTTAAAAAGAAAAAATTTTATATAGAAGAATGAGATTTAACGTAAAAAGAACGTTTTTCAATGTGAATTGTTATGAAAATGAAAATATTCTACAGTTTGAAGAAGAAAACTGATATATTCTGATTGACATCCAACAGATTACGGCTTTTCCTTTTCTCTCCAGACTTTATCATATTTGAAAGTTTGAATATCCATTTTGATCATTGAAAAATGTAGATACATATTTGAAATGACTTCAAAAATGAAACGAGTTTAATTTGAAAAAAATGTAGGAAAACACTTATGTTTGGAAATTGTAACAGGAGAAGCACGAGGGAAAAGAATTCTGTTGCCTTCTAACATCAGCTGATGTATTATGAGCTTTCCCATAGACACGTATTTTCTCATACATTGGATCGTTACCAAACTACTAATGGTCTCGAATAATGAAAAGCGCTTTTACATTTTCGATAAAAACTGCTTTCAAAAAATCGTTTTACATTACGTGGACAAAAATGCAAGAGTTTTTCACATCCCGGTTAAATTCGGCAATAGCGCTTCAAGCTTAAAATGAATTCTGAAGGACCCCGTAGGTCATTGTAGGAGTTTTTCTGGAGGCCTACTCGGTAGGGCCTCCTCAGAATTCTTGAAACAGCTTTGAAAAGGCTGAAGACATTTTTTTTTTCATATGAGAAGAATGGTTTAAACGCAATATTTCGGCTTGATTTAAATATATTCAATAGTGAATTGCGAACAATTTTTCAAGATAGATAAACGTTTATTTTTCAGCCTGCTGGCCTCAAAAAATTGACTTGCTTACACATCCATTTTTACAGATTTTTCTTGAAACTAACCCTTAAAAACTAACATCCATCCATTCCTTATCTCTAAGCCGCACGCTCGTATCGCCTTGCCTTCCTCGCTTCGCCTCGCTCGCAAGTCCCTACTTTTTCGCATTGCCTCGCTAGTCAACCTCTGTGTTCGCTCTAATACCTACTACTTATCTACTATTTACAATATTTACATGTTACTCATATCTACTTTCTCTCCTATTTACAATCTTTCCGTCTCCATTCCTCTTCCTCCTTCCTTCTCTTCCTCTCCGTCTTACCCAACACTCCCTTCACCCATGCTACTGCCCTTTTTTCCCCCTTTTCATGGAACAATGCCTCCATGCTTATCTCACTTCTTTCCACCTCCCCACACTCCTCCAACCAGTGATCCACTCTTGCATCCCCTTTTCCGCACAGTTCACACATCCTCTTCTCCCGAGAGGGCCAGAATCTATTAAAACCCTCCATACACCCACACCTCATCCTCGCTATAAGTTCCTGACTTCCTTTCTCTCCTTTCACACACAAATATTGCGCTCTTGCCCTTGGCATAATCCACATATAGTTCCCGTTAAATCTTGACTCTCTTATTCTCTCTTCCCCTTCTGTCTTCTCTCTCTCCATGCTGTTTTGCTTAACCAAGTCATAAACCTTCCTTCCTTCCTCGTGCATCCTTCTCACTTCATCCATCTGCAGTCCATTCATTCTAAAATACCGTTCCCTCTCCGCCTCCATCTTCCCACCCCCTCCCCTGATCTCCTTCTCACACCAACACTCCCTAACCAGCCTACTTCCCCCCTCTTCAAAAAATTTCTCCTCATATTTACACGCCCGGCTCTCTGCTAGAATTCCTACACTCGTTCCTTGTAATTCGTGTAATGCGTGTTCCTTGCCAACCCCAGGGTCCACTTTACATACCTCTCCTGCGTTCTATTTACCTTTTCACTTTTCTTCCACCCTCACACCTCTATCCCATACAATAACACACTCATCACTAGTGAATCAAACAATTTCATTCTCCTTCCAAAATCATCTGCGAATAACTTCTTTCCCAACCCCCACACCTGCCTCATCACCACATTTGCCCTCCTCACTCTCTTTTTTATGTGACCATCCACTCCCCCATTCCTTCGAAACACGAAGCTCAGGTACACAAACCCTTTCACCTCCTGTACCTCCTTTCCCTTCCACTTCCACTTCCACTCCTTTCCCTTATCCCTTTCCCCTCCTTTCCTGAACACCAGGTATCTTCTCAACCTCTTCACCATCTCCTTTAAGGCCTCCTCGCTGGTTGCCAGCAACACTATGTCATCTGCATACGCTAGTGACCAAATTCTAACCCCTCCTATCCTGACTCCTCCTACCACTCCGGCCTCCAGCTTACTTCCCATATCCGTAATTAAAATCGCAAAAAGCGTTGGGCTAAGTGGACACCCTTGCCTTAGACCCCTATCCATCCAGAATCCCTCTAAAATCCCCTCCCCTCCTCTTACCTTGTCTTTGGTCTCTTCATATATCTCCCTCACCATTTCAATCAGGCCTCTCTCTACTCCCCTATCCTCCATTGCCTCCCACAACCTCCCCCTATCCATCGCTGGAAACGCGCCTTTGAGATCCACAAAAAACGCGTACACTCTCGTCCCCTTCTTCGCTAATTCTCTATCCACCACGTGCTGCAGCACGTAGATATTGTCGATAGTACTCCTACCCGCCCTAAATCCCGCCTGCGTCTCCGGCAATATTCCTTTCCCCTCGACATCCTTCCGCAGTCTCTCTGCCACCACCATCGCGTATACCTTATACGCCGTATTCATTAGCGTAATCCCTCTATAATTTTCCTATCCCTTCCTTCCTCTATCCCCTTTCTTATACAGTGGCACTATTAACCCTTCTCTCCACCCTCCTGGGAATCCCTCGCCCCTCCATACTTTCTTTACTACCTCCTTCAGCCTCTCTCTAACCTCTTGTGTACTAAGCAGCCATGCTTCGTTCTCTACCCCATACAGCCCTGCTGCTTTTGACCTTGTCAGTTTCCTTATCTGCTTCTCTATCTCCTCGTCATTCAACTCCTCCATTTCTGCCTCCCCCTTTCTTCTACTTCCCCCATCCGTCTTCCTTGAATCCGAGCCCTGGAATGATTCTTTGAAAAACTCTCTCCACTTCTCATTCCCTATCTTCTCGCTAACCCCCACCCTACGCTTCCTAAACCTATTTATTATCTTCCAGACGTCCCCCTCTGTCTTAACATTTGCTAACTCCTTTTCCAGATCTTTCTCCTTTTCCTGTTCTTTCTTCTTACACACCAATCGAAACCTCTTCCTCATTTTTACGTACTCCTCCCTTCTCGCATTACCCTCTTTTCACTTCTTGTACTTCCTCTTCACCTTCCTCTTCATCCTTTTACATTCACTATCCCAACACGACTTCACCATTCCTTTCTTCTTCTTTATAAATACCTTCTTTTTCACACAACCTTTCACCTTCTCTTTCAGATCCTCCCATATCTCTTCCACCGACTCCCCTTCAAAGCGTACCTTTCCTAGCTGCTCCTGATACTTCCTTATCGCCTCCCTCGTCCAGGTCACCCTCTCCCCTATCGAGACTTCTTCCCTGCCTTGCCTTCCGCCACCCTCACCTCTTATCCACAGACTCAATGACTGATGGTCTGATTCCACCCTCCCCTCTACTGCGAATTTTTCCGTCTCCTCCAATCCTTGCATATTCATGACCACATAATCTATCACCGATACCCCCACCTTACTTACATATGTGTATTCTCCCTCTTGGTCCCCATTTGCCATACCATTCGCCACTACCCACCCTCTGTCCTCCATCCAGTCCCTTAGAATCTCCCCCTCCTTATTTATTACATTATCCTTCGATTTCCTTTCGAAACTCTCCCCTTCCCTGTAAAGTCCCGATTAAATTCGGCAATAGCGCTTCAAGCTTCAAATGAATTCTGAAGGACCCCGTAGGTCATTGTACGAGTCTTTCTGGAGGCCTGCTCGGTAGGGCCTCCTCAGAATTCTTGAAACAGCTTTGAAAAGGTTGAAGAAATGATTTTTTCATATGAGAAGAACGGTTTAAACGCAATATTTTGGCTTGATTTAAATATATTCAATACTGAATTGGAAAAATTTTTCTAATAAAAACAATACAGGCAGCAGAAATCGATTCCAGACTTTCCGGTTACAATTATATTATATATGTATTATATACAAATGAGAGGAGTATGAATCCGAACGAAAGTCCGAAGGTTCCCTTGTTAGTTTTTTTCTCGCAAATCTCATTGCCTAAAATGTTCAACTTTTGGCCATTACCCATATAATATGATGAAGCTAAGAAATAACTTTTATCATTCTTGCAGAAGCAGCATCAGTTTTCCATATTCGTCAAAAGCGTGGAAGTTCACGAGTTCACCCTCTGCCACAAACACCTGCGCCAGCACCTAGGCCAGCACGACCGACGCTTGTGGCTCACGACAAAGTGATGGTTAGACGAGGAGAAGAGGAAATTGGCCATGCATTTGTAATAAACTTTTATTACGCCGTTGCGAAATCTAACATGTTTATGAGGTCGTCAGCTGAGGGGCTCAATATTGAATATATTTTACCACTGCCGGTAGGACGCGTTAGTCATCCAATACGTACGATCGCGCATCCAGCTTGTGAAAACATACTTGATTGTTCACCAAAAGTTGTCGTAATTAGGGTCGCTGAAATTCTCCCAAGGCGAGGAAATGTAAATCATATTTTCCATGAAGAGTTTACTCCGGAGGAAATTGAGTGGGCTTTTAATGAAATATTGAGAGATCGTTTCTTACCAAGATATGATTGAAACGAGGCGGGGGGGGGGGGGGGGCCAATATAATATAAAAACAAGGGGGGGGGGGGGGGTGTAAATATATGCTTATTTTTTCATATTCGTAAAGCAAAAACCTACCAAAAACGGGGGGGGGGGTCAAGAATCGGGAAAATTATACTTACGTTATACTGCAACGGCCCCCTAGGACGAGTGTACGCTTACCTTGATAGGGATGTGGTTTAATAACGTAATAAGAATATCATCATTATTAATAATCAAATAGAAGATTCAATGTGTTAAATAGAGGTATATATCTTTGAAAAATTACAATGCCTTTATTTTGAATTATTACCATGTTCAGAACCATATTTTTTTACTTTCTGGTAGCATGCAGAAGGCATTTTTCCTAGGGTCACTACGTGTTCTCAGAACACACGGCGCATTGTACCCTAAATTGAGACGAAACTTTCTTTTGTCGAGAAGGACATTAACTTATTTCTAAAAAAAAAGACAATTACATAGAGTTTCTCCGAAAACGGCTGAAGTAACACCTAAGAAGAGATGCAGCAATAGTTTGCCTATGCTCAAGGTAATCGTTTTCTTTCCGAGTCTTGTCACTTGATTCACACTCGCCTTATAGGAAAATATTCTTCACAAGAATTAAAATCACGAAAAAATTATGTGATCCATCGCAAACGATTATTCCAAAACTGAGCTACAATCAAGTATAATTAATCAATTCTGTAGAGTTCCAATTAAAGAATAAAAACTTTAGAATATTACACTCAGATTTTTATTTCAATCATCATTATCCAGTGACTATTGTTTTACTATGATATCCTAATAATAATACAAGCTATAGTTAACGTTTTACTAAAAAAAAACGTCTGTGACGTTCCGTCACTTGCACTTAAATTTAGGTTTAAATTTACGTTGAAAAAAAAAAAATTGATTTTTGGAAAACAAGCTTCTATATTAAAACATGGATAACATTGCAGAAGGTTTTTTCCTCTTGGAAAAATACATATCCCCAATTACCTCTGAAAAACTGAATATTTTGTCGCCAAGAGATTCTGTGACTTGAAGTGTACATACATGCTTGATTTGTAATAGATTCGGTCTTTACATAAACCATTTATTGTAACGATATGATCAAGCGTCCTTGAGCTTTCAGTACCGCAAACAATATTATCTATAAAAGCCTTATTTCTCATTTCTACATCAGCATTTCATATCACCTTTTCTGTGTCTGTATGATTCTTAAACAAGATGAAGGAACAATCTGTGAGTTTTTTAATACTTTGCGTGATTTTCTCGCTAAGAATAACGGTTTCTTCTGCCGGTAATTTTGGTAAGTGTCTTCTTTCCATAAACTAATACAGCATGAAAAATAATCCTTTTTCCGACTGAAACTTCTAGCTTCTTTTATATTTGGAATCTGCACAACAATACCACACTCATTCAAACTAGACTTTATTTTCCATTTGGATCTATTGGTCCTTTAGTGCGAAGTTATTAACAAATTATATAATAAATTGCTGGTAAAGCTACTGCAGTTATTAATATAATAAATAAATTTACTTATATAATTCTTACAGAGTTATCGTCAGTTCTACATATTCGTCAGAAACGTACAAATAATTATTATCCACGAAAAGCACAACAGATTAGACAAGAGCTGTTACCGGCTCCAGAAGAAGTGGAGATTAGAAAAGACAATGAGAAAATTGGCGTTGGATATATAATAAGCCCTTCTAGGGTCGTGACGAAGGCACACTACTTTAATGCAACAATTGCGATTGTGAGATATAAAGTTTCATTTTCTGAACCGTTTACAGACGATCCTACTTTTTGCAACATAATAACTAAGAGCGCACACCCAAGTTTTTCAAACCTACATAATAAGAAACACGATATTGCCGTGCTTGTAGTTTCTGGACATCTCCCGATGCGAGGAGTTGTAGATAATATTTTGAACTCAATATTTTATCATGATGATTTAATGTGGGTTCGTGACCATGTAGGTCACTCATAGTAATGATACATCAAATAAATAGACCGTTCTTCAAAGGATTACATTGCCTTTTTTATTTTAATGATTATCATGTTCGGCACCGTATTTTTTTACTTGCGGGTAGAATGCAAAAGACAGTCATCCCAAGGTCACTCGGTGTTCTTAGAAGACATGATTTCAGAAGGAATTTATCAATTATTAGATTTATTTAGTTTGTATCCAAAAAGGCAGTATGACAAGATTAATTAATAAGAACATAAATTATCGAGTGAAGACGAGTAACACCTGGAAAGCAATCTAAAACGTAATATATTTATTTTGTTAGCTAACTCCTCAAACAAGTGCTTCAGATAACGCATTTATGTTTACAATCTGATCGAGAGTTCCTGGATTTGAATGACCGACAAAAAATATTCCTATACAATTATAATTTTTTGTTGCATCATCATTTAATATCGTCTTTTCTGTGTCAGTATAATTTCTCAACAAAATGGGGAAACAAACTTCTTTGATTCTCCTAATAATTTGCGCGGTTTCATCGCTTAAATTTTTGGTTTTCTCTTATGAGAATAATGGTAAGTGATTCTTCTTTGATTCTAATAATTTCCAGCAAAGTATTAGGTTCGTTTCTTATCTTAAACTCTCCATAGTTAATGAAACTAGTTCTCTAAGCAGCCTATTTGTGGCCTCGAAGTTCCCTAAGTGCTAGGGTGTCCGTTATTTCCCAAGTTTTTTTTCCAAACGGTTTTTTTTATTTTTACCATTTTTTGTTGTTAAACATTCTTAAGTTGCAGTAGGATTTTGGCTCTATATTCACTTACAACTTGAATTAAATATTGTTTCCGGTCTTCTTCAGTAGTTAAGTTATTGATATAACCTTGCGTTAATTGGACTGCTCTTTCGGCGATATCGTTTACTACCTGCAGATTATTAATGATTGCCAGCCCATTCAAGTAATTATTATTGCTAATCCACGTATCAGCATTTGTTTCTAAAAAATCTTTACTAATGTTAAATCTATCAAACATTTTTAATGAATTCGAATTAATAAAAAGATCAATATCTTTCTTTTCTAAATTCTTAACCTCACCATCAGTATCAATAATATACTGTTTGAGCGAATCACATTCTGAATCTTCAGTATTTTCTAATGCTTTAATCATTTCATTTTTAATGCTAGCTGATACGTTTGGATCGAAAAATGCAAGAGCAGCTGTTTCAGGATTTGAATACCATAAATGATTTTTAAATTTATGCAAAGCAGCTTCAGATATTTTTTCATCAATTGTCCTGTATTGATGAACAACTTTTAAAAATTGTAAATCGAAATTCGGAGATGATGCTGCACGAGGAACCGCAAATCTAATAGATTTTTTTTCAATTCTGTATCTAGTTTATAAATATCTCGAAATATGTAAATTTTTAGAGTAGAAATCGCTTCAGACATCTAGCGAGCATAATGAAATGCTCCTGGTTTGTAAAATTTAACTTGTCGACATCCATGGTACCAAGGAAAATTTGACATAATTCTAAAAGCTCTTTTTAAACATCAACTACCTGAATTCGAACGATATTCCTCGACGGTTATTAAATCAATATAATCGTCCTTTTTGGATTTATTATCATCTTCAAATTGAGTAGTATTGGCATCATCTTGTTCGAAGATCGGTTTTTCTGAAATTGATAAAGTATCTTAGTATCTAATGTTTAAATTACGTCTGAATTAATATGCTCGTTTAACGTTCACTTACCTAATGACTGACAAATATTGTCTTAGGTCTTTTTCTTTGCAAATACGTAAATGGTATTTTCTACCTGTTCTTCGGCCAGATAAAAACTTAACGCTTCATTATCAACTATATCTTGAACATTTTCGTGTGCGATGTCAAATAATTTTTCAAGACACTCAGAAAACTTGTTTTCTGTTGTTGGATTTGGATTTTTGTGCACACATCTATAAATTGTTAAAAAGTTTTTCTATTTTTTTACACATCTTGAAGTATTTTGTACTTTAATTACAACTCTATTCCAGAATGTAGTAACTTCTTCCGTAACGAATTGATTTTAGCACTTGTTTGTTCGTTGGTAATTTATTGGCACTGATTGTTTCGGTTGGTTCTCCCAAAAGAGACATTGGGTTTCTCAAGCACACTGATGTATTCATTTTTTTGAAAAATTAAATTGAAAACTATTTTTGCTCAATGATTCAACTATAATAACACTTCACTGAGAGGTTAGACTCACATGTACAGTTGAAGCTATCAATAACACCGCTACGAATAAGGTCGCTTCCCCTCATCCTTGCTCAAGCTCGCCGAGACGCTTTCCCCACTCTCACGCTGACTTCGAAATTCCAGTCAGCCGCTACCAATTGTGCCGCCTAAGAAAAGGCGATTTTTATGGTTTTTAGCAGAGTTTTTTTATATCATCCAAATATATCGAATGTTAATTTTATTTCGCAAGGAGTAGGAAGGCCCCTGGATGCTTTCTGAAACATTTTCGAACTTTAATTTTTAAATACTGTATCTAGATGTAGAATTTCAATGCGCATCTTTTTTTGCAGGCAAAAAGTTGTAGCTTTTTCATTTTTTTTTTTAATTGAAGTAAAAAAACGGACTGTTTGGGAAAAATAGATTTCAATTCATTTTTCGCTTCAACTCGTGCACAGTCAGCCAGTTTTTGGAATTTTTAAATAAAATTTTCAAGGAATGTATTTCGAAATCTCCTTTCATTGATACAATAAAAGAAATTTAAAAATTCATTAGAAGAAAATTTTTAATAATTTTTTTCTGATGTTTGGCGCACATTGGACACATTTATTGTTGAAAATTTATCATTTCAGTTGAAAATTCATCTCATTGGTTTAAAATGGAAGTATTTTTCTGAAACTTCTTTTTTTCTTGAAAATTAGTTTGCTTGATTGAAAATTGAGCTATTCCATTTTTGGTTGTAAATTAATCTATTTTAGTTGAAATTTCAACTTTTTTTCAAATTCATGCATTTGTTAAAAATTTTCCTCTTTTTCGTAGAAAATTAACCTTCTTTGTTGAAAATTAATCTTTGGTTGTGAGTTGAACTACTTTGTTGAAAATTCTTTTTTTTGTTGTTGAAGATTCATAACCTTAGTTTAAGATTTATCTCTTTGGTTGAAAATTTATATATTTTATCAAAATCCATTTTTCTTGTTGAAAATTTTGTCTTTTTTGGAAAAAATTAATCTTCTTGGTTGAAAATGAAGCCTTTCTCGTCAAACTTCTACTACTTGATTGTGAGTTGTACTACTTTGTTCAACATTAATTTTTCAAGATGAAGATTCATAATTTTAGCTGAATATTCATCTCTTCGGTTGAAGTTGAAATATTTGATTGAAAATTCATCTTTGTTTTGAAAAATTTATCATTCTGGTTGAATATTTATCTCTCTGGTTGAAAATGTAATTGCATTGTTGAAAAAATCATGATTTTGCAAAGATTTTATCATTTTAATTGAAGATTCATTACTTTGGTTAAAACTCGCGAACTATTCTAGGAAAAATTATTTTTTCTTTTTTTTTTATTTATCTGAAAATTTTTAAAATTTTAGTTAAAAATCAAACAATTCGGTTGAAAATGTATGTACTTTGTTTTTAATCCGTCATTCTTAGTAGAAAATCAATTTTCTTGATTACAAATTTAACTACGGGATTGAAAGTAGACCTACTTTGTGGAAAATTCATTTTATTAATGCAAGATTCATATCTTTCATTGCAAATTTAATTATTTTGATACATTTTTTTAAATCAATTTTTTCAACTGCAAGTTTAACTGTTCAATTTTTTATTAAAAATGTTTCGTTTGTAGCTCAAAATTTAACAATTTGGATGAAAATGAACCTTTTTTGTTGAAAATTAAACTGTTTTGTTGAAAAATCGTCTTTTTATGAAATTTTATTGATTCCATTTTTTTTCAATTCTTCCAAATTATTATTATTACAATACGAACCAAAAACGAGTGCAATTTCTCGATCTTTCACTTTGTTCAATTCCATGAATTTGAAGCATTGAAAAATTCGCGCAATTAGGAATCCGTTGAATCTCAACTATTAGATGTTCATGTTTTGTTTTACTTTTGCAAGGTTCGTCAAAAAAATAGAACCACTATGAAATAAATACATTATTTTACATTACGCAAATTTATTTATTCATTTATTTATAATACTTTTATATTACTCGATTGCTTGATTTTTTTTATTTTTGGCGCTGGGTGAACTGTATCTGAGACTCTCGCTACCGTCAGCGCGTGATAAGTATAGCCGCTAGCGACTTGAGACATTAATAATTTCTGAAATATCAATTCAATTGGGCTACAATTTTCTAGAAAATTAATTTGCACTATTTTTAACAATTTTTTTGCTAGAAGTTTTTTGTTGCTGAAAATTCGTTCGATGAACGAAACGCTGCAAGTTAGAGAAGTCCAATGTGCGCCAAGCATACAAAATTAACAGTTAAAAATTATTTTTTTTCGATTCCTTTCATTGAGAAAGGAGATTTTAAACTACATTCCCTAAGAATTTTATCGGAAGATAATCCAAAAACTGACTGACTGAGCAACAGTTGACGTGAAAAACGAATTAAAATTTTGATTGATTTTTTGATTGAATTTTGATTTTTCCAAAAAATACAGTTTTTTTACTTGAATTAGAAAACTAACTAAGCAAGCTAAAACTTTCTGCCAGCAGAAAAAAGATGCGCAATGGAATTCTACATCTAGATGTAATCTTTAAAAATTAAAATTCAAAAATGTGTGAGAAAGCATCCAGGGGCCTTCCTACTCCCTGCGAAATACAATTAATATTCGATATATTTGGATAATACAAAAAAACTCTCCTAAAAACCATAAAAATCGCCTTTTCTTCGGCCGCACTATTGGTAGCGGCTGACTGGAATTTCGAAGTCAGCGTGAGAGTGGGGGAAGCGTCTCGGCGAGCTCGAGCAAGGAGAAGGGGAAGCGGCCTTAATCGTAGCGGTCTTATTGATAGCTTTGGCTGTATTATTGGTTAATATACTAGAATAAAGTTAAATTGCTGATAAGAAATGATGACTTTTCGTCAATTCCATGAGGGAACTCTATCACAGATAATCAATTCGGAATGAATTTCTCTTCCAAAAATATGGGGTTTTTTTACAGTTGGTAGTTTAGCATGACTACATTATTATCATAGTGATTGTGTTTTCATTTTCACTACAATAAACTATTTATCATCAACAATATCTGCCAATATAGTCAATTTCGATGAATGATAGATATAATATGATAGACATAATATATAAGAAAGCTGATAAAGTAACTTGTATAATTCTTGCAGAAACAGCAACATTTCATCACATTCGTCAAAAGCGTGCTATTCGAATTCATCCTGTCCTACCAGGACCTACAGAACCTATTCGTCCGACAAGACCACCGCTTAGGGCTTATGGCATGGCCGTAATTATAGGAGTACAAGGCCCACTTGGCAATGCATTTGTAGTAAGCCGTCATTATGTTGTGACGCATGCTCGCATCTTTAATGACACATCCATTGTGGGACGCACAGTTAAATTTCAGTTGCAATGGTCAGAAGGACTTGAAAGTCTCCCAATAACAAATATTTTTCACCCACCCTGTGCAGACATAAGCAA
Organism: Andricus quercusramuli; assembly: GCA_932178445.1. NCBI lineage: Eukaryota > Metazoa > Arthropoda > Insecta > Hymenoptera > Cynipidae > Andricus > Andricus quercusramuli. The sequence continues at coordinate 113,414 of CAKNXH010001741.1, forward strand.
TTGCTCACCCAATGTTGCCGTGGTTAAGGTTCTGCGTCCAGGAATGCAAGTGAGGCAAAGAAATGTAAATGATCTTTTTTACCAAACGTTTAGTGACGAGGAAATGGCATGGGTTTCTCAGACACTAGTTTAAAATCTATTCCTTTGCCTATGCATCCTTTCCTTGCCTTTATCGTATAAATGGTTTAACCACTGGAAGTGCAACGATGCTAAAACTGAACCAGTGTACCTTCATTCTAGAAAGGATTTGATTTACATTTATATAATAACACATTTATGGAAGAATGAATGCGTAAAATAAAGATACACCTCTTCAAAATAGTTGTTCTGCCTCTTATTTTAATTATGAACTGAAATTATTCAGCAGAGTATTCTTTACTTTCGGGTATAATACAGAAGGCAGCAATACTAGGGTCGCTCCGTGTCTTCAGAACACGCATGTAAAGCCCAACATATTCGCCTATGATTCTATTCATTCTTTTATTTATACTCTCACTTCTGCAAATCATTGCAATATTGAACTAATTGACAAAATTCGAAAATTTAAGAATAGCGGAGCTAATATCGCTGCAATGATATTTTTTTTAGCACGTACTTGCATAAAACTTGGTGCGTGAGGGTATTCCAGGTATACGCAAAATTCGAGGGAAAGGGGTATGAAAATTTGCTACACCCTCACAGTAATTGATGTTATAAATTATAATAATAAATCAACTTCAACAATTGTTGAATTTTCATCATCATTATTTCTTCACCTTTGTAAAATGAGTGCAAATCATGATTATTAACGACAACGCCAATCAAGTCAAAAGAAGTTTATTGCTTCATTACACTAATTTGAACGGAAAAATATTCACAATTTTGACCAATTCTACTTATTTTTCAAGATTTTGAAGACCAACAGAAATTAAAATTTTTTCGTTTGATTATATGAGAAACTTCAATTATATGAAAAATATGAGAAATGACCAATGACGAGAAAAGCTTTCGTCTTTTTTTTTTTGAACTCGTAAGTTCCGATAAAAATAAAAATTTTTCAAGGAACAAATGTTACAAATATTGTCAGTGAATATAAAAATTATGAAATAAAAAGTAAAACACAGAACCTAATCAGCTTCCGTTTCGTTAATTTTTATTTAAAAAATAATTTCATACTTTTGTAAAACTATTTTTCATTTCAATATTATACAAATATTACATATTAATATCTTTATTATTATCGAAAAATCTTTTAGTCTGTAACAAAACTAGAACAGATTTTTCTTTAACTACAATAATTTTTTCGTATGGAATACAAGGTAGAGGAACAATGAGAACATCAAACGAAAAAAAAGCAATTTGGTTAAAACTTCTATTTTACTGAGTGCTTATCAGGGTGGGCTAAAAATTCACAATTTTTGAAAATCAAAAATGGCTATTTGCTGAAAAGATACTACCGGTTGATACAAATAAAAAACTGTTATTACGTTTTGGCACTATGGGTACTATGGGCACTATGGTACTATGGGTACGAAAATTATGGTAGTTTTTCATGTAAATTGTTTAGTACTAAAATCTAATTAAAAATTTAAAAGAAACGTTGGTGTAAGTTAGCATTTTTAGAGATTGATCAAAAATTACATTTTTTAAGATTTGGTTAATTTTCATTTAAAATTTGAAAAAATGTTATTTGCTTTTAGTGTACTGGAAAAGCATGCTACAATTTTCTCCGAACTCAAACACTTCCTTCTTAGACTTTACAGATGTTAAAAAAATGTCTAAATTCTAAATTTTTTATCAAATGTAACATCTAGGAACGTGTTGTTTCAAGAACTATGGGTATAATTCTTTAATTCTCTATTGAAGCAAACAGATATGTCATACATGAAACTAAAAAAATATTGCAGTGAAAATTAACTTAATCTTGAAAAATGTAATTTCTGAAAATTAAAAAAAATTCTGACTCGAATGTTGATTTTTTTATTTCGAATTTATTATTACTATATTTGATACCAAAAACTCTTTATAAAAAGATTGCAATTTTTTTAAGCGATAGGGAAACTTTTTTAAATTCAAAAACAACAAATTTTTGACATAATTATGACACCCTGGGACAATTTTTTATTTCGAAAACTTGTTACGAAATTGTTTCGAAAAATTGCTAGAATTGCTAGAAAAATTGTTGTCTAGTTTTCTGTAACTGTTTTTACTATTAAAAAGTAAGAAAAGAACAAAAAATTACAATATCAATTTACTTGATCGATTCTGGATTTTTAATGGGAAATTATTTATTCGATTTTGATTTTTTTAGTCAACCCAGTATTTAGGATTCTAGGGAAAAGGTAAGCTATTCAAAATTACAGCTAAATTATTATTCACATCATATCATCCATGCTCTATTATTTACATAATTTTTGGCTTACTTTTTTTATAGCTTTCAAAATTTTGAAAGTTTATCAATACCCGGGAGATACATGTGAAATTGGAAAGTTAAAAAATTTGAATTAAAAAAAACTTATTCATTAAATTTTTTACATTTGGTTCAATAGTCAAAAATTAAAAATCAATTGAATCAATGAAACATCGGATTTAGATGAAAGTTAAAAGAGGATCAAGTGAAAAAATAAGATTTATATTTTTTGCTTGCTGCATTCAATTAATAAACTATTAGAATTATTCATCAATATGTTCAAGAATTATGTTAATATTTTCGTGTATTAAAAGTGAAAATGAAAGTACGTAGATTAAAAGTAAAGTTTTCAAAACAAAAATAAGTTCAGTAAAATATAAATATATAAAAATAAAAAGGAAAGAATTTAAATGTATGCATATCTTCAAAACATTAAACAATAAGCAAAATTAGTTAAAATTATGATTATTTTTTCAGATAAAATAGTGTGATGAAGCAATAAACGTCTTTCTTAATTTGTTGACCTTCTCGTGAATTATAATTATTTTCCCTCCTTTGATGAAGGTCGAGAAATAAAAACATTTATGTAATTTTATCAGTAGATAGATTATGATTTCTTATTCTTTTCAATTTTTTCCAGGGTTGGTCTCTTTGGCATTGAATGCTGAAGGTTTTAAAGTATTTTCCTAAGTAAGCTAGCAACAAATAATTAAAAAAACATAAATATAGTTATTTAAAAAACTCCCTTCTTTTCTCTTTAACATTGTTTTCCTAATATATTTCCATTAATTAAAAAATCTTGGATCTTCAACACCTTTTTAAAGTTTAGCTGAAAATAGATTATAGTGTAAAAAAGCAAAACTTGAAAAAATTATTATTCACGGAAATAACAAAATTATGAAGATAAGAATTTTTTCGAATAGGCAATTTGCTAAAATGTAAAACACAGCTGTATAAAATCAACTCTAAATTACACGTTTTTAGGATCATACGACTTTCTTGATGTTTTCTGCAAAAAGGCATTTTTGAAATACTTTAATTCCAAGAAGTCAACTTTCGACAGAATAAATTTTTTTCAATTTACAATTACAGATTGAATAATATTTCGGATTTAGTTTCTTGATTACATCATTTGCCGCGTTTCCTCGCTGCCGATCACCTCGAAATCAACAGAATCAGCAAATAAATCGTTCAGGAAGTATTTAAAATCAGAATTATTCATTAGAATCTCTTTAAAAGCGTTTTTTTCCCTAATGTTTTAAATTTGTTTCAATGATTATTTAAGAATTATCGAAACTTAAGAAAGCAAGGGCGAAAGAGGCGAAAAAGGGGATGAGATAAAAAAGGAACGGGCTGTAATTCCCATCAATAAAAAAATGTCTCATGCAATGTTCCGATCAATAATTCACATACAAATAACTCGAAGACAGTTGCAGATGAACTGATAACAAATTTCGAGGTCTCATTTCAAAGACGAATTCAATAAAGAATAATTTATTTCGTGTACTCGAGTGTACAGATGTTCGCTGATACTGGAGAGCAAATATTAAATTTTTATTTCCCATAAAATTGATACAGATAACACATTTTTTCACAATATGTTCGAGAGTCTTTGCTATTATAAGTATCGCAAACAATTTTTTCTATAAGCGTAGAATCTTTTATGCGTACATCATCATTTACTATTGTTCAATAAAAAAAATGGGAAAGCAACTTAATTTGAGTTTCCTAATACTTTGTACAGCTTTATCACTAGAAATCGCTGTTTCATCTGCCGAAAATGATGGTAAGTGACTTTTTCTCATTCTCATCATTTATGATAAAGATTAGTTACGTCCAAAATTTCACACCCCAGTTTTTCAACGGACATCCCCGAGTATTGAGACTCCCTGAAGATAAAAATCAAGTTCTTGAAATTTGAATCACACACACACATATTCTAAATTTAGAAAAACCTTTTTTACGGAGAAAAAGGGATCTAAGTCATTTTTCTGCAAATATGCCTTTTCCACAATGCATGTTCTGTATGTTTTTTCGGGAAATCTATAGTTTTCTGCAGTCTTTATTAAACATTACAGAATAATTTCCCTTTATCTATTTTCTAACTATAAGACTCATGATTTAAAAATCAGTGTAGGAAAGTTAAAATAACATGAAACATTGTTACTGAAGCGGTACGGTCGAAACATGAACATTTAGGGCCGCCTAAACCGATTTTGATTGAAATGCATTATATTGCGCAATATACTCGACTGAGTACTCGCGTACTGCGGTCCTTCTAAAGTGAGAGTAGCAACGGTCTCTCGCCCTGCCTGCTAAAAAACGGCCTGGCTCAGCAGTTCTAGGAATTATGAAACCAGACCGGCTTCTATGGGACCTGTAGTGTAAGTTTTATTTTGAACGAGGTTCAAAATAAAAATATGAGAAGAATAATTTGAAAAATACAAAAAAATACAAATAGTAAAATGGCTACTACAAACAAAATTTAAATAATTGTTGCTGGAGTGGTTTTGTCTTCAGTGTCCAGACGTTTTCGCAAACAATCGTCAACTTCGTCAGTGAATTAATGTATTCGGTAAAAAATTATATAATTTCTTGTCAGGGAAATTGGATCTTTTTCATCTATATTTATATTGCTATTCAAATGTGAGAACTCGTGAATAATGTCAGACTTGCATACAAAAAAAGATAAATCATAAGAATTTAAAACTTTAAGCTCATCAAAAGATGAAAAAACACTCATTACAGATAAAAAAACATTCAATTGGCAAACCACGTCCATGACAAGAAATTATGTAATATGTTCAGTAAGAAATAAATCCACAGACGAGATACACCATTGTGTATCTTAATACAAAAACTAATAGTTTATTTTACTCTTCGAATTCACCTGTTTATGATTTCATCGTATTTACTGAAACGTGTTTGAAAAGTAATGTAAATAAGTCGAGCTTGGAATTTTTGGACCATGAACTGTTTGATGTTTACTGTGACGAAAGAGTTGATAGGGTGGGTGCGGGCGTACCAACAGCTACTAAGTACACATTTACTTGTAGGAATTTCGGCATTTTCTCTACCATAAATGACTTGCCCAAAATAAATGCGACAGCGGTTTTGTTTTTGGGAATTTTCCATGCTCTGAATGGCTCTGCCTATGATCTGGACAAATAAAATGCTGATGATTGGTGATTTCAATCATCCTAAATTAAGTCAATTTGTAAACTCTGGAATTGAAGACATAAATCTTTTATACAATATAAAATATAAAATAACACACGGAGAAAAATGAAAGGACAGTCTGAACATCCAGATTTTCGGACTGACTATATTTCAGATCAACTTCAGGACATCCTTCTAGATAGTCAAGGTTCAAATACTACAAATCGACCATCTCAGAGAGTCGACTCGATCATTCCGGATGGCGGACTCGATCATGTGAGAGGGCCGAGCTGATCATCATATAGAGCCTCGATTTGATCATTTTGGATGGTTGAGTTGATTATCTCAGATTGTCGACTGGATTATCCCGCACATGATCCACTTCTTCATATCTTAGAGGATTGATTTGATTATCCCATGTCTTCCATTTCTGTTGTCCTTCTACCTAAGTTATAAATATAAGGTTTTTTCTCAATCACTACCTGTTCAGTAAAGATTCACTTATCGTCTCCTATCGCGAACTTTGAATACATTCCAAACACTAAAGTAAATTTAGAAATCGATGTAATTGCGGATGACACATCTCGTGACTTTTATTTCCGTATCATCAACGAATGATGAAATTTTTTGCACATTTTCATCAAAAAATAACATGGTGGGTACAAATTTATTGTCAAGTGTCGAGTGAAGCCTTTGTACTCAATCGTTCGAAAGCATCAAGTTTGATGTTGAAAATCCAGAAGAAAAGATTTAATCCACATTCCCCAATGTTCTTCCCTTATTTATTTCGCTCTTCACACGGAGAAAAATAAGTAGTCAGCCTGAACATCTAGAGTGCCGGACTGACTATATTTGAGTTTTAACTATGGGACAGGTCCCTAGATGGTGTAGCGTACCATCCATGAAGTGTTAAGATTTGACGTTTAGCTTCACTATCCCAGAGTGTAAAGTTGACGATCCTGGAGCTTAACCCTGATTAACTCAGGAATTTTAGATTGATTATCTCGGAGTGTTAACTTAATCATATCAGTGGGCCAATTATTATCTTTCATCCTTCTTCTACCTACATATATATTCATTGGAGTAAGAGAGACGAGAGACGGAAATTAAATTATTGAATAAAACCTGAAAAACATGAAAATTGATATAAAATACATCAATTCTGAATGCATCTTTATTATTTTTGAGGAGGAGGATGCCTGAGATATGATTGAATACCTATAGAAACTTTGGAAACATATCACTTTGAGCACAAGAGGCTGAGGAAACGGCGCCACTGCACTGAATTCAGAAAACAATATAAATGTGTATCAGAAATGTTGCAAGTCTTGTTATTTTATCAACGAATTGCGAAATTCTTAGCACGCTTTCGGTATAACATATTGAGAATATGAACTATAGTTCATATTCATATAGTTCATATTCATTTATCATAGGACAAAGGCCTCACTCATTAATTATAATTAATGAGTGAGGCCTTTATCCTTAATCCCTAGGAAGTATCGAATTTGACGTTTAAAATCTGAACGAAAACCACTCTACCCGCTCTCCAACATGTTCTCCGAATTTTATTCACTCTCTACACATATTTGAAGTATCAGCAGGTGGTTGAAAATAATTGAAAATGTTGTAAAACATGGTGAACGTGACAACCCTGGCGAAAGTATCGGATAGGAATTCCTTCCGAACCAATCCGAAATCATCCGAATCATTCCGGAATCTGTATCCGAACCAATCCGAGTTAATTCGAACTAATCCGAATTTTTTTTATATTCTGTTCGATCCAAATCGGTCAAAAATTAATCCGACTCAATCCGGATCAATCCGAACTTCCAATCCGAATGAATCCGAACCAAGTTTTCAATCCGAATGAATCCGAACTCGGATTGACTAAAAACGATTTTCAATCCGAATGAATCCGAGTTCGGATTGAAGAAGATAGATTCGGACATTATGTTATCGAAATATCGCTGAATCCATTTCGTCATATTGGAAAAAAGTACCTAAAATTGCTAACTTTTGTATATGACAAATACATACTGCAAATCTAGTGTACTTATTTGAGACGTGACCTTGCAGGTTGTCTTTCTGAAGTCGTCGTAGAAAAAATCTGGCGCTCAGGCATCAAAACATAAGTTTGATGTCCACGACACTAAAACCCCCCTCTACTCCTGTTTTTTGATGCATTGAATCCAAATTCAAATGTATATTTTTCTCTATCAGATCGCAGTTTTTTTATGACCTAAAAAATGATGAACGATCTTGATATCAATATTGTTGTGGGCTACAGAAAAACAAATTTCACCATTTGACTCTACGAGAAGAGTGTTATAAAAGTCGGATAATAAAAAAATTTCTAACCGAATTTGTTATAAAGTATAATGGAACGTATAGTAGTATGACACCTGCTACCACATTCATTTATAATGTTCACATAACAAATTGGGTCAAGGAAAAAATGTTCCAAACCCTGGATATTATATTATTTCTTCCGCACGATCGAGTGTTACAATTAGTTTTTTTAAACTAACATATTTAAAAAAAAAAAAATTCTTCGTTATTTCTGGAGGTTATAAAAAATAGAGAACTAATCGAAGAAAATGGATATCAGAGGCGGATTCTGATTCAGCGCATAAAAAACATTTATTTCTTAGTGTTCCTCTGAAATCGTTTTTAATTTTTTTCACCCTGGCGTACCAAAGATAAAAAATCGATTGATTTTTTTCATAATAAAGTATTGAAAGCTCAACTTGCAGAAAAATGTTCATGCTTTCGCAAAGCAGATCTCGTATCAATAAAATGATTGGAACTAACTAATGACAGCCATCTTTTTGTCTACAGACAAAATTAGGAATATGTAGGCGTCCGCATAGGGAAGGCCCTTATGATCAGTTGTAGTTGAGAATATATTCACGTTTTTCTAAGTCTGGATCAAATTTATTATTTTATTATTACTATTATTATTTATTATTTATTATTATTTATTATTACTCAGAAAAAAGTTTGTTTGATTTAACAAAAATTTGGGTGGATCAAACAAATGAATACATTGCTACATGGTCAATCAAATGCTTGGTTGATTCTACCAAATTTTCTGGTTTAATCAAGTTTGTTTGATTGTAATAGATATTTTGGTTAACCCAAACAAATATTTTGGTTGATCCAAACAAATATTTTCGTTGCTTCGTTCGATCAAAATGTATCTAGATCTTGAATTTTCACTAATTGTATTCTAGGACAACAGCTTTTGATAAGCATCACTTGCAGCATTATAAAACCGAACTTTCACTCAACTTGACAGAAAGGCTTTTTCCATACATTTTTGTGGAGTTCTTTAATCACTTATGAATTTCAATGTTAGATTGCCTGCACCGGTGTGAACCCTACGAGCTAAAGGTTGTACTTACGTTCAAAATGTTCTGCATGTTTCAGACCCAAGTTTTTTCAAAACGTTGACATTGTTAGTGTCGATTTGTTCGTATCACTCGTTTTTTTACTGATTCGCGACACGATGCACGATGAGAAAATTTTCGACACGCAAAGTGGTAACCGGCGTGGGCTGACATCATCTGTTCCGGTGTGTTTAGTATAGTTAATGGGAGTATTTGGTAGAATCAATCAAATTATTTCGTTAATTTAACCAAATCATTCTCTAATAAATAAAATATTCCGCTCAACACATTCATTTGGTTGGAACATCTGAACATGCTAAAATAAATAATTACTTTGAATGAACCAAATAATTCTTTGTATTTTTTGGAAATAACGAAAGGTTTATTTTCACTGACTAAATTTTTTAGTTTCAATAAACAAATTAGGTTGAACGAACTGTTTTGCTAAATCAACTCAATCCTTTCTCTTAGGTCTGCCGTAAAAACTGTTTAAAAAACTTGTGTCTGTTCAGCTTCGAACGGAGAAAATCAACGAGAAAGATTTTGTCTCGAAAAAGTATTACAGACCTAATTTTTTATAAATGTTTCAACATTATTCATACAAATTGATGAATATTTTTCTCATTCAGTAAAAAAATTGACATTCTTTGTTATTAGCTATAACAATATCGACATGCGGTTTTTCATAGAGAAAAATACAGGAGAAGAAAGCCTCAGACCATATTGTATTGAAGACAGAGCCTCGACGCTTTTACAAGTTAAAAAGACCGCGTTGACACACGTTCTTTCTAAGTTGTCACAATAAACTTGTTATTTAATCAAACCTATTTGTTTGTCGGAATTCTCATTTGCGTAGATAGGTGCAGTTTTCTTCTTCAAATCTATTCATGTGAAAATCTCATTTTCGTCTAAAATGTGACAGAAGTGTCTTATTAACTTGTACGGCAGAGGTTCTAGGACCTACTGAATCTATTGGAACTTTACTCATGTCTCGAGGGCAACTGAAAGGCATGCGCTTATGTCACTCGTCAACTTTAGATGGGTGTTTTCTGAAAAGTGGTTTTTTGAAGTTTAGGCTTTAAAAAAGGCCTGGGCCACTCGGTTTTCAACCGGAAGGGTTTGTCTTGATCTTCAAATGAATAAAATGTTTCCAGCTATATGATCATACGTAACTCCATACCGACCATAAGCTCCCTTTTCACGTGGACGCCGATATGTAATTTAATATCTGAACCAAAAAATTCAAATACTAATTTGTTTTTCATTCAAAATATTCTTCTTATTATAATAACCCTCTTATCATACATACCCGTATCGACCCTATACAATATAATGATAAATATCATACAATAAAGCTCATAAATTCACTTGTATAATTTTTCAGACACATCATCATCCCTTCACATTCGTCAAAAGCGTGGAAGTTCAAGAAATGTCTATGCTGAAAAATCAGGACCAACTCGTACGCCAAGCCTAGCGCTTGTGGCTTACGAAATAGTCGATATCATGGGAGTATATGGAAAACTTGGTGATGGATTTGTAGTAGGCCTCTTTTCCGTCGTAGCTCACGCTCACATTTTCAATGATACATCAGTTGTAGGGCGCTATGTTGCATTTACTTCAAAAGAGTCAGGAGAACGTCTTGATCTACCAATAAAACACATTGCGCACCCACCCTCTGCCAACATACGTAATTGCTCACCCAATATTGCTGTGCTTCAGATTTCTCTTCCTGGAATTTTCCCGGGGCGAAGGAACCTAAATAATATTTTCAATGAAGAAATTGGTTCGCAGGCAATTGACTGGGCTTATGACTATATATATAGTGGTCGTGCCACTCCCAGATTGTAAATGAAGTAATAAATTATCCTTATGGGATATTATTATTATCCTTATTATCCTTATTATCCATCTGCTCCTTTGAACTCAATAGATTCTTTTTTATTACAAGTTAGAACCAAATCTGAGGTCAAATTTTCTATTTCAATTTTGACACACGAAAAAAATGTGTACTTGAGGAATTGCCGAATGTGTTGCGATGTGACGAATATGAGTAAAATTCGTTGAAAGAACAATAATTTTTTAGTAAAACAACTCGACCTATTTATAAATAATTACCGAAATTACAATAAATATGAAAATTCGGTGGAGTGAAAGTTAAAAATAATAATTACGTAAGTCAAGAAAGTATAGAATAGTAAGATATTTTCTTTCAAGAAATTCAAGACAATTTGTATTTCCTCTAAATGAATTTTTGTTTTTCTTCAACGCTGAGAATTGTGGTTCTGGCTCACTCAGAATTTTCGAACTCTAACATTTTTTGAAATGCACACTCGTCCGATGCAACAGCGTAGTTGCGGCAGTCTGTCAGTGTTTGACCTGCCGGCATCGGCAGGTCAATTGGGAATATTTTGATTACTCGGAATTATATTTTAATCCAAGTCAAATGGTACAGAATCTTATATCATTCTGTGAAGTAAATGTCCTGCCATTCAATACAAATATAATTTTTTAAATTCCACACCTAGAAAGAAATGTTTGTACACTGAAAATGGATTCTGCTATACTGAATATTAATTAAAGCAGAATGGGACAACCCCTGAATTGTTCAATAAAATGCATCCGAAAGCTTAAGGTCTTCGGAATTCAACTAAATGATTACTTTTTTCCTTAGAAATTTTTGTCAACAGTTAGAGGGCAAAACATTCCAAAAACAGGGTTTTTCTGCCTCCTTCTTCAAGCGTCGATTCGCGCCCGCTCTCAGAACGAGGTCGACGTTAGGGAAAAACTGAGAAAATTCACAGATATTCTTTCAACAATCTTAAGTGCAATATATTTTACGAAAAGTTTAAGATGAAAATGGGGACGATCGAGAACTTGACGCGGCATTTCGGTGTGAATGGTGGCAGCGCTGCTCAGGTTTCAGTTCTGCCAATGTCGCCAAGGAAGGAAACTTGTAGCTTTTACTACTTTTATTTCTTGGAAAATAAATTGGTGGTAAATGTGATTACTTTATTTTTTGTGACTAGAATTACTATCCTTATTGATATAACCTACGTAGGATTATTATAAACGGCGACTTGTTGCCGTACTAAACTAGTTAGTTACTTTTACCATCGAAGTAGTTGTCACAGCTAATACCATATCTACTAATAAAGAGCTTCTTGTCGCAACCAACCATTTTTTTTCACTGAATAAATTCAATTTGAAATCCCGTCAAAAACGTCAAAAAATTTACCCAGTACAACCCAGCTGAAAATTCCTGTATAGGAACCTCGAAGGATCCTGTACATGTTCCTGTACACGAACCTGCACACGAACATGTACAGGTAATCTTGATGATTCCTGTGCAGGAATTTGGCGAAGGAAACTGTACACAATCCTGCAAAGGAACCTGCGCCGACAAAGGAAACTTTGAATGATCCTGTACATGTGCCTGTACAGAAACGTGTATAGGATCCTTTAAAGAAAGCCGTCAAAGAAACCTTCAGAAGGATCCTGTACAGAAACACATATAGGGTCCTTAACAGAAAGCCATTGCGAAAACCAAGCTACCAGCGAACCCTCGCGGATTAGTTCCAATGCAGATTCATGCATAGGATCCTGAACACGTTCCTGTACATGAACCCAAACTTCAATCGACTCTGTGAAGGATCCTGTAAAGGACCATTCAAAAGTTAGCCTGTAAACAGGTTCCTTTGCAGGGTCATGTACAGTTTCCATCGTCAAATACAGGAAAATGTGCAAGATCCCCCGAGGTTCCTGTAGAGGAATTTTCAGCTGGAAACAACATGAATTTTTAGAATCAAAGTTGGCCAAGTAATTTGAGAAAAACATATTTATGGGAAAATATAATAAAATTTCAATATAAAGTACCCTATAGAAATGTTTAACATATATTTTAAAAAGCCATTTTATACATTAAAGAACTTGTCGGGATTGAATGTATAAGCAAAATAATTAAAAAAATTGCTGGTTGTGGCTTAGTTTTCGAATTTCCAAAATGGATTTTCAAATCTTATTTCAAAAAATGACTATAGGGTACTTTATAAAAAACGTTTTTAAATATATTTTCTTATGAATATTTTTTCAAAATTATTTGGATGACTTTTATTTAAAAAATGCATTCAATTGCACTTGAAAGATTGTTTGCATCGCAGATATTTTTGATGACATCATTATATTATTGTTATGGCAAGCCCCTTTTTAAGAGGGAATTTCTATGTTTTCATTTAGAAAATTTTTATGGAAGCTGGTTTCTGAATGTTTTTTCTATATTAGAATTGGCTTTATTATCCAGAAATAACTAATTGGAGATCTTCATAAGTTTGCATCAGCCATCTCAGTCTCTGAAAAATTTTACACAAATGAACATCATGCTGATAGCTAGTTTTTGTTTGTCTTTTGTTTGTAGAGGAGTGGAGGAGGGAACCGCTTCGCATTATCTCAAGCTCAGTGCCTACAGTCTGACTTCGTCATGCCTCGGCGTCTTTCTGGTTGACAAGCTTCGCTTATCTAGCGGCTTCCCTTGGCTTCCTCTTAAGGCGCTCCCTCAGACTTGATTTTTGAACCACATATTCTCAAAGGAATAATACACAAGCAATTAGTGTGCTTTGGTTGAAAAATGGTCTTTTTTTTGTGATTAACCAGTTAACTGGTATGCTCGAAATCGACTTTATGCGCCAAAACTGGTAGAAGCAAACAATTCCGTTTCAATCATAAAAGTTCATTTCCTTAGAGTTTTTTAGGTCGCTGATTACGAATCCGGGGTCAAAATTGAAAAATTGAAAATAGCGGGTCCGATATGGTGGTCTAGAATGCAAAAATCACGTTACTTGAATGAAAGGCAGTACTGAAGAGTTGTTTAAGTCGCTGATGAATTTCCTAATATATTATCAGCTGATTTAAATTTTTCAATTTTGACCCCGCATTTGTCATCAGCGACCAAAACAACTACTAAGTACTGACTTTCATTCAAATCACGTGACTTTTGCATTTTAGTTTACCATATTGGAACCGCCATATTGGGTCCACCATTTTGAATTTCTCAATTTTGAACTTGGATTCGTCATCAGCGACCAAAAAACCTAGGGCATACCAATTTTTATCAAAATCCATTGAGTTTTGTGGCAGATATTCAAAGTGCACATATATGCGTCATTACCAGTTTTGGCCCGAATGATTTCTGCGCATATATGCGTAATTACCAGTTAACTAGTTAATCGAAAATGTGCTTCATTTATGCGCCTTGAAACGAGCAATCCGCCGCTGGGAAAGTATTCATGATAAACCGAAAACAGACGCTCCCAATTTGAAGAGTACAGCAGGATGTTGAAGCGTGAAATTTTTGGGCGATACTGGAACCCAAGGGGTCAGTCATAACTCACTAGAACTTCCTGTTGTTAGAGCGTTACGCGATGCGAGCCGGTTGAACGAAATTATTAATTGTTAAAATATTGAGAAATTGAATTTCAATATGCTGCATTACTTCCATTACATAATGACGAGACGATTAAAAAAAGATAGAAAAAAGCGGTTAACCCGTTCAATTTCTGTTGGTAGTTTTTGTAATTTTGCATTCGCTTCAAGATTACCTTCAATATTGAGAATATTGACTGATTTACCTAATTCTTTTTTTTTCATTTTTTTTTCAAATTATATCATTTTAAAATTTTATCACCTAATAAAAATTTCATCGATCCATGTTTTGCGTAATTTTAGAGATTGCAATAGTATTTATTGTTGGCGGGTGATTTACTTTGGTCATTATCGAAAGACAAAAACAGATTTGAGAAGACCAGATAATTACACATCGGAAGAATTGATTAATTACTGAATTGATAATTAACGAATTCATTATTATACAATTGTGTAATAATGAGAGATTAATCAATTGATTCACCGATTAATTACTAAATTATGTAATGGATCGATTATTAATATGTTGATTATTATGTGAGCAAACGCTAATGATTAATTTATTAATAGACAATTCCTGAATTCATGTGTGTATTCATTGTCGGCGCGTGATTAAGTTTGGTCTCTCTCTAAAGACAGAAGCAGATTCAAGGATGAATAATCAATTAATTGATTATTCAATTCAGTAATTCATAGACGGGTACTCCGCCGTGCGACGCCGTCGCCGCCGGCCAACTTGCTTCAAAACTGCGCCACCGCTGCCTCCATGAAAATCACACACCTCATCGTCCCTGAAAGATAGTCGGTCCGGGGCTTGTTTTCCATTTCAACATAGCGGTAGCACTGTGGTGCTGGTGTATTCCACAGCCCTATAGTCCTCATCCCCGCAACTTCAACAGCTTTTGTTCTTGTCGGGACCTTCCCACTTTCCTAAGAGGTATCCATACCCTTAAGAGCGGTAACACCTGATGATGTCTTTTCAGGGCGTCCTTCACCTGTTCCTCTTCTTTTGTTATTTCGAGATCAAGAAACTCCACCTGGTGCGAGGAACGAGCTGATGCAAGTTCCCATCATCCCCAAACGCCTCACTGAGATCAAGGAGATCATCCTTATTCCCCTTGCTCGATCCCTCAAGCAGTTAGATGAGAAACCCTTCACGGGCCGTGCTCCTCAGGCTCTCATCCTTCTTCATCAGATGGTTTAGAAGTTTCTGCTTTTCTTCCTTGTTTCTCGTGGTTGATGGCTCTGCTCCATCGATGCGTGTCATGGGCTTTTTCATCGTGGGTTCAGACGCGGGAATCTCCTTGGAGTTCTGATAGGCTTTCTCATCGTCGTTCTGTAAACTAGAGTCCCTCCAGGGAGATTCTGAATAACGTGGGAATGGTTATTCAAGAGCCTCGTAAACGTTAACCACGTATTGGTTGTAATTGAAATTTCCATCTGAAAATGCTGCATCTGATCCGATGAAACAGCATAACCACCACGTATTTATGACAAATATGTGAACTTCCCGCCTAAAATTGGGGTGACTGTGGCATCCAGACAGGTGAAAGATTGTACTTGTAGCCTGTTGTCTAGACTGTCCCTGGAAAATCCCTAGGAATCTAGGAAAGGTTCCATCCCTCTAAGGAACAGAATATACATAATACAATATGTGATCGAGCATTTTTTAAAATAGACGGTAATTTGCTCCAAAAAACGGGAACCTCTCATAATATATAAACGTTGAAGTTCGGCTCACGTCCGAAGTTCAGAAAGGCTGGCAATACTTTTAACACTAGAAGTACCGGAGTTCGCCGTACACCTTAAAGTACTACGTGGGTCCTTTTTGACCCACAGTAGGAAACCACCGTTTTGTTGGTATTTGGGTGGTGTTTTGGGTGCAGACATCCTTAAAGTACGTTTAGGAAGACTCTACGGTGTAACCAAAGAATTCGGTCTCGAGAATGAATAGTATACTGTCGTTAATAAATTTGTAAGAATAAACGTTTTATTACTATTCTCAAGTTTACAGAAGAAATTCCTCAGTCTGTCATCAAGCATAATTAAAACCAGTAAGTGAAACAAAGCAAGACGGTTTCCCGTTGTAAGAATAATATTGAAACACAGTCAAAAACATACTTATTACATGAGTACAATAGTATGTTCTCTTTTACAGACAAATAAGGTGAGTACAGAGAATCTCTAAAAGATTCTATAATGCAGCATGTGGCTAAAATTCTTTGTATGTTTTCTTGCTTATTGATATCAAGAAACAAAAACACGTAAAAATAAATAAATTCACTCTCGAATTATAAATGTGTTATTGATATCAAATCGTGGCAACCTGCGTATGAGTAAAAAATGACCTACGTGGTACTTCAGCTATAACAAGTAAATTTTGCATACTTCTAGGTGGGCTAGAAAGATGAAATTTCGGTAAGTTGTATAACACTATAAATGATTGAATGTCACGAGAGCGTTTGATCCTCCGATGATTATAGACGGGGGTATGGCCCTCGACAAACTCTCGTCGGTCAAAAATCACGTGGTACTTCTAGTGTTAACAGACCATGCACCACAGTATTGAAAGCAAACCTAAATTTATGCAAACGTACACCGCAATCTTTGTGATTCTCCAGCAGGACTGCAATGATCATTGTCTTCAGTACGCGACTTTCCCTCTCCTAGCTTGCGTGTGATATACCGGATATACCCATTTCAAAACGAATACATCTTCGAAGGCTTTTATAACGGTGAAAGCATTAGCGCTAAGCAGCGCTAAGAACAGGCAAACATTCTATCCTCTTAGTGAAAGGATCTTGGAAGACCAGGGTGTATTTGCAACCTGCACGACTTCTCGGAAACGGACTCATTACATCCCTAGCAACAACTGTCCAAGGCTCTTCAATCTGTTCAACGATATGTTGGGCCAACATATCGACGGGATGCACCTGTTCGACCTGACATCTCTGACATGCATCGCATTGTTTAACAAACGTCACGACGTCCTAATAAATTCCTGGCAATAGCATCTTAAGGTTAACCGGTGGTTAGTCTTGTCGATACCTAAATGGCCAGCTTGTGCTTGAGAGTGTGCTTATTCCAAGACGCGTGCTCTTAAATTTTCGGGAAGCTATAGTTTCCAAGACTCCAAGTCTGGAATCGGGGCATTCGTTTCCGGGTTTGATTCATGCCTATACAACATGTTATTCTCGATTCTCTAGTCATGGAAAATCCACAGCCTTTCTGATACCGCTTGTACTCGACATGTATATCAAGAATCGGCGACATCCGTGACGAAAGCTAACAGGGTATCATCTATTTCGGTGATTCAGGACAGGGCGTCAGGCACGTCGTAAAATGTGCCCCTGCGATGAATGATATTCATTTGATATCCTCGATTCTCCAGTTCCCATCTCGATAACCTTCCGATAGGATTTTGCAAGTTACTTTGAGGAGCCATTTCTTTGAAATAAAGAAATATTTCTTGGCCTCAGAATATGAGATAATCAACTCAAGGAATTTATATCTTAAAAACTAACAACCTAGTTTCCTTGAGTCTTGCTTCCGCATCCGAAGACATATTTTTTCAGTTCAGTAATTTTGAGCCTTTGAATTAAAAAATATTTCAATTGAAATAAGTAGCTCATCGATGGGTGAAACAAATATTTTGATTTCTTCGAATCAAAGAAATATTGACATAAATTAAAGCAATATTAATTAAGTGAAAGAGATATTTCTTTCATATAAGGGGATTGATATTTTTGTTCTAACATAACGTGTCATTAGTTGAATAAAGAAATGTGCTCACTTAAGTAATAATTTATTCAGTTGGAAGATATGTTTCTTTTAATAAATAGAGTGAAGCGATTTATGTCCAATAAATATTTCCTCCAGTGAAGAAATATATTTTTAAAATAACTTCATACAGCATTCGTTCGAACAAATATTTTAGTAAAATTCCATATTTGTACCGATTAGTTGAAAACTATGCCGCCAGGTGCGCAGAGTTTATAGTCTCACAATAGAAATGGATTCTCCAGTCTTTAAGTTAGCCATACATTTTCACCAAAGATATAATCTGAAATATGTGGTGATTGGTGTTTATCGGTCTTCCTAAGCATTGGTCAGTTGGTCTTGCTTGAAATTCTTTTTCCTACTCCGCGAAATGAAAATAAATATATTATTATAAATTATAATCATTATAATTGCATTGAATATTTTTTTCAAAGAATGGGCCTGCTTAATTTTTATACTTTTTCTATTCAACATTTTTGAACAATATGAGAACTTTCTGTTTGAGTAAATTGTTCTTTGAATTAATTAATATTTTCTCAACTCTATTACGTCCTTTTTTAAAATAATATGCCGCAGCTTAGAAACAAATAAACATTTCTTTCCGTTGAAAAAAATTTCTTTGTTGCAAAGAAACATTTGGTTTACCAAAAAATACGCTTATTTGAATCAAAGAATCATATATTTGGTTCAAAAAAAACTTTTACTCAGTCCGAGTTGCATTTATTTGTATGTAATAATTATTTTCTTGAACTTACACCATACTTCTTTACATTACGGAATTCACCTATCATATCAAATACTTACTTATTACAGTCAATAACGAATCTGTTTCGCTCAACGAATATTTACAGAGTCGAGTAAGTATTTCTATGCCTTAAGCATGGCGTCCCTCAGATCCAAAAAAAAAATTTCTTTAATCTGAAGAAATATTTCTTCAGCCATATTCTGCTCTACCATTATTTTGAATCAAAGAAATTTCCTTTGATTCAAATAAGTTTTTTTTTCAGTGTTGATATGATATTTTTTAAAAAGCTACTGATCTCAGAGGTGTTCGGACCAAGTTCAAGTTTGAATGACTTCAGTGTGACCTTCAAGGTCAAATTGAACCTATGACATTAATATATATTTATACGTGAAATTCTCCGGGGTCTGGAACTTTTTGGACACCCTGTATATATCGTGGCTTGAACTTTAGTAATTCTTTTACATGTAAGATGGGCCGTTATAACGAATTTTTCGGCTTGTACCTGGGTTGATGCTACCGGAATTGGACTTCCAAAAGTAACACCATGACCATCATTAGGTACGCATAGATCTTTAAAGTTAGTAAAATCTACAGAATTACAAATTGTTCTACGGTTGAGTTTAGAGATGACAGTAGGATTTTTCGCAAGGGTCTCTATTCGAGAAGAGGTAATACAAGACGTGCCTACTGCTTCTTCTTTCTGTTTCTGAGCAATTTAGACAAGTTTTAATCCTGTCACTTTCTGTTCTGCAGACATAGCAGTCCAATTTCCTAAATTTGAAGCAACCAATCTGTAAATGTCCTGGTTGGTTACACCTGAAGCAGACTTTTTCTGATCTCATACCGGGATTTTCAGTCAATTTTTGTAGGAAAGCCTCATCGAAAGCCTTGTCATCAGGTTGATCCCTGTCTTTGATTTGAACTTTAATACAATTCTTGGCAACATCATTGCTGAATCGCGCGCTGAATAATGGTTCGTAGGAGTTCCAACGTCCGTTATGATCACTATTATCTTCTGTACTTGAACCTGCATTATTTGTCGCTCGGACGTTTCTATCTATTCTTCTGTCATCTTTATCGTCTTCCCAATCAATCCTATCTTTTTGTGTTTGAACTGGGGAGACTGTTGCATATGAGGGAGGAAGCAAGTTACTGAGTTCTGCCTCATACCAAGTGAACGTATCGAAATACTCGCTTTGAATTTTCGGATTCAAGGATTCTTTTTTTATCCCTAGGCATTATGCCCAGGCGGTTCTCCTTGTAGCACTTTAGTATTTACGGTATTGTGGTTCGTTGTCGAATTATAATGAAAGAACATAGTGTAATTCTCCAAATTATCCGAATTGCTAAAATGTATTTTAGTACCATTGGGAGTTTTTGGAGATTTGAGGAGGCTTGAGGACGCAATTCGATGTATTTCCTCGTCTACGCAAACCCTAGAGTCAGCCTGTTGTTGGAGGCTTCGCTGCAATAGAGACAGAGGAATGTTTTGATTGGTCGAGTTAAGGAAATTTGGCCAAGTCCCGGAAACGTGTGCAAACGCTAAGATCAATGGGTTAATATATTATTTGTACCTATTGTACTAGTGGTATTATTATTCTGCGCTTCAGTATTGTTAGGAACCAGTTCTGAATTGTGCACCTCTGCCTGAACAACTTGTAAATTTTGTTCTTCTAGCGGTTCGATTATGCCTTCATCTGAGTCAATTGAATTTGCCACATTATTTTGCGTAGCTCGAAAAGATGCTGAAGAGCTTAAAGATCAATACGAGATTTTGAGAAGTGAAATAATTTGTCTTCTTAAGCGTTGAAATTTAGTGGCGCACGACCCAGCATTTGTTAATTCTAAACTATTGAGAGATACGTCGATTTCACTATCCGACAATCCAATGATCCATTTCAGTACCTCTTCTGCCGTCGAGTGGTCTTAGAAAAGTCCGATTTCCAAATATCGTGAGACGAAGAGTCGAAAATATGTGAACGCGTTATTCTTAAGTGGAAACGGGATGTCGCAGTCAGCCGCTCAGCGCGTGATTCTAACTTGCTTCCGTGCTGTATCGATGCCTCCATTCCATACCGCTTCACGTCGCGTTTAGTAGCTGTATAACTGCAGGTCCTATGCTTACACACAGGAACTGAAGTGTTACACGAACCAAACAAGACTTGGAACGGTATGGGATTGAGGCGTCAATATTTGGAAATCGGCAGGTGTAGCGTGAGGCCCGGTACGTGTAGGTTTAGTGCGTGTTTGCTGTGCGTTCGGTTGACTCACTTTTTTGTGCATAGATCTGGTCAAATGCTTTGTAACCTTGAAGCTTGTGGACGATTAGAATTTAAGTAAACATTTTGTATTTCCTCAATTAGAATCTTAAATTTTTTTGTTTGAAATTCCAATTCTCATGTTCATAATCTACTTCAGGTTTTCCATAATAATGTTTTGCACTGAACATTAATCGATTTAAATTTTCCCTACTGTGCATAAAAAGAATAAGAAAGCAAGAAAAACATGTTTGGAAAATCATGACACGTCATGTTAATAAATAAATTTGATCCTTCACGGCTATGTGACGTTTATTGAACTATTATTGTAGTCCCAATCTTCTGAGCGGCTAGAAGATTGGGTTGTGGAGATCTTATTGGGTCCAAAGAGTTGGAACTCACCTTTCTTTTTCAGTTTGTTTTTCATAGGACGAAAGGAAAAATTGCAGTAAGGCACATGAATATTATACAAACTTTAATTTAATTATACCTTACCAATAAAAAATGCAGAACGTAGATAGCTAAAAAGAAAAGTTGTGCCAATATTCCAAAAGGGCCGGTGGAAAGACCCAAGCGCATCCAGAGTGAGGTCCATGATTTCAGGCCTTTATTATTATAATTAAGAGACCCGAAAATAAAGTCTACAACTTAAATATGAAATACTAATGTGTGAGGAAATATTAAGATTACACGTCCTGTATAATATGGAAACAACTTCCATGCATACGCGCACTAATACAAAAATTAAAACTAAACGAAACAACGGGAATTTAACTCAAATATTAAGATCCTCCTGTACACCCCACTCTAAAACATTTCTTTCCTGAAAGGGACATGTGAGCTCGAGACATCTAGGGACATGACACCTCCCTATTTACGAAATGTCGTTCGAAGGCAATACTTTTGGCATCGAGAGAATGTAGACGGCTAGCAATCGAGACGTACAAAAGTCCTGGAATGATGGCGAGAGTTCACATATTGTTTTAATTTTATCAAGATTCGCATCACCATATAACCGTCTTGAATTAAGATTTGTAATCTTGTTATTGTACAATTATACCAATTATCAGATTTAAGGTTATACACAGTTCGAATCACTATGACTGGCTGAAAGATGACATTGATAAACTGAAGGCCTCAGAATACGAAGAGCGTTACATCAAATGTTAATTAATAAATTAAAGATGTGTGAAGTATTCTTTTATTCGGCATACAAATAAATGTCCTGAGAACAGGATCAATATAAAAATTAGTCAGCATTGGATTAAAATGAACAGTTTGGAAATTTTGTTAGAACAAGCATAGCACGCACTCAAACAGCATAAAATCATTGAGTAAAATAGCTTATTACTGAATAAGTGAGTACAGAATGATTAAAATTTAATCAACTTCAGAAGTGAATATTCGTGAAAATTCTTTTGTCGTTCATTTGTTATAGTTCCTGTTGCCCGTTTTGAAAATTTTCACGCGCGTTAGACAAAGTGTAATGAACAGAGAATTTGAACAGCAAAGTCGGTATTGAAATTCTTATTCCTATTTCCCTCTCAAGAGTGAGGTAGGATTTACCTCCCTCTCAAGAGGTTAAGCATGGATTTTCTTTTCCTTAAATTAAAAATGTGACATCTGTGAACAAAAATTTGAAAATATGGTTACTAGTGCTTTAAGAATTGGACTTATTGGCTCATTTGAAATAAAAAGGTTTTATTATTTTTGAAGATTTCAGAAATCTTTTGCTAGAGTTAAAATCTTTCACCACTTTGTTTCTGTCACGCTCACAGACGACAGAAACGTGTTCTTTGTGGCTTTGTCGACGATCGAAGATACTGTAGGGGTTG
Organism: Andricus quercusramuli; assembly: GCA_932178445.1. Taxonomy (NCBI): domain Eukaryota; kingdom Metazoa; phylum Arthropoda; class Insecta; order Hymenoptera; family Cynipidae; genus Andricus; species Andricus quercusramuli. The sequence goes on from CAKNXH010001741.1 coordinate 136,390, forward strand.
ATGGATAAGTTGAGGGAAGTTCTGAGATTTTAGGAATTTTCAGACTCTTAACAATTCCCTCTCGCGATTTTGTACAAGTATCGTTTTCGGGGGTGGACGATACAACAGTCGGTTTCTCCTCAGATTCAACTTTACTGGAAATTGATGTAAAATCTGAAGAGTTATCTTCTGGTAGACACGGTCTCCAGAGGGACGCACATGTAGACGGAGAGTGACAACCTCACTACCAAAGAATATTTTCGCCACTGTGCTTCTCTTCGAATCTGGTGACTGCTAAAGTAAGGTTGCTGGATCAACCTTCTTAAAGATTTCAGCCGGGTCAACGTCAACTTTCATGTCGATCGGAGAAGGGTTAGAAGGTGGTTTCTGCCCAAACAAGCTCTGGATAGAGATGGGTTGCCTTCGGACCGAAATCGGAAGAAGGTAATATTCATCGGTCACATCACGCAGGATTCGTTTGTGTAGGGGTTGCCACCTTCGCAGTTGTTATCCTGAGTCTAATTCCGATTCACAATCAGACAAAGAATATGCTAGGCCATGCTGCCATCGAACCAAAGAATCTTTATAGTCAGGTCTAGGTCTCGATTGGTTCACTAAATGTCAATCTTGAAAACTGGCCTGCAGGAATGATATTGCTGGTATCTGATCGTACAACAAGTGTAGCAACCCTGACAGTGCTTGATGGTACACTCACCTTCAGGCTTGCATGAAGAACGTCATAAGAGTTTAAATGCCGAAAAGCGCTGCTTTCAGCGAACCTGGGCGCTCAATGATACGATGAGGAGGAGAACTGTACATCAGCTGATAAAGGTGCTCACTACGGGTTTACAGGATTTTTGCAACGAGAGATTTCGTGGCCATTGTAGGTGCATAAATGCAGAACAAGGCTATATTTGGATTGGTTTCGAAATTGTAACTCCACGTAACATCTTTGGACTTAGATTCGCGAATTTCACGCGACGATAATCTTAAGGCCGGATGATAAGGGTTTTCGCGACCCAAGTCTCAGGATGAAGAAAGTGTTATAATAATAAAAAAGTGGACAGAGGATACAGAAAGTAATGGTTTTAAATGGATGAACTCAAATGCCTACGGAATCGAGCGGTAAATTTTGATAATGAGAGTGGAAGAGTATTTTCAGGATGAAAAGGAAGCAGCTCAAAGTAAAGATGTGACCTAAGTCATTGACAGGATATCAAAGTGCTTAGGCGTATCGAAGAGTACAGGGTATTGTATTGCAAAGGAGAAAAGAGACTCTCAGGGATTTTCGGAACCTCATATATATAATGGAAGGTCTGAAATGAAACATCAAAGAGTTCATGCAGGGCGTAATTTGCAGAAGAATGTACGACTTTTACCACGAAAGGAGATTCCCATGTTTGAGGATTTGAATCCGAAATTGATTGAAGAAACCCGATTTTCTATCCATGAGAAAATGTATGGTACATTGAAGAAATAGTGAAGAGGGATACGCAATATTTTATCAGGATGAAACTTGGTATGGTAAAATTCATACTAAATAATACGGATGGGTTGAATCTCTTCAACAAAAAGATAATAGCAACTTCAACTACTGCCATTTTCGCGTACTGTTGGTAAACAAAATACTAATGATTACCATAATGAAATGAAAGGGCAGCATTTTCAACATGAGTTCAGAAAAATTGTACATATTCTACCTCATAAATCGGCAATAGTTATTGATGAGGCAGTTTACCTCACCATGATTGATCCAGAGTTTAAGATTCCTACAGAAAGTTGGACAAAAGACAAGGTAATTGAATGGATTCTGAAATAAAAAGTTCCTTTACCTCTGGGAATTACAGATGAAAACATTTCTCAGCTTTCGGTACAAGTTCTTTATGGTATGTGCAAATCATATCATATGTTGAACAGGATATGACAAGAAGAGGGTCGTTATGACATAAAACCGCTGTGGGTTTCAGTTGCTCATTGTAAATTCAAAGCAATAGAATTGATATGGGCATTTATGGAAGACAAAGTTGCAAAAGAAAATGTAACCTTTGAATTATAAGATGTAAGGTAGCTTCAAATAAAAACGATGAATGGTGAAAAGTCACAGCAGAGTTATGGACAAATTGTATCACACATGCGAAATCTGAAAAGAAGAAATACAGAACTTACGTGGCTCATTGACCACAGATCTGGAATAGGTGAACCTGAGGGGCTATATCGCGAGGTGTGGCTACTCTGGGGAACTGACTGGAATATCGAGAGCGCGAGTTCTCATGCTCCCAAGCTAAGATGTGATCGCCGTGTCGACAGCAGAATGGTACCAGGGTTAACAAATCCTTTGACATCCTGGCCTGCCCTCCTCAGCAGAGGGGGACAGGCGGGGGTCTCGGAGGAGGTGCTTTAACGGGGACTTTGGGATACCAGGTCGAATCCATTAGTATGTAGACCCGCCCTCCGCAAGCGGGGCTCTGTGGGGGGTGTTTCTTATTTCCCTAGCTTCTCGTGGGACAAAAAAATGTTACACAACAAAAATAAATTGCAAAACACAAACAATGAGGGATCCGCTTCGGGTCCCTCTCCCAAACCACCGCCAAAAGTGGGAGACTCCGTAAGGGACAACCCACCAGAGGCGGTGCGAAACAGTGATGATGGTGGAGACAAAAATGTCGAAGCCGTAGGAGTGCAACTAACGGAACTCTCCGTAAAGAAGAGGAACCGTAGTGGTGCACAAAAGAAGAGAGACCGTAATGCACGGCTCGCAAACCGCAGCCAAGGCTCCTCACAGGGGGCAGTGGCTGCGGGAAATTTACCCGGAGCAACTCCTCAGGCTTATTCTATAGGCAAGAGGAACAAGGGCTCCGGAGAAACTCCCCCAAACAGGGAGTTGAAACGGCAGAAGGCCCTGGTAACACAGGGTCTTACATTCGCACAGATGGCCAATAACGCCCTGGTGAGGGTTGTCGTTGCGTCGGGTTATCCTGATGATTGTCTGACTCTTGAGGACTTGGACAGTTTGAGGGACGAAATCTCAAAAGGGATTGACGCATTACCTCGCGAGGGACGCGCCCCCAGATTCAACGACATCTTCCTTAGGTCGGGAGCCATCGTTGTAGAAGCCGCTGACATCTGGTCGCGAAACTGGACTGTCGAGAAAACCCCAACGTTCAGGCTAAAAAAAGGTCTGAACTTGGATGTCAAGGGGACGGAGTGTCTGCAAAGGTACCGCAGAGCGACCGTACTGATTCCCGGTAACCCCGAGAGTCCGGCGACCGTTCTGGGGCGCCTGAGTTTTCAGAACCCATCCCTACGGACTGATTCGTGGAAGGTATATTCCGACGGGCAGGGATCCAGGCCGAAGGGGAGAGGCTGGATTCTGGTTGTTGTACTTCCTGAATCCTCGATCAGAGCCCCGGCGGCTCTAGATTATCGTCCCTATCTAGGGGCGAGTAGGGTTACCTTCCGGGTGACCCAACTGGGATCCGCAGGGGTCCCAGAAGCGTCCGGAGATGCCCCGAAATAGCCTCTTAATGGCTGAGACGGGAATCTCCATTACGCAGATTAATTTGCACCACAGCAAAGGCGCCTCGGCGGCTCTAGCCAGACGCATGTCTGTGGTGCAGACAGGGCTCGCCCTAATACAAGAACCCTGGTTATACAGGGAAAGGATTTGTGGCTTGTCAGGATGTGGCTCCATATACAAGGGGCCACACGAAAAAACGCCAAGGGCATGCATAGCCGTCAAGGGTATGGATGCGATCTTGGTGCCTAAATTCTGCTCCAGAGATCTCACCGTTATTAAGGTGAGACTCAGGGGCAGTAGCGGAGAAAGGCTAGAGGTATTTATTGCCTCGGCTTATTTCCCTGGTGATGCCGGGGGACCTCCTCCTCCCAGAGAGGTGGAGGCTCTAATTCGGTATTGTCAGGAGAATAAGATTCCTCTTCTGTTGGGCTGTGATGCTAACTCTCACCACACGGTGTGGGGAAGCACAAACATCAATGACAGAGGGAGAGATTTAATTGAATATATAGCAGGCACAGATCTGGAGATTCTGAATCGGGGTGATACTCCCACATTCCAGACCAAAAACAGGAGTGAGGTTCTCGATTTGACTCTATGTTCAGGTGCACTGAGGAGCAGGGTAGTTGATTGGAGAGTCTCCGATGAGGAGTCTCTTTCGGATCACAAACACATAGTGTTCCGATTAACCCTAGGAAAACCGGTGGTTTCTAATATCAGAAACCCCAGAAATACACTTTGGGACTCATATAAAGAGGAACTCGAAGGGAGGCTTGCGGAATTCTCTGACAACATCATATGAGAACAATTGCCCCACAAGCACTATCATGTCTAGGAAGGGAGCAGAATGGTGGAACACCCACCTCGAGAGACTCCGTAGAAAGGCAAGAATGTTGTGCAATAGGGCGAATAGATCTAAATTGCCTTCGGACTGGGACATCTATAAGAGGGCCAAGTGCGAATACAATAAAAATATAAGGAAATATAAGCAGGAAGATTGGAGGGGCTTTTGCGAGGAATCGAAAAGCATTCCGGAAACAGCGAAGCTCCACAAGATCCTAGCGAAAAATCCGGAAGCTCGCCTCGGGCTCATAAGGCTCGATAATGGTGAGTTTGCCGAGGATGAAGAAACAACGCTGAATCACCTGATGGAAGTTCACTTCCCGGGGTTTCAGCGAATCGGAACCGACCTAGAGGAGGAAGACCGGGGCCAGGGGGTGGAGAGGGCCGACTGGAGTTTCGCCGCTAAGGTCGCTAATTACAAAAAGGTGGAATGGACCGTAGGGTCCTTTTGCCCCTTTAAATCACCAGGGGCGGATGGCATTTATCCAGCGCTTTTACATAAAGGCATGGATTTGGTCGTCCCTCCTCTGACGAAATTATTTAGGGCAAGTATAGCCCTTAAACACGTGCCATCGGCATGGAAGGATGGAAGGATGGCAGAGTGGCCTTCATACCCAAACCTGGGAGGGAGGGTTACACTGCTGCCAAAGATTTCCGACCAATCAGCCTAACGTCCTTCATTCTGAAGACGCTAGAGAGGCTGGTCGAGAGATACATTAGGGATGAGGTGCTTTTGGCCTCCCCGTTGCATAGAGGGCAGCATGCTTTCCAGGCAGGCTGCTCGGTAGAAACTGTGCTCCATGCTGTTGTAGCAAAATTGGAGCAGCAGTTGGAACAAAAGGGGTACGCTGTGGGCGCTTTCTTGGATATAGAGGGTGCCTTGAGCAATACTCCTCCAGAAGTCATCTGTCGAGAGGTTTGGAGATGTGGCGTGCCAGTTCGGCTAGTATGCTGGATAGGAAGTATGCTACGCCGAAGAAGACTCGAAACCAGATGGGGTGAAGGCCTAGTGAGGGGGATAGCTCCGCGGGGGTGCCCACAGGGGGGTGTCCTGTCGCCCCTCCTGTGGTGCATTGTAGTGGACGGCCTCCTTCGAAGGCTAAATGAAGAAGGATACTATACCCAAGGATATGCGGGCGACTTTGTAATCCTAGTTAGGGGGGCTCATCTGGAAACACTGATGGGTCTTATAAGGTCGGCGCTGCCCATCGTAGAGCTCTGGTGCGATAGCACAGGGCTCTCGGTCAATCCGGAAAAGACCAACCTGGTCATTTTCAAGAGGAATTATAAAGTTCCGAAAGCTGACGCTCCTGTATTTTGTGGTGGGAAGCTGACGTTTTCAGACTCGGTTAAATATCTAGGAGTAATCCTGGATAGCAAGCTGAGCTGGGCGAAGCACCTGGAGACCCAATGCAGGAAATTTGTTATGACTTTTTGGATGTGCAGGAGAGCCTTTGGGTTGACGTGGGGTTAGGGCCTAAAATGCTTGCATGGCTCTACTCTGCTGTCTTAAAACCCAGGCTCCTACATGCGGCCGTGGTTTGGTGGCCACGAGCGGAATATAAAACAATGCAGGACAGGCTGCGAAGATTACAAACGCTAGCATTTAGGGGTTTGACTGGAGCAATGAGGACTGCGCCTACAGCGGCGATAGGATTCATGCTCTGTGAAGAACCCCTACATATTGCGATAACCGCCAGAGCGGCTCATGCGATGGGCCGCCTGACAAGAGCAAATAGATGGACTCCGGGGACGAAACACACTAGACTCCCGAGTGATATCAGTACACTGCCGATTCTACAGATGAGGCAAGATAAAATAACAAAACGCTTCAACTTTGCCAGAGCTTTCCGTGTCTGTATCCCAAGTAGGGATCTGTGGAAAGAAAACGGTAACCCGCTCCTCCAGGGGGAAATCTGGCATACGGATGGCTCCAGGGGAGAGGGAGGGTCAGGAGCGGGAATTTATGACAGTAAGAGAGGGAAAGGGATAGGGATCACACTTGGGCGACATGCCACTGTCTTTCAAGCGGAGGTCCTGGCCGTCCTTCGCTGTGCTGAAGTACTAATAGAGGAAAACGTTGCTGGCAGACAGATCACGATCTGTTCGGACAGCCAAGCGACACTAACTGCAATCAGGAAACCAGACATAACATCAGAACTGGTTTGGGAATGCAAAAAGGCATTAAACCAACTTGCAGAAAGAAACAAAGTTGCTCTTATATGGGTCCCTGGCCACACAGGGATCAAGGGCAACGAAAAGGCGGACCAGTTGGCAAAGTGCGGCGCAGCGGGCGAATTCGTAGGACCGGAACCGGTACTGGGAATAGCGCCATGCAGTGTCGGGATGGCTATTAAAAACTGGATCCGAACAAAACACAGGGAATACTGGGAATAAACCAAGGGGTGTCGTCAGGCGAAATCCATCCTGGGGTATACCTATAGGATGGACAGAGCCAGGGAAATCCTGAGTTTACCCAAGAAAGACATAAGGACAGTGGTACGGACCCTAACAGGGCACAATCACTTGAACTATCATATGCACAATATGGGGTACAGCCCCACGACAGAGTGCAGGAGGTGCGGCAGGGATGACGAAACATCCCTGCATGTATTATGCCAGTGCCCGGCATAAGCTAGGCTCAGGCAACAGACCCTCGGTGTCCATTTTATGGAAACAGAGGAAATCGAAACGCGATCGGTGGTCGACATACTAGGCTTCGTCAAGAGGTCTGGGGTCAACTGCTGAGAGTGAAGAAGTAAGGGTGTGGCACAATAGGCTTTATAGCTTGAGCGCCAGGGGAGTTCTCTAATGGATTTCCCGCCCGTATGAAACCTAACCCTAACCCTATAACCATTTAGTTAGGAGAGGACGGCGATAGTGCTGAAAGTGACAGTGGATCAGAATTGAACTTTTTATCCTCCTAGGTACAAAATGTGCTATTAAAAATATTACTTCAACATTTGAATATTATATATTATTTGAATCATGTGAATGACAAATATTGATTAGGGGCTGTTTGACCTAGTCTCCTGGCTGCCACTGGCAGACAAGGCAGCCAATGGCTGAATTCTGGTGGGCTCTGCTACAGAGGGACTCTACTGTAAGGGCCCATGCATACTCGAACGCAAAAGCAAACGCGTAGCTGCGTTCCAGTGTGCTAACATTAGATGAAGCTATGCTCGATCCTATGTTAGCGCATAGAACAAGCTTCGCGTTTGCTTTTGCGTTCGAGTATAACTGGGCCCTAAACGCGTATGGGCCGAGTTTATCGGCAAGACAGTATTTTATTTCTTCAGCATCTGCTGTACATACACTTTGTGGATTTTTAACTGAGTTCCGAGACTCGTCAAAAAGCTTTTACTTGAATTTTCATTTGCGATACTTGATTCCAAGAGTAGTGACCTTGTATCCTAGAAATACCGTGCAGAATACCACTCCCTGGTGTCACGTAGCCTTCAGCATGGTTGTTCTCGCCCAGCCTTGGGCTTTTTTTGCTTCGGCGCCATCCCTGGACCATTATCCACAACTGCTTCTTAAAGGTGGATTTCCGTATGGGCGACAGAAACGCACGTCTTAATTTGGGTAAAAACAAGTCGCGCGATAGGTGATTCATGACGAGTTTCTCACGGGGTGGCTGGAAGCAAGTGGCGAGCAGTGGTACTTCGGGGCCGTGTCGAAAGTCGGAAATCAAACGGACCCTTTTTTTTAACGTTTGGTGATAGAAAGAGAGATCCATTCGATTTTCGACTTCGAGACGGCCCCAAAGTCCCACTGCAGGTCAGTTTCCAATGTGTTGTCTGTAGTCAGCACAGTTTGATTATCTGCAGCAGTAGGTTGTACATGACAACATGGATCAGTTAATAATTAATCTTTTCGAGGATGGGGAAGATGAAACACTTCAAAGATGCAAGGTTGTTGACGCACAAGTCCTATTAATTTTGAATTATCAATAATTATAATAGATGGACTGCAGAGACAAACAATAATATGTAATGTCTTGCATTAAAATAAAAAGCCTATGATGTTACGGCCATGAATTATGACAACTTGGTTGAAGTGTCTGTTTATTTTGGAAAATCAAACATTTTATTTCTCTGTCCCAAAGCCAATAATTCTAACATCAAACAGTACCTAATAAATTATACTAAGAATGATTAACTTGTATTTTTCATGCTGGTTAATTATCATAATATCTTCGAATTCGTCGAAAGTGTGCAAATACTCATATGCTTAATATACGAGAAATCCGAATACCTTGAAGAACAGTTTATGGCTTTATTACACTATCATTAAAGCTTCTTGAGTACATGCGTAAAGAAATATACTTCATTTTTCAAAATTGAAGTGAGTTTCAGAGACATAAATTCACATTCTTTCAAGTTATGTAAGATGGAAATTCTCCACTTTAATAGTTTGACAAAGCGAAATTGATAATAATTAATTAATAAAAATCTCTAGAATTTTTAGAGAGCAACCTAAAGCGTGTCATTCCTCAAGGACTCTAGATGGGATATTTTTCTCATAATATGTTTTAGTGACTATATAATATTTCAACAAAATGGAGAAACGATTTTTATTGAGTCTCCTAATACTTTGTCTGGTACTATCGCTGGAAATAGCGGCTTCTTCTGAAAAAAATTATGGTAAGTGACTTTTTTTTACATTCTTATAATTTCTTCTGATGAAGTATTAAATTCGTACTAAATTCCTCACCCCAGTTTATAAACGGACCTCCTCATTTTGAGACCCTATGAAGCCGAAAAACCAATTTTGGCAATGCTGTTTTTCTGACAGTCTGTCTTCCGCGAGGGGCTATTCACTCAGAATTCACGACTTAAATCAGCAAATTAAAGAGTGAACTTAGTGAGTTCAAAACCGAAATCACTCGCACTCACTGAGCAGTCCGGAAAATACGTCGCCATGGCAACCCATGCGTCGCCTTCTTTCGCATGCATAGAAGGAAGACGCACGATGAGTTCCTCGCTGAATTCAAAAAGGAGCTCACTGAATTCAGAAGCGGAAATCAGTGGAGATCAGGTGAAATCACTGAACTCAGCGTCGTCTGATTTCAGAGTGAATCGCCCCTCGGTCTTCCGTCCGTTAAAACGATAACTTTTGGAAAAATGAACAGATCAAATAGAGCAATGATATACAGTTTTTATAAAGACTCTTTGTTTTGGATGTGTTAACTGAAAATTAAACATGAAATAATAATTATTATATGATAGAAAATTCCAATTTAGAGCTTAACAAAGCGAGATATGGAAAAAAGTCTGTGGGCGGAATCGCAGCTTTCCAAAAGGTCTATAAAATTGTTTTCAAAGTGTTATTTTGAGAGGATAGAACAAGTTCATAAGTACATGTTTCTTGGAAGTTTATTTACTGCCGACGGGAAGATCGATGGAGGAATAGCCAGGCATATAAGCGCGATTAAGAAGGTTTTCGGCAGGGTAGGGGCCATTACCAAACTAAAAAAATATAACAAATGAAGCTAAAATTGCTTTATATAATTCTATACTTGCACCCACTGTGCTGTACGGTAGGGAGACCTGGGCCTACCAAGAAAAGTATAAGAGTAAAGTTAGCGCGGTTGACATGCAATACCCGCGCAATGTGTGTGGTAAAACGCTAATGTATAATATCAGTAATGAGAGGATTCTCAAAAAATTCGGATGAAGTAAATGGTAGCGTACCCAGAGGCATAATAAAAAATTAATGGTGGAAATGTATGAATGAGACCTTAAATCTGAAACATATGAAAAGCCAGAGAAACACAAAAGCTTGCATGAGAAAAGGTATGCACGCAAAGAAAGATAAAGCGGTCTGCCAGGACAGAAAAGTGTGGCCACACTTAGTTCATAAGAAATGCATGGTGAAGCATTTCAGCGAAGTGAGATGCGCCTGAAACAAGAGATCTTGGATAGTAATGGGACCACGTGGAGAGCTTTACATGACGACTTTGTAAAGCTCTTCGCCTAGGTGCTTGCTAGTGAAATTGATCAGCGACCTGAGTCGGAGAAATTCTACCCCCCCCCCACCCACTCTACCGTAGAAGGGATTTGGCTGTCAAGGGACGCTTAGAGGGGGGGGGGGGGCAGAAACATTAAAGCGTGAAGCTGGCGCAATAGCGGGTGACATTATAGCGAGAAATGAGTCTAGACAGTAAATAGGGCAAATAAATAGACTTGTCAGCAAGTACCGTGAATCTATCAAATAACATACATTCTATGTTCACATGGAGATACGTATTTGTTTTATCAATATGCAGCCTTGAAAATAAATATAAATGAACAAATTTGTGTCGAGAATCGTGCGTAAAGTGCGACTGTTGCGATAAGAATGTGTGCCTCAGGCCTACAGACCGTTGAGAAATTTCATATTTACATGTCAACCACTTTGTTATCTAGAAAATTAAGTTTGTGGATTTTTTGAAAATCAGGGGTTCAAAAGAGATCATTTTTCTACAATTTAAATTAATTGTGGAAAGACTTAATTTCCAATCGGGCAGATTCTACAATTCAAGTCGAAATTAGGAGACACGTATTTTTCCGATTGAAGAGAAAAAAATTTCTGCAAAGATACGAGTAGTTTAATTTTGACGTTCATTTATCAAAAAAAAAAAAAAATGCATTTTGTCATTAGAATTCTTTAGTTTATAGACTTGGCATGAAATCGAATGTTTGCATTTTCCTCGAAAACGACGAAAGATACCAAAAAAAATATTATGATAAAAGTTTGAAGAAAAAAATAAAGAAGATTTTCTGTAACACCCAACTTTTTATTTTTCCCGAAACTTTATAAACGTTTCTGCTCACATAAGGAAGATATGCTGTCAATTTTATGTGGGCTGAACCATTGTAGAGTCAGGGAAAAAATGTTTTCCCCTCAAAAATTGTATGTTTGAATGTATCTTAGTAACGATGCCGGATATCACAAAAGAGAAACAGGTGTCTTTTCATGCTTTTAAAGAGCTGAAAACTTGTATTTCAACATTTTTGTATCCTTCGTTGTTTCCAAGATAAGTGCGGTAATTACATTTTATGAAAACAAATTCGTCTAGGCTCAAAAACGGTTTACTCCGCATAAAAATCACAGGAGGTCTTTCTTATAAAGCAGGATGATGCATATTTTTTTTCTCAAGTTTGAAAAATACGTGACAGAAAGTTGGGAACGATTTTACAATGTTCATCATCTGTGGAAGTTTGTTAAGTAAAAACGAAATCATTGGTAATCAAAAATAATTTATACTACTGTATTATATTATCGAACCTCTCACCGGAAGACTTATTAAAAATTACCCTTGCCTTTGAAAGGAGATAGCGACAGCCATAATATAGATACAAATATTGTTATCAACCCGTTGGAAAATTAATTAAATTCTGCTTTCTATGAGCATCAGTTTATGTAATTTTTCCATGTGGTTATTGAATTATCACGTGAAAAATAAATTCTGATTTTAAAGGAATTTTATTTTTGTCTTTTCCACGCGAAAGTCCAGTATCCATAAGGCCAAATTATATCAACTAGAGCTCATTCAACGCAGAATTTTGTAATCCTTGCAAAAGTTGAAAAAAATGGTACATCACACTGTAAAACATAACTGTATTTACAAATTTGTGTTTATTTTTCAAGTGTCATTTAATAAAATAATAAAATCAGTAAACCAATTATCGATTTTCTTATGTTATGAAATTGTCCCTTAAAAATAATAACCAATAATTACCAATATAAAATTCTGAAATAAAAAAGCGACCTGCATTTTTTGAAAATTCAGTAAATCTGCGGAATCCCAAGAGAAAGGACATTAACGGATTTTTCGAGTTGCGGATTATGAATTTGAGATTAAAAATCAAACATTGAAAATAGCGATACAAATATTTAAGAAATTTAATAAATTCGCAGATTTTAATTAGAGCCGGTACTACAGAAGTTTCTGAGTCGAAGAAATAGAATTTATGCTCAAAATTAAAAAAATAACCTAAATATTCAAAATTTCAGTATATATTTTTTGGATTTCCAGGATATTTAGTTGGAAGTGGCTAATAGGGGCTCAAAATACGAATTTCGGGTCAAAATTCAAAAAGTTGACTCTAATTTTGAAATTTTGGTCAATCTGGTAGATTTTTATGAAAGTGAGCAAAATACGAATTTGAGGTCAAAACCCTTAAAGGAAAAAGTAACCTAAATTATGGAAATTCGATGTAATTGGTCTTCGTGTCTCAGAATACAAATTTAAGGCCAAAATTCAAAATTTCGAAACTTGACAAAAATTTTGAAAATCTTATACATTTGGTAGATTTTCAATGAAAATAAGTGCGAGGGGATTTTCTGGTCGTAAAATACGAAGCAGGAGTCAGCATTTTAAAATTTTACTGAAATTTAGAAAATTTTATTAATTTGGTACTTATCCATGAGATTCAGTACGAGGGGTTTCGGGACACATAAAAGGAATTTGGATTCCACATTCAAAAATTACAAAATCCAAGAAATTAATTAAAAACTTTTTTAATTTCATCACATTATTTGATTTCCCTGAAACTCAGTAAGAGGTGGGGTTTTAAGTAACAGAATACGAATTTGAGGTTAGAATAGAAGAAGTTGGAATAAATTTTGAAAATTTTATTTAATTGAGAAATTTTCATCGAAGTCTGTACGAGAAAGTTTTTTGAGTCACAAAAAAGGAATTCGCGTCTCAAAATTCAAAAAGCTGACACCAATATTTTGAAAATGTTATTAATCTGGTATATTTTTGTGAAAGTCAATGCGATAGGTTTTTTTCGGGGTGAACCTTCGTATTTTGAGACTCGAAAAACTCCTTTGTTTTAGAATTCATGGAAATCTGCCAAATTAATATCATTTTCAAAATTTTAGGTTAACTTTCTGCTTTGATGAAAAGTAACTAATTTTATAAAATCTTCAAAATTTTAGTAAACTTTTTGAATATTTTAATTTTGTCTGCATCCGGAATGGTCTAACATAAATCGTCTCGATCCCTGGTCTATTCATCTACTTTTTGTTTTTTGTAAGAATGAAGTTTGGAACAATTGAAACAATGCACCCTCTGAATCAATTTAGTTCGCTATCTCGGATCATTCATCAATCTGAAGTTAGCTTACTAAACAAGACACAGAAACTGGTACTAAAATAAGACTATTTGTGAGGTCATATTAGAACGCCCAAAAAAGGATCCCAGATAAAAATGAATGCCAAGTTTGTACTGTGCAGTATCTGTATCCTGAACGTCGCTATCACCCTTCAAAGTCAATGCTAATTTTTAATGGGTCATCTGTTCAGTGTTCTGATACTATCCGTCGGTAGCATACGCGATTTCGTTATATTATGTAATATACATAGCATAATAAAGAAAATAAATTAACGTGTATAATTCTTGCAGAGACAGCATCAGTTCAGCACATTCGTGAAAAGCGTGCAGCTCCATACAAAACCCCATCTGATGAACTTCCGCAGCTTGTCGCACATGACCGAGTAGAAGTAAGACGAGGAGATACAAGACTTGGCGATGCATTCGTGATAAGCCTTCATTATGCCGTAGTGCGCGCTAGCATCTTTAATGATACATCAGTTCTGGGGCTCAGAGCTGTATGGCATCTACCAATGTCAACAGTACTTACAGGTCATGATATAACTCATATTGGACACCCGATTGGTCAAGACATAAGACGTTGCACACCCAATGTTGCCCTCATTAGGACTTCTGGAGCCCTCCCAACGGGTAGAAGAGCAGCAAATCAACTTTTTCGACTAATATTTAGTCCCAGGGCGATTGAGTGGGCTGCTCGAGAAGCCTTACGTGAATCAAGGACCAATTAGTACCGTCACTTGGATACAATATTTGAACCTGGATGACTTCATCGGTTTCACAAAGTTGAACGTTTATAATGTTGAAATTGACATCAACACTAACACAAGCAGAAAATTCCGAGTTAGAAACAATAAAAGAAACACATTAAGTGAAAAATATCACTTTGTACATTTTTTTATTTGTGTATGGAGTATGCGTGCTTTACTTAAAATTTTGCAAGATCTTTTTGGTTCAGGTACCACTTCTGGTTCAATCTACAGAGAAAACATACATCAGCTTTCTTAATTTGTAGCAAAATAGTTCAATTCAATTTGAATTAAAATTAAGGAAATTAAACTAGACCATTGTCCAGTTTAGTCTTTTTAAATTAGTGTTCCTCCAGAGATCGCAAAAATGTGGCCCACTCTGGAAAAGCCCAACTGACCCCTCGCTGGGGCCAACTCAACTTCCCTCTTTGTGCGTCTTAAAAATTTTCCAAAAACGATCAACACTTTGAAACTAAAATAAGAAATTACTTTAAGAAAGATTGTTCGATTGAATATTGTTTGACTGTTAGCATTGTGGGGGCCATACGAAGGCCCTTCCAAGGGTCTACAATATGTGCTTCTTTGTCAGTTCTTTTATGATTTATTCATAATGATAGCGAATAATATTAAGATAGAATAGGTGTTTTCCAGTCTTTTGACGTTTAATTAAAACATGGTCGATAAGTTTCAATTTGGATCCGAGTTACTTTCAAGGCGCAATTTTGCAGATGATACAATATTTCGTAAGAACATCAAATTTAAATAATAAATATGAAGTAATAAAAGTATATATATTGTGCTTACCTTAGCAATCTTGTGCAATTCCGTAGAACAATTTCGTCGTAGAACGTTTATCGTCATTTTGAATATTTGTAGTAAAAGTTTTTTGCAGAGGTTATAATCTAATACATTTGTTATTTTTCATAAGAATTTCGGCAGTCACAATATAAATTTTACACTTATTAATTCACTTTTTGAATGCCAACATTTTTTTCAACAATAACAAATGTATTTTGTTATGAGTGATCAAAACAAACAAAAAATGTTAATACAAATCTTTATTATAACTCGGATCCAAGTCGAAACGTGTTGGACATTATTTAATAAAATTTTTTAAAAAACGGAAAAGGCCGGAACTAACTTAATATGTTAACAAATAATATTGGGTGACAAAAATTCGAGCGCCAACTGAAAATTTCCACGCAGGGACATATAAAAGGTCACTTTTCTTTTATGTATACAACTTTTCTATTTTCAAATAATTTGTTAGAAATAATGACAATTGAATCAACAGAGAAAATAAATGAATTACACTCTGAAAGCAATTATTTCTTATTAGAATTTATCAACAGATTGCTGTATTTTGAAATTTTGGTAAAAACAAATACTATGGAAGTATAAAGCGGCCGTTATTCGCTGGGTAGAAATTTCCCTAGTGAGTATTGGCAAATAACATGCTCTTGAGTATTAAGTCAAGTTATGAAATTTTGTTCGTAGAATGAATTTGTTTATTGACAATGTGTGGTTGAACATTTCTGCATCGTTGGACTAACAAATCATTCTTTCGTAAAATATTCATGAAAAATTGATTCAAATTTTAGGTGTTAGTGAAAAACGAATGCAATCAACAATACAATTGTGAACATCTATTTGTTATTTTTGCTCATTTATATCAATTTTGAGAAACAAATTCCGATTTTGCCCTGTTTTACATACGAAATTTGAAAATATTTTCAAGAAATGATAAGTCTGAATGCTTAAGATTTGGAAATAGTCCAGTCATCTGGCACTATTATCCGGTAATTTCAAAGGAATCATTTTTTTCTCTTAAATACTTCATTTGCGGGTGTTTTCCATAATGGGCCAGGTTCTGTGAACAGAATGTTGGCCCGAAACACGGAATTTATTGTCAGGGTCATCTAATCATTCCCTTATCATTGAACCAAGGAAATAAATATTTTGAGCGGGATGAAGCACCGAAGATTTTTTTAATAATACATTATTGATCAACAATATAACTTGAAAAAATAGACGGGAAGCGTTTCCTTGCAAGATCAGCGTTTGAATTTATTGTGAGGGTAGTTTGTACATCCTTTAAATATAGAAACAAGGAGATCGATATTTTGTACGGATTAAAGCATCATTGGTTTTTTATTAATACATTGATCAAGAATATCACTTTAAAACATACATAGGAAGCGTCATTCAGCAGGATTTGTATTATAATTTATTTTTAAACTACCCTGAAAATAAATTATAATGCAAATCCTCCTGAAGAAGTGACTGAAAAAATCATGTGTATTTGGAGGTTTTTTTCCGTTTACGTTGTCAAAATATTAAAACTATGAATAACTATATATCTATTACAAATTTTTCTTCATATTATGCAGTATGGATTGATGTTAGCGAATGAAAAACGTCTCAATAAATATTAACTTCACTGGAAAATTATAATAAACTAAAAAATTGATAATGAAATCTCTAAAGTCATGCAAATTATTTACATCACCTTTTTCCAGTTTTCAGCACTAATTTATATTGCGATTACTACTCACTGTGACAAGTCAGTTCTCCGATTTCATTTCATGCATTTTTGAAATTAATTAAATTATGATTTGTAACGAAATATGGAAATAAAATTTTGTCAGCCTCGTCCTAGTCTTCGTGACCGGTCACGATTACTCGAGCAACTATGCTTTTGAAACATCCCTATAATCGTGACCGATATTTCTTAAACGAGAAGGTACTGAATGAAGATTTTACTTAATTTTATGAAACAAAAAGTTATTTTTAATAACAAAAAAATTATTTTTGTCCCGATCAAGTAATTTCTTGACATATTAAAAGCTTATGCAATGAGACGCCTTTCCTAACCAAATGTTAAGCTATTTTCGACGTTTCGTGATTCATCGCCACCGTCAATACAAATTAATTTTTTTTTTACCGATGTGCACTATTTATATAAAAGAACTAATTTGGTTTCCACAACAAGCACTGTTCAAACTTACTTATAAATATTTTTGGGTTGTATTGTTATACGGAAAATACTTATTTCTGGCGTTTACACCTCAAAACTCACGATTACTGGGAACGTCCCGATTACTAGGACATCTCCTTACTGTACATTTGGTGCCGGGTCCTTTCCATCACCCATAAGCTGTGCATTTTTTGGCATTTTTCACTGAAATTTCTATTAGGGACGCACATTATAGATTAAAAATAAATATTTAACCATTTTTATTCAATGAATAAATAATTTTTTGAATAAATAAATTTCTATCACACATAGAATGTGCAGTTCTACGCATTTTTTACTGCAATTTCTGATAGGGGGATTTATTATAATTAGCAAAATGCCAATCCACTATTAGAAATACTTATGTTGCATTTTTTAAGCATTATTAATAATGATTTCTACTAGTCATATTTATTTTTTTGAAATATTCTGAACTCTAGGTCTAGGTCTGTACAGACAGCCTTTAAAGTTTCACAGAATAAAGTCATTGTAGAAATGTCCGTGACCTAAAATTACGTAGTCAGATTTTGAAAAGCATTAAGAAAACTCATAAAAACGAGAAATTATTATCAATAATGCATTAAAAAAGCAACACAAGTATTTCTACTAGTGAATTGGTTTTTTGCTAATTGTCAAAAACCACCCTAACCGAAATTGCAGTGAAAAATGCGAAAAACTGCACATTATGTGGGTGATGGAATTTTATTTAATTGAACAATAATTTATTGATTAAAAATGATTGAATATTCATTTATGATCTGTAATAAGCGTCCCTAATAGAATGTTGAGTGAAAAATGCTAAAGAATTAATACTTGATGGGTGATGGCAATTTACTTATTTGAACAATTATTCATTTATTGATTGAAAATGATTGAATATTAATTTTTAATCTGTAATAAGCGTTCCTATACAGACATTTCAGTAATAAATGCCGAAAAAATGCCCATTTGATGGCTGATGGGAATTCATTTATATAAACAATTATTTACTTAATAATCAAAAGTATTTAATTGTCATTCATCTTATAATGAAATAATTATTTAATGACTATTACTTGACTTCAAAACTTTGTTAAGAAAATGGTCGTAGTTTTGTTCCGCGGTGCGATTTCGTCGCCGAACTGATCAAGGGTACTCTTTTCAAGGTCATTACTTGTGTCATATTAGGGTTGCGAACATTTTTTTCAACTTACGCAAAATATAGTCCTCTTGTATTCATTCTTTGGAAACTTTCTTTTGCGACAAGCCCAAAAGGAACTATTTACAAAAAAAAATTGGGGTTTTTTGAAAGGCCGTAATGCCTAGACGCCCTAGACTATTGGTGGTAAAACACCTTTTTTTTATTTTAACGCAGAATTTTACCTACTTCAATTTTTGTGAGAACACTTTTATCCCTAAAATGCACAGGGAAGCACCAATCCACTGCCATGTGAAATTTTTCACCTTTTACCAAAAAAATTTCCGTGTTCTGGGATACAATTTTGTTCATAGAACCTGACCCCTTATTATACACCCCCAAATGAAGTATTAAGAAGAAAAATAATTACTCCTTGAAAAAAACTGGATTTGAACCATTTTTCCGACCAGATAACTGGACTAAAACCATTTCAGCTTTGTGAATTTTTATTTCAAGAAAAAATACAGAAAAAAATCACTATCAGCTGCAATTATTTCAGCTGCATTTATAGAACAGAGATAATGCTAATAATATTCAACTTAATCCTTATAAATAATTTTTATAAACAAATATTCACTAGTGTTTTTTCTCATAGAAAAAATTGTTTGTTTCACGCTAGTTGCTAATATTTTTTATCAGACTCATAATTTATAACGAAACATTAGCATAATTAGACATTTACTGTTTTTATAAACAATTTGATGAACAAATTCTTAATAAATAAGTTTTTCTCATGAGCGAATTGATTTTTCTGAACAAAAGAGATGCGCAACCTTCTTCAAAGGCATTTATATACTTCGAGCTTTATGAAACATTAATATTATAGATTGTTAATAACAACTTATTTGAACAAATGTATCAGATGGTACTTTTCTCGTAGAAAAAAAAACATATTTCATCTTAAAATATTATTGAAATCATATTTCTTGCGATGATTACACCAAAGAAATTGTTGAAAAAATAATTTGTGTGATTGTTTTAAACATTTTTCAGAACAAAAACAAAGATTCATTATTTTCACATACCAAAGAGGAATATAAGACATCAAATAGCAATGTGCGTAATTGTTAATAACAATTTCCTTTAGAAAATGTCACAATCTTCCCGTTGATCGTATAGAAAAAGGCTATTTCTAACTACAAGACTCTCTGCAATATATTAATATTGTTGATAAGTCATAAATAAATAAGCAGGTCAGTAAATTACAATTTTTATGATGTTTAATTAAAACTTCTCTATACGCTTGATGGAAAAACTCTTGCATAAAACATTATATTCTTCATCAAATTTTAAGAGAATCATAAGTAAATGTTAGCTTATGTTAATTTTTCGTTATAAATTATGACTATTGTGAAGAATCTTAGGCACTAGCATTAAACAAAACATTTTTGCTTTAAGAAAAAAAAACACCAGCGAGCACAAAAAAGACTTGAAAATAGTTCAAATTCCCTGTGTAGAACAGGGCAAAATCGGCATTTGTTTAATAAAAAATAATGCGAATTAGCAACATTGACAAATATCACGATCTTGTTGATGTTATTGTTAACTGCATTAATTTTT
Source organism: Andricus quercusramuli (assembly GCA_932178445.1). Classification (NCBI taxonomy): domain Eukaryota; kingdom Metazoa; phylum Arthropoda; class Insecta; order Hymenoptera; family Cynipidae; genus Andricus; species Andricus quercusramuli. Next base: position 156,331 of record CAKNXH010001741.1, read on the forward strand.
TACCATCCCCTAAAATTTCAATCAACTTTTCTTAAATAGTTTAGGAAAGAATAATTTGTTAATCAAACGATGCAGTCATGTTCAATCGCACATTAAGAATAAAAAAATATATTTTTATTATAAAATTTTTATCACGTATCTTAGTACTAATGAGTAGATTATTTTCAAATACTCAGTTTTAATTTTCCTTCCAATGTCAAAAATCGTAGGCTCACTTGGGAAATTTCTAATCCGCTATTTAATCTAATCTGTCTACAAACCAATTTGCAATGGATTTTTATGTTTCTTCTTGAATAATCGTACGGCTTTCAGGTATAACGAGTCGGTTCAGAAAATTCACTTTCGATCAAACAAAAACTTCTTATATAACAACAAAATTAATAATATTTTTTTCCTAGCTTTTCAGACGTACATACTTTTTTCAGATCTTCAAATCTACTGAAAAAGAGCTTGAGTCAATGTTATACTAACTACCTAGCAATTAGTTTCAGTAGATTATAGTAAGAAACAAATTTTTTATATTTAAAAAAAAATTAATGATTAAAACCCTTTTTCTTGTGATTCGCAATGATTTGTTATTTGAAATTCATATAAAATATTAGAGAAATCAATGCCTAATTGCAATTAGTTGAGAATAGCTGCTGTTTTTACAGTTGTTTAAAGAATTTTTATAAACAAATACAGTTTTCTCATGTCATAATGAATAGGCTTATTATTTTTTTGCGGAATCTACCAAAAATATCTTACGAATTCCTCCTCGCTGTAATTTTTGTTAGCAACTGTTAATTATTTAAACAATATTTGTAAAAATATTTAAAATTTCAACATTATTCAATGAATAGGTCCATTTCTTTGCAGAACCAACTAAAAAGGTATTACTAGTGACTCCTAGCTTCATTTTGTTCAAATTGATGAAAATTATTAATTATTCAAACAAGTTTTATAAAAAAATATACAATTTGTCCACTTTTTCATGAAGATACTTATTTTTTGTATGCAATGAACGTCTTAGCAATCATTCTTCTCATCATATGTGTACAGTTAAGAAGATTTATTGATTATTCTAACAATATTTGTAAACAGATTTACCATGTGAACATTTTTCCATGATAAATATTAATTTTTGTTATGGAATCAACAAGGAATCTCTTGCTAATATTATTCCTTGTTGTCATATTTTTCTCATTAAGAAAAAGTGTTGATTATTTGAACAATATTTATAACCAAATTTAAAGTTCGCCTATTTTGCCATGATAAACATTAATTTTTTCTTTGGGTAATGAACTAATAAAAACTAGGGTCATTTAATGGTTATCAAAGGTTATAAAATAATTGTTTCAACCATTTATCATTGAAATTCAAGAATTCTGAATCAGACTAAAATCAAATTGAAAATCCCATTTAACGTTCAATAATCAAGTCAATATGTAGAATTCCTGAAAATAAAACAAGAATTCAACGATAAAATTGGGACAAACACCACAAAATGCTCCTATTGCAATTCCTAAAAAACAAAATAAAAAAATTTATTTCTTTGGACAAAAATAAAAAAGAGGAAAGAAAAATGAGAATTTATTATTATTTATAACAAAATTTTCTTAGAATAATGCCAGAAAGTACAGTTTTTGTATAACATTTTCCACTTCTTATCCACTTTTCCATTAGAATGAGGTAATCATTAATTTAATTTCAAAAATAATTGTTCAAACAATTTATTAATATTTTTTATAACATCCTCTTTGAATAATGCTAGAAAGTTGCGCTCTTTCTGAAATATTCAACTTCTTGTTCACTTTTTACATGGAGCGAGGTAATAATTAATGCAATTTAACAAAAATAATCGCTGAAACAAATTTATATTGCTTATAACTATTTTCTTTAATAGTAGTGCTAGACGGTTGCTGGTTTTTCTGAAATTCTATTAAGGTGTTAATTAATGCAAGTTACTAAATCTAATTGTTTGAACAATTTATTATTGTTTATCACCAACTTCCAGTTGCGGGGTTTTCTGAAATTTTTAGCTCTTCTTTGACTTTTTAGTTGGAAACAAATAATAAATATTAATGTTAATACAAATTTGAACAAGAAGGCTCTTAGCGAATATCTCAGAAAAAAATTATATACAATGTGATCCGTATAGAAAATTTGAAGAATATTTGAAACGTCTGGTTTATTTAAAAAAAGAGATTGTTTGAAAAATGATTCTCTCTAATGTTTATTGATTATATGTTCATAACTTAAAAGCCAGAGCAAAGTTAAAATTTGTAGAGAAGCTGCAATTTTCTAACAATTATCCAAGAGAAAATTGTTATAAATAGTACAAAAATTTGTAGAAAAAATTCGGATCGTTAAATTGCATTATTTATTACCTCACTGAGTGGAAAGTGGACAAAAAGTTGAAAATTTCAGAAAATACCGCAACTATCTAACATTATTCTGAGAGAATATTATTACAAATAATAATAAATTGTATGAAGAATTATGTTTGTTAACCTAGATAAATTATTTCCTCACTCTGATTGAAAAATGAACGACTTTATGGTGCAACTTCATAGCATTATTCTAAGAGAATACTATTATAAGTAATAACAAATAGTTCAAACGATTGATTCTATTGAATCGATTCTTACATCATTGTAATGAAATGTCGGAATCAAGTTTGAAAATTCGGAAAAAACTGCATTTTCCTAACTCTACTGTAAGAGAGAATTCCTATAAACAATAGTAAATTCTTTTTAAGAAATTATGCATAGACATCTGATTATCGATAAACTGTGATACTTTATTATTTCAAATAATAAAAAAATTCAACTCGATTCACCTAATATTAACGATTCTTAATAAAATTTACGCAAACGTCTTCTTTTTTCTTATGGGAAATACGTGTTGAACTTCAAAGGCCTTGCGAAGTTGTTATCATGGCCTAGTTTTTTTTCTGTTTTGAAAACTTCGCCTCCTGATTCCTCAAATAAACTTAAGAAAAATAAGCATTTTTTACAAATTGGAAATGAGAAGGGAACACTGGCCTTAAAATTAATTATAGACATTCAGGGCCTTCATGTGCTACTTTTTAGCAAAGTTCTATTTTTGATTTTCAAAATTTCTTCGGTTGTACATCTGATTCATTTTCCATAGAAAATTGCAATCTTTCAGCAAACTCCATAAACATTATTTGCCTAGAAAAAATATCAGCTTGAATAAGTATGAACTTGAGTGCTTAAAGAAAGTTACTTCAAATGTTTTTTTTTGTGCAAAAGGTCTCTCAAAATCGAAATTAGTACAATTTAACTAATAAGTAGTGACATTTCACAGATTCGATTAGCGAAAAGTGAGCCAGCAAAGATTAGTAGGAAATTACTATTCGATTAGTTAAGATATTTCCTAATTCAATAGTGGAAAGCAACTAATTTCTTGATATAAATAAATAGATTTACTTTGGACTGTATATAATAATTAAAAACAGTTTATAAACATGAAAAACGTGAAAAATCTAAAACTTTGATAGAAGAGCAGGATGGTTCAATATTTTTCACGCTCTTAAAAAAAAGGTCATATTGTGAAATTGTAAAAGTGATGTAGTCTGTCTCCAATTTTAAAACATTGCCTTCTGTCTGCTTGAACAAAGTTGAGAAAAATTATAATTTTTACAATTCTAAAATGGGATAAGTCATTGGCCTCAATATTAATTATACATATTCAGGGTCTTCATGTGCTACTTTTCTACAGAGTTCTGTTTTCGATTTTGAAAATTTTCCTCGGTTGTAGATTTTTCTAATATCCCATAGAAAATTGCAATGATTCAGAAAACTTTCTAAACATTATTTTTTTTTAAATAAGGATGAATTTGTGTTTCAAAGGAAGTATATTTTTTTCAAGAAGAATAATCTCGTTTCTGACGCAAGATATACTTTATTGCTTCTCTAAATAAAAATTGTTAAAACTTAACTAATTACTAGTAAAATTTTAATTTAATTGCTAATTGCTTAATTAAAATATATAAACTTACTTAGCACTATATAGCAATTTAAAAGTATTTATAAAAATGGGACAATTGAAAAATTGAAATTTTTTTTTATAAAATAACGCGATAGCGTATCATTTTTAACTCTAATAAAAGAATAATGAGGCCATGTTTCGGAATTGTAACCGTGACCTAGCCTCATGCTCTACTTTTCATCAGAATTCTGTTTTCAATCAGGGTGTTTAGCAATTCCTAGGAACAAAATTCAAGGTCTTTTCCAGATAAAGAAATCAAATTTTCCCAGAACTCCTTTTTTTACATGAAATAATGAAATAACCGTTTGTTATACATGTGATAGATGAAACATTATATTTTTTTATTGGCAAAAAATTTATAAAGAATGCAGAATCATAAATAATCAATTTCTTAGATTTTTGCGAACATAAGTCATCTTTGTTAAAATGTTGGGAATATTTTCAAATATTTGTAAAGTGTTTGAAATCGTACAAATTTTTGAAATCTTTTTGAAATCTTCGTGAAATCTTTGTGAATTTGTTGAAATCTTTTGAACTATTCAGCATCGTTGTGAAATCTTTAGAATTTTTTGCAAGATCTTTGAAATCCTTGAAATCTTTGAAATCTTTTGAAATCTTTATGAAATCTTTCTTTAATCTTTGTTTGCGAAAACTCTTGTTTTTTTTAAATCATTGAAATCTTTTAAAATCTTATACAAATAAAAACGTTTGAATTTGTTCTAAACCTTCAAAATGTTTTGAAATCTTTCGAAATCCTTATGAATTCTTTGAAATACTTGTGAAATCTTTCCTACATCTTTTGTATTTATTTCCAAATCACGGGAATATTTAAAATCTTCGTAAAATCTTTTGAAATTTTCTGAAAAAACGTGAACTCGTTTAAAATCTTTGAAATGTTTAGAATTTTTGCGTATTCTACCCTTCTAGAAATCTTTGAAATTTCCAAAAAATAATTTGAAATCTTTATGGATTCTGTGACATATTTATGAAATCTTCCTGAAAGATTTTGTATTCATTTGAAATCATTAAAATATTTGAAATCTTTGTGAAATCTTCAAAAAATTTGAAATCGTCTAAAATCTTTGAAATTTTTTGAAATCTTTGAAATCTGGTGTACACACCCCTTCTCAAATCTTTGAAATTCTTATATTCTTTTGAAACCTTTATGAAATTTCTATGAAATCTTTTAAATGTTTGTAAAATGTTTTGTATCAATCTAAAATCATTGAAGTATTTGAAATCTTTGTAAAATCTTTCAAAATTTTTGTAAAATCTTTGAAATCCTTGAAATTTCTGGGATATTTTGAAATCTTCATGAAATTTTTTAAACATTTGTGAAGCCTTTCTTTAATCTATGTAAAATCTTTTTTGTTAGATTCAAATCATCAAAACCTTTCAAAATTGTTTACAATCTTTAAAATCTGCTGTAATTGTACCCTTTTGGAAATCCTTATGCATTCATTGAAATATTTGTGGAATCTTTCTGAAAACTTTCGTATTCATTTAGTATCATCAAAATATTTAAAATCTTCGTTAAATAAATACATATTTTGAAATTTTCTAGAACATTTTGAAATCGTTGAAAATCTTTGAAATGTTTTGAAATGTTTTGAAATCTTTGACATCTGGTATACTGTAACCTATTTTAAAATCATCAAAATCCTTCGAATTTTTGGAAAGTTTAAAATTCTTCGTGGAAATTCGAAATCTTTGTGAAATCTTTGAGATCCTGTCTACACGTCTTTTTCAAATCCTTGAATTCCCTTTTAAGTCTTTAAAATGCGCGAACTCTTTTTGAAATGTTCAAAATCCTTATAGATTAATTTTGCAATTTAATAAAATAACTGTTTTAGAAGAAAAACAAAAACTTAAATTCAGGGTTCTCATGAAAATTTCAAGGAGATTTCCAGGTTTTCAAGTTTGCTGCACATTTTGCGTCGTCTTTGAGAAAAATGAGATTTTTAATCGCTAAAAATGAAAAAAAAATCGTTTTTGTCAAAACCGGATAGTATGATTTTTTCTTTTCGGGCTTAAAATAACCGGGCGGTATTCCCAAAACATGTGCAAGCTTATTTGCAGAAACTATCTAATAGTCAGTAATAGCCAAAATTTAAAAAAAAATAAGATGACAGCTGGTTTTAATTTTATTATAGATAAATTATTAATCTCGCCATTCTTTGAACAAAGCCTCTCAAAATTCGCAGGATTAGCAAATTTATTTTCAGAATCTGTGCGGCTGATTAGAATTAGAAAAAAATTAGAATTAGAATCACGATTTTTCAACGAATGCCTCTCCAACTTGACAAATTTGAATTTCATGTCATATTGCGACTTATTGAAGCTTTTCGAAATTTTTTAAATAAATAATCATTAGCTGGTTATTTAGGAATTCTGAGTCATACGTGAACTAATTTTTATTCGTTAAAACAATTAACAATTAACATAAATTTCATGCTCCATTATTTAAAATCTAATATGGACTGAAATCATGACTGTGTTTGGAGAAATGTCTGAAATCATCAATTTGTTATAAAAAATATCGTATGGGTCAAGGGGGAGAGACACTTATTCGACTTGTGTATGTTTTCAGTCGAACCCCCTGGGTGCATAATATACTATTTCTTACATTTTTTCATAGATTCAATTGGTATTAGTTATTTATTTGTTTTGTATAAAATCCGTAAATTAGCACTTCAAAATATCAAAACCTGTCAAAAATTTGGTGAGAAAAAGTTTTTTGCCTTATTTTTTTAGGCAAACTATATATTTCAACAAACGCATTATTTACATAATTGTTAAATTATTTGAACAAATTATTTTATTGTTATCCTTGATGAAAGAACACAGAACGTCTAAAAAATATGTCCATTCCGTGACTAATCGGAAAAATGGTTGAAACAAAATAAAATTGTCTCAACAATTGAACATTAGTTAACATATGACTCTGTATTATTATCATCACCTTTAAATATTATATTTACAAAAAACTAACTTTTTTCTATGCTAAATCAATGGAAAACTTCATGGTCCTTGTGCGACCCCTAAATATTAACCAATTTCGTTTAATACTTTTAATTTTTTTGGCACTCAAACAAAACTGGTAGATGGGACCACCTGAGGACTAGTGATGCATATCGATTATTTTAAAATTTTTCAAAAATCTCATTAGATTAAATTAAAAACTTGAACACCATACTCATCACATCGAGACGAACGATCACTCAGTCGAGATGATCGTATCGTCTCGATCGACTTTTTTCATTGCATATTCTTGATCTCCATTACATTTCAGTTCCATCCAACTTTATTACAAGAAAATCTCGATTTTGTCCAAAAATGATCGATATGCATCACTACTGAGGACCACCTGGGTGGCAAAGTCTGCTGACTTTAAAAATCAAATATTTCATTTCTGAGTAGTAAAGCCAATTCTAATAGAAAACCCATTCTAATAGAAACTCATTCGAGTTCAAGAACAGTTTATGGCTTTATTATACTACAATTGAAACTACATGAATTATTACATAAGGAAATCTGGGTAATTGCGTGCTTTTGCACTTATTTTTATTTTTAAATCAAAGAGATGTTCAAAGACATGAATTTGAATTCTTTTGAAACTATACTAGATTAACATATTCGTATCGTCAGATGAATTTGACATATTTTGAACTTCAAAACACAAAATTGTGCTCTTGGAATATTTCTCAAAGCGGATGTTATAATGAAGAAATTGTATTGTAAACAATATAGCGAAGCTAGTCTAGAACTCTTTAGGTTGTTTTCTAGAATTTCTAGCGTATCATGCCATAAACAAGTACCCTAGATAAGACAATTTTTGAAAAACATGTGCGATATCTCTTGAATTTCGAATTCCTGACCCAAAATTTGCCTATAAAATTCGAATCTTTTACACCTTCACCGCTACTTCGTAGCGCTTTTCCTGTGACTATATTATTTTTGAGCAAAATGGACAATCAATTTTCTTTGAGTGTCCTAGTGCTTGGTGCGCTATTATCGCTGGGAATTGCAGTTTCAACTGAAGAGAATGATGGTAAGTGACATTCTTCACATTCTGATAATTTTTTCTAATGAGCTATTAGGTTCGTACCAAATTTCACACCTCACTTTTCCAACGGATGTCCGCGTTTTGAGAACACATGAAGCCGAAAAACATGTTTTGGTGATGCCATCTATCTGGATGTCTGTTTGTTCGTCGGTAAGCACGATAACTTCACAAAAAATGAACGGATAGAATCGGGATAAGACAAAAAGTTTTTGGAAGGACTCGTTGTTCTGAATTTTTTCATCCAAAATTATATATGAAAAATCAAAAGTTACAATTTAATACTAAAACAATGCAAGGTACATAAGAAAGTCTGATGAAGGAATCGTAGCTAATATCTCTACATGGAAATAAGTATTTTTTAATAATAATGTAGCCTCAAGAACAAATATAAAATGAAAAAATTACGTCGTAAATCGAGCATGAATTACGACTGACGTGATAAAAATGTGTGCTTCAAGGCCTACAGTGATATGAGAAATTTAATCAAGCATCAAGATTCGTTAAAAATCAGGTGTCTGAAAGAAAATTTGGTTCCAAAAATTGATTTAATTGTAGAACGAGTTAATTTCAAATCAGGCAGAGTCTAAACTTCAACTTGCACAATCTCTCAGCAACGGAATATGTGGTTTCTATAGTAAATGCACGTATTTTTCTGAATTAATAAAAAAACATGTATTACGAGAATTTGGATTTTGACATCTATTTCAATGAAAAAACATAAATTTTGTTTTTACAATCCTGCAGACTTTTATCTGTCTCAGATATTCCAATTTTCTATTGGGATTCTGATAGGCTGTATGATTTCAATGAATTTATATTGTTATAATTCATAACATGCATTGGCATTGAACCATACATATTTTCATTGTCATTTTCTTATAATTGGAAAAAGTTCGCATCCTTTAAGAAAAAAACAATTTTGTTATTGAACATTTTATTGCATTTTGTGTCATTTTTCCATTTTTTCCCATACCTTGTGTCGTTCTCCAAAAAATTTAATTTTTTATCTTTTATGTTATTTTTTCCATAAACTTAATTTGTTAATTTTTTACGATTTCAACTAAAAATACGCATCCTAGCGTAAAATGGTTTTGAGCGAATTTGTAGATATAATTTAGGCGAAAAATTTTGTCAAGTAAAATGTTATTGTAGCTTGTATCCTTTTGTCAAACAAATTTTTTTGGCAAGTATTTATAAACAATTTGAAGACCTTTTTTTGTTGTACAAGTTTTGTCTCTTCTTTCTTTTCCGTCCTCTGTGTCGTTTTTCCAAATGTTTCATTTTTTTTAAATTTTTAATCTAGTTTTTCACGATTTAAAGAAAATCTACGCGTCCTATCCAGAAATTATTGATGACATATTTGTAGCTCTTTTTGGATGGGCTACTTTTGTCACCAAAAAATCTGATTTTTCATTTTTCAATTATGTTTTTTTACGAATAAAACAAAAATCATGTTTAGCTCTTTTTGGGTGAGCAACTTTTGTCTTATTATTCTTTACGTGGCTTGTGTAGTTTGTCTTAAAATTTGAAGAATTCAATTGTCTTTATTTTCGAAGCTATTTTTCACGAATTTAAACAAAACTTGGTAAACTCTTTTACTGCCCTAAAATGAAGATCTAGTTCGTTAACCAGCTATTTTGAATGAAAATTTAAAAATTCCGGAGGAGAAAAACGTTGCTTTTTGAACACTCTATAAGACTGTCGTAACAACTTTTTAAATTTGCTTGAAAAATCGAAAATTCAAATTTTGATCGCACAAAAAAATAAAGGAAAATGAAAAATTTCATTTTGCGGTCAAACTATACAAGATACGAGAAAAGATGAATGGACAAAAATTGTGCATTCTAAAAAAAGATGCAAATATGTCGATGATCACTTTTTGATAGGATGCGTAAGTCTTTGTTTAAATTCGTAAAAAAATAGCATTAAAAATAAAAAGATAAAATAAAAACTTTGGAAAAATGACACAAGAGAAGAAAAAAACAATAAAACAAAATATGGTCAGCCAAAAAAGATCTACAAATTTGTTATTCATTATTTTTTTGATAGGATGCGTGGTTTTCGTTTCATTCGTAAAAAACATGGAAAAATAGAAAAATTATTTTTTGGGAAAAAGATACAAACTATGAAAAAAAATTAATTGATAAAGTTGCTTCTCCAAAAAAGGCCTAAGAATTTGTCATCAATAATTTTTTGATAGGACGCGTCGTTTTTGTTCTAATCGTAAAGAATAACATTAAAGATTAAAAATTTTGAATGTTTCTGAAAAATACACAACGTACGTAAAGAAATTAACAGATATTAAAACTTGTTCAGCCAAAAAGGATCGAGAAATTTTTCATTTATAATTTTCAGATAGAACAACAAGATTTTCTTCCAATCGTAAAAAACAAGATTATATATTAAAAATTAAACTTTTGGAAAAACGACACAAGAGACAAAAGTTGTTCAAACGAAAAAATCTACAAACTTTTTATAAACTCTCTTCACAAAAATGAAAAAATCGACTTTTTAGAAAAAGGACGCAAGCGACAATCAAATTTTATTTAACAAAAGTTTCCGCCTAAACTATATCTACAAATTTGCTCAAAACCACTTCACGCTAGGATGCGTCTTTTTAGTTTGAATCGTAAAAAATAACATTGAAAATAAACAAATAAAATTTACGAAACAACGACACAATATGCAAGAAAATGTTTAGTAACAAAATTTTGATGATGAAATTGTTGATGATGATGATGATGATGATGAGAGGAGGGGCGGTAAGTGGCGGCTAGGAGAGGGGTTGGGAGAGGGAAGAGCGGAATTTAATTTGAGCTTGTTTTATTCAATGAAACTTTTTCTGCATCAAGCAAAGTTTGTTTGAATCAAACAAAGGATATTCAAACAAAGATTCTTCTGAGTGGGTGTTCTACAAAAAATTGCTGCGAATCACTTTATTACATTTTTTATTTAGAAGAGTTTATTAGGTATTACCAATTTCTATTGTTATTAACAACTAATATAAACTCACTGACTGATTGTATTGGGTCACAAAAGAGGTGACCTATAAAAATTAGCCTTGACTTTCAATGTTGACAGCGCCTTCCAGAATATGGATAACAATATTTTTAAAAAGCCGTTGAGAACCTTGTCATATTCTGCGTTCAATCGCAGTCTTAGTTAAAGTAACATGGCCTTATGGATATTGAATCATGAGCTGAGAAAGATAAAAACAAAATTTCGATTTTCAAGAAATTTTATTTTTTGTTTTTCTCACGGGATAATTCAACATCCACAAGGCCAAATTACACAAACTAAGCCTCATTTAACGCAGAATTTAATTAGCAATGCAAATAAATTAACTTGTATTTTTTTCAAATTCAAGTTCGAAAAGAAATCTACTTTTTCCTGGATGATTTCATGCAATCTTTTCTCCGTCTTTTTCATACTACTAGGAAATCAACATGGTTTGGAGACAATTTAGACCTCGTAATCAGGAATTATTTATAGGAAAACTACAAAGTATGATTAATAGCAAAATATTCTCGTGTTTGTTCATTTTCATAATAATTGTTTCACGTGAAATAGCTTCCTTTGGCACTCAAGAAAGCTATTTTATCTGAAAAAAAAAGAATATGAAACTCAAAAAACACGAGCATTATTCGCAAGAGTCACCGTGCCCCGCAATGACACCATCACTGTTAGAAATATGTTTAAAATTCAACCACTTTTCAACCAATTTTGTGGTTGAAATCTCGTTCATCCAGTTATTTCATACGTTTGTGTCGTGAGATCTATGAAATTAATGAAGGACATAATATTCAGAAAAAAGCAGGTTTAAAGAAGGAAAACAAAAGGTATGTTGGAATAATATTATGATAATGGGAACATTTCATTCACACTATCAGTACTAACTGCTGTATGCTTTTTTAGGTTATGTTTACAAAAAAGAGTGTTGAAAAATTTGTCTGATTGGGCGCGCAACTCATTATGGTAATATAATTCCAACGTACCTTTTGGTTTTCTACTTTAAAGCTGCTTATTTTCCTTAATATTATAAGCAGTTTGTTAATCTCATGGATTACACGACACAGACGTACGAAATAACTCACTGATTCCTTATCAGAATTCTTTCGGTACAGTTAGTGAATGTCAAAGCACAGTATTTTCCACGAGTCTTCATGGGTTTTATTCCAGATTTTTGAAAAATTATAATTGATTTGAAATTCACGAACTGTGAAGGATAATATTTTTTTCTCGTTACTGAAATTGCAATTACATGTTGTTGAAATTTCAACAACGGTAATTGTAGAAAACTTCAACGACATGTGGTTGAAAATTCAAGCAGATATTTCTAAAAGTGTTCTCGTGCAAATTATTTTTTAGAATAAGAATAAAAAACAATAATTTTAGCAAACAAGAAAATTTCCGCTTTTCACAATTTTTTACAATAATTACACTTGATGTATGTTACAATATATATCCAAAATGTCATACTGGTACTTATCAAAAAATAAGGCTGCTAATGAGATGTACATATTGTTCTAATTCAAAAATCGCCCAGATACTTATCAAAAATAGGTTCGTGATACCCTCGTTACCTATAACCAAAGGTTTTCTCAGAAAGATTCCATATATAAAATATGTGCATAATTGCTGTTGCGTACCAATAATTACCCTTGTAGTATTTTAACCATTAGGAAATTTGATGCTGAATTAATCTAAATTTCTTTCACTTATGTCATTTGATTTTTAGATCACCTTTTATATTTTGTTTTTGTATTCATTTCTGAATAATTGGTAATGATTTTTGGAAAGATTTTTCATGTTTTGGGTGTTCCTTTAGGTCTGGTAAATTTCTTGAAACATGTGCATTTTATGAAGTTTCAGTTAGTTCAATTGGTTCTTCAAAACTAGAGTCACTTGTCCTAGCAGACGAAAAGCTATGTATAAATTAAAGGGTCTTGATTAAATGCTTATTTCTCTTAAGAGTCGCATGGAATGTTTTCAAAAATCTTACAATACTGTGAGAGGTTTTGTGTTAGAAATTAATAGTTGATGTCGTAACTTTGCATACTGGATCATGTATTTTTCGATAGTGCTATTTTCTTTGAAAAAATTTAATTGATTCGCCAATATTCACCATGATTTTCATTATTTGATGTTTCTGAGAAATCCATCTGAAAAATTAGCTCTCTTATATAGTAAGTGTGAATTTCCAATTTTTCGTTTTTCAATACATGTGTATTAAAATAAAACTTCCTTACTTTTCTATAGACTCTGATTGTGACATTTAACATGAATTTAATCAGTGTCGTGATGTCTGTGAAAAAATATTGGATTATAATATATAAATTTATAAACCGAAAGTTGATTTTTACAATTTTCTAATTCTCAATAATTATTTAAATAGGTCGAATTTTGAAAATGATATTTTTCAAATAAATTGATTACAATGGGACAATAGGTTTGATGTTATTGGAGGACTTGTTAGGTCCTCGATTAACCATTCGTTAATCCGTTCGTTAGTCCATTCGATTAAAAAAACTAAATATTGGGATCAGAAAACAAAAATTTTTTGTTGATATTATTTTTTTTTATTCTAATTGTTAAAAATAATGTGGATATCTTCATTATTTCTTCATTAATGAATGCAAAATAAAATAAAGTAACATTTCCAAAGAAAAAAATATCCGTACCTAATTGCAGGTATTGAGATTTAACTCGCATAAGAATCTTTTAATCATACCTTGTACTTTTCCTAGAAATAATCCCTGATAAGGAGATCTAAATAGGCTTCGAAATACGTTGTTTCCCTAGAAGTATAAAAAAGACGGAGATCACAAATAGTAAACATTTTTATTACAATTATATAATTGAGTGTTTATTAAATGAAACAAGGAGAATTCTGCAACAGCATCTTTCATTCTTTGTGGGTAGAAACATGTAGTTTCAATGTGATCGAGATATCTGTGGCCATTACTGCCTTTGTTGTTCTTCAAACAAATTGTCCAGGTAATTAATATTGTCAATTTTTCTTGTAGAAAAGCAGAATCAAGCATTCTGTTAATCGCCTTGAATGCACTTACGTAAGGTATCAACCCGAACTGAGCTACATCTTTATAACTATTAGGACCTAGTAATTCATCGGGTTCTTTCATCAATTTTCTGCATGCATTTCCTTAAAATATTTCACCATGATAATTTTTGAGTACTACTTACAGTTTCATAGGCCAGTATATTTCTCCTTCTCGACCAAGTAACGGTACAAGACCGTCCCAAAAAAGGTGATTCACAAACCATTGCAGAATATGCAGCTCAGGTATGATTCATTGTTCTAGTGAACATATATTATCTTTCTCTACAAACAGTGGCTCATTTATTGTACTATGACAATCTTTTGAGAATTTATTTTTACGACATAAGGAAACATACTTTTACTGTTTGTAGAAAAAGATAATATATGTGTACTAGAAAAATGCATCATACCCGAGCTGCATATTCTACAAGGGTTTGTCAATCACCTGTTTTGGGACGGTCTAGTATCGTTACTTGGTCGAGAAAGAGTAGTAACACTGGCCTCTGAAACTGAAAGTAGTATCCAAAAGTTATCATGGTGAAATATTTGAAGGGAATGCATGCAGGAAATTGCTGAAGAACCCGATGAATCACTGGATCTCAATATTTAAAAACATGTAGATCAGTGTGTTTTGATACCTTACGTAAGTGCATTTGAGGCGATGAACAAAATAGTTGATTTCTGCTTTTCTACAAGAAAAATTGACAATAATAATCACCTAGACAATTTGCTGGAAGAACTAGCAAAGGCAGTAATGGCAACAGATATCTCGATCACATTGATTCTACATGTTTTATTTGAGCATCTTAAAGATTGTTTAACATTTTTCAAACATTCAGAAGGTTCAGGACTATGGTCAGAACAAGCTGTAATAAAAATGTTTACTATTCGTGACCGAATTACATAGTGTACCTTATTTTCCCATTTTAATGCATCATTTTGGATAAAAATCTTGGAAAGGGGAGCAGCTACGATTCTGAGACCTTTATTTTCGGATTCTACGGATCAAAAACAATAGAATAGCCTACTCAGAATTTTTCTTCAGTCAAGACAAACCTAAAGACCACAGACGATCACCATATCATCTTGCTTCAAATTATTCACGAAGAAGTAGATTTCTTTTAGATCTTAAATAAAAAATTTTCAACAGAGACAATAAACGCATGATTCGTTCCAATTTGCAGGGTTTGCTTATAAATGATTAAGGAGTTTTTTTAATTGAGGCCAAATAATTTTTACCTTAATTTTTTGAAACAAATATTTTCATTTTTGTAAAAATAATGTTTCAAATATTACCAATTTTAGAAAGACATTCGAATTTTTTGTATTGTTTCTTTTCCCATTCAGGAAATGTAATATTCTAAATAGATTGGTTTAGAAGCACCCAAAAACAAATGATCTTACTTGTATATTTCTTGCAGGGACAGTATCAGTTCAATACGTTCGTGAAAAGCGTGCACTTCAAGTGGCTCCGGCATTTGTAGACGAGCATCATGCTCTGCATGCCCGGGGACCTCTGCCGATATATGGACTTGGCGCAGTGGAACTTAGGCGAGCAACCAAGAAGCTTGGCGCTGCATTTGTAATACATATTAGATTTGCCATGATACACGCTGACCAACTTGATCACACAGGCATCAATGATCTCTTTGTTATATGGAATGAGCGACACAATGGACCTCGAGAAGTAGACTTTATTTATCACCCTCAGAACCCGAATTGTCGTCAAAATATAAAACATTGTGATCCCAATGTTGCGGTGCTTTACATTCCTTCTGAGCTCCCGACCGGGCATGGACATCAGATAGACCATATTTTCCGTACACATTTTATTCCGGATGAAATTAACTGGTCTACTAGAACACTATACGCTATAGAACGTGGAGATCTATAAAGTCAGATAAAATATTTGAACCCAGATGGCTTCATCGAATTTGCAAAGTCAAACTTATATTGCCATAAACGTTGAAAATATATCCAAAACATTTCATGTTAGAATCAATAAAAAATTTGAGTTAAGAAATATCACTCTGTTCGTTTTATTGTGCCTATTATGCGTGCTTTATTCAAAATTTTACATTACCTTTTTTGGTTTAGGTTTCGCTTTAGTTTACATCTATATATAGAGGAAAAGTTCCACGACTACCTTTATTTGTAGCAAAATAGGGTTATTAAATTTGAATTAAGATGAATAAAAATGTACTAAACATATAAAAGGCTTGTTTTCTTCGTTGTACACTTATTCTATTCTAAAATACATTTTTAGGCTTAAAGACAATTTAATGGAACCTAGCGGCTAATTAACTAACGAAGATAGATTACTTTTTTAAACCAATTATTCTTTTTGATCATTTATGAAAATATTTTTACATCATACAAATTTAGTAATCATAAACAGTATTGAAGTATGAAGTAGTCGTCATTCGCTGTTTGCCTTGTTTATTTATAACAATTATCGGGAATATTAAATCAGAAAAATCTTGGTTGACAAATTACATAAATTTACAGGTTTGGTTAGGGAAAAGTGGATCACTAAAGATTAGTAAAAAATTAATCTTACGATTAGTCAAGATATTTCCTAAATCAATACTGAAATGCTGCTAATTGCTTCATAAAAACATATATAAAATTACTTAGCACTACATAGTATTTTAAGAGAATTTATAAAAATGGGACAATTGACAAATATAAATTTTTGATAAAATAACGCGATGGTGCAACATTTTTAACTCTATTGAAAGAATAAGGAGGAACCGTGACCTAGCCTCATGCTCTTCTTTTTATCAGAATTCTGTTTTTGATCAGGGTGTCCAACAATTCCTAGGAAGAAAATTCAAGGTCATTTCCAGGTTTTCCAGATCAAGAAATAAAGTTTTCCCAGTTCTCCTTTTTTGACATCAAATAATCAAATAACCGTATGTTATACATGTAAGAGATAAAAAATTCTATTTTTGTATTTACCAACAAGTTATAAGGAAATCAGAATCATGAGTAAACAAATTCTTGAATTTTTGCCATCATAAGTCGTCTTTGCGAAAATTTTGAGAATATTTGAAATATTTGAAATCTATGAAGTCTGATATACTGTACCCTTTTTGAAATCTTTGAAATGTTTGTGAAATGCTTTGCATTAGTTTAAAATGATTAAAATATTTGAAATCTTTGTAAAATCTTTTGAAGTTTTTAAAAATGTTTGTGAAATTTTTCAACTTCTTGAAATCTTTCGAAATCTTCATGAAAATTTTTTTGAAGATTTGCGAAGCCTTTAAGCTTTAATCTTTGTTTGTACAATCTTCTGTATTAATTTCAAATCATGCAAACTTTTCGAAATTTTTTAAAATCTTTGTAATCTGGTGTAATGTACCCTTTTGGAAATCTTTGAAATTATTGAAATCTTCTGAAATGCACATGAATTCTTCGAAATATTTGTAAAATCTTTTGTATTTATTCAGTATCTTTAAAATATTTGAAATCTTCGTGAAATATTTCGAAATCTTCTGAAGCATTTTGAAATTGTTAAAAATCTTCGAGATGTTTTAAGATCTCCGACATCTGGTATACTGTAACCCTTTTTAAAATCATTGAAATCCTTGAAATCTTTTGAAAGTTTTAAAATCTTTGTGAAGCGTTCGAAATATTTGTGGAATCTTGGAAATCTTGTCTATATACCTTTTTCAAATACTTGAATTCCTTTTTAAGTCTCTGAAATCCGTAAACTCTTTTTGGAATGTTCAAAATCCTTTTAGATATTATGAAAGCTTTGAAATTTTTCTAAATCTTCAGAATTATTTCGTTTCCTTTTGAAATCTGGTCTATACTTCAAAATTGAATGGTCAACATCTCGAAAAATCCGTTGTATAGCCATGGTTCATTCTAATTCTGAAACTGAATTAACATACAAAATTTTTAACTCATGGTTTTTATAATTTGTAAGTTAAATATCACAAAAATGTATACTTTAAAATTCTATATTAGCAGAGAAGAAATAAAAAACTTATAGAATTATTCACAATGTTCATTTGAATCTATAAAATAATTAGTGCAGTCTATAAAACGTGCCCTGAAATCTCATTATTTGTTCTGTAATCAAAAAAACATAAATTATATCTTGATGGATGAAAAACTTTTCAGTATGATTTTTTCTTTTTTGGCTTAAAATAACCGGGCGGCATTCCCAAAACATGTTGTTTTTAGAGGAAATTAGGGAATGCGTATTTTTGCGATTTGTGGAAAAAAAATTTGCTCAACAAATTAAAAGTCGATTTTCTCAAAAAACCCACACTTATATTTTTTCCAATTTTTATAAAAGAAAATATATAAATACCTTGTGAGTTTTATGCGGGCTAAATAAATTTTGTGGCCAGCAGAATTTTCTTTCATAAAATAGAATTTTCGGATTTTTCTTGCAAACAACAGCATACAAAAAAATGAGAAGAAGATAATTAGCACAGTTGAAGAAGTTCTACAAAAAGTTTCTCATTCATTTGTGATATCTTGTACAATTTCCGAGAAAAATGAAAAAATTCAATTTTCATTTTAAAAAAATTCTCTGGAACACAAAACTGGTTTAGCCCGCATAAAATTTATAGAATATCTTTTTTAAATAAATGAAAATCTTTAGAAAATATATTTTTTTAATAAAAACGGTAGGGTGTGCCCCCTTTCACAGAAATTACCCGTATGTTTTCAGTCCTTCAACTTGTTTTTGAAATTTTATATATGAGCAATTGAAATTAGAAAATGTCTTTATTCATTTTTGTTATTATTCTGTGATAGCTTAATGTCTCTATGCAAATCTAGATTCACAATAATAGGTAAAACTCGAAGAATAAATTTGAATGCCAAACGACAGGTGAGTCCTGATTTTAAAGATGTGCAATTTTTTCATTTTTTCTTTAGAAATAGTATAAGATATCATACATGAGTAAAATAATTTTTTGTAGAACTTTTTTAACTGTGCTGATTATTTTCTTCACATCTTTTCGTATCTGTTGTTGTTTGCAAAAAAATGCGAAAATTCGATTTTATAACAAAAAGTTTTCCTGGCCACAAAGGTTATTCAGCCCGCAGAAAACTCACAAGGTATTTTCCTCATGATAGTACAAATTCAAAAAAAATTAGCAAAAAATATAAGTGTGGGTTTTTTGAAAAAATCTACTTTTAATATTTTCAGAAAAACCGCCGCTATTTTGTTAAATTTTAAAGATTTTCTTAATTTTCTTGCGGATTTCGAAAGGAAACAATAAACTCTACTAGAATCTGAAAATAAATCTGAAATTACTCAATTAATTCAAAAGTTATATAAGTTCAAAGAAAAATTTGGGATGTTTTTGAAAAACAAAGCAAAACATTCAAATACGCATAACTTTAACAAAATTTTTTTCACAAATTGCAAACATACGTATTTTCTAATTTTCTCTGAAAAACAACATAGCTTGTCTTCGAGAGATTCTGTGACTTCTAATTTAGAACCTTCCTAATTTGAAATGGATTCGGTCATATGTAAACTAATTTTCAATCGTTTGAACAATTGGAATTTGTTTGAACAATTTTTTTCCAGATCAGTCGCGAAATGAACGTATTTTCTAGGCGTTATGAATTCCTTAATCAATGATAACAATACAATAATTTATTTAAATGATTTTACAATTATTGAAATAATGAGTGTTTGTGCAAGTATAGGGTTCACCTGAAAAAAGCAGAGGAAATATTTCATCGCACCAAATTTTCGTCATATTTCAATACTTTTTAAGTAAAAATTTGTTTTAGAATAAACTTTGTAAATTTTCAAACAAATTCAAATTGTTTGCACAATTTGATTCTTTTTCAGTATTCTATATTTGCAATTTTTCGAAAAATTGAAATATTTCAAGATACTACTTTGTTTTCTAAGAATACTCCTGAATGTTTAAGCAAATTAACTTTGTTTGAAAAATGTGAATAATGAAATTTATACATCTATGAGCTCGCATTTTACGATTTTCAGCCCACTCGCCGTAAAAATTGTGAGGAAATTTTTGTTGCAGATAATAGAATTTTCCGGTTATTTATTACCGTAGATTACCGAAAATTCCTGGAAATTTTTAGAAATTTGTAAACTGAATTTTGGGTAATTTATCTTAAGTGACCATAAATTACTTATGTACTTATGGTAAGTTACCATATTTACCTGTGAAATTAATGTGAATGGCAGACAATTTTCATAGATGTTCGGGAGTTTATGGAAATTTAAAAAAATGAATTTTTGGTGATATATGGTAGCATATTAACTTACAAAATTACCATAAATGACCGAAAAATGCCACCAATTTTTTCAAATCTATAGACATTTTTAAATTGAATTTTGGGCAACTTATGGTAAGTTACTATGAATCACCTCTAAAATTAGCGTAAATTACCAACAATTTTCGGCAAATTTCTCATTGAATTTTTGATAATTTTCAATGAGTCAACACAAACTTCATTTAAAATTTAATATGGACTGAGATTATGACTGTATTTCGAAAAATGCCTGAAATCATCCATTTGTTACAAAAAATATCGTATGTGACAAGGGGAGAGGCACTTTTTCGACTTGTTTACGTTTTTAGTACAAGCCGTACCTCTTAGGTGCATAATATACTATTTCTCATATTTTTGCATAGATTTAATTGTTATAAGTTATTTACTTGTTTTGTATAAAATCCGTAAATTAACACTTTAAAATATCAAACTCTGTCAAAAATCTGGTGAGGTAAAGTGTTTGTCCTTCTTTTTTTAGGTAAATCATATATTTGAACAAGCATGTTTCATTTACATAATTATAAATTATTTAAAAAAATTATTTTATTGTTATTCTTGATGAAAGAACTCAGAACGTCTAAAAAAATATGTACATTCCGTGAATGACCGGAACCATAAGAGTGACTTAAAGTCATTTACCATTGGAATTTATGATTGTCTCTTATTTTCTGATGAATTCTGAACAACATACTGAAGTACTGAATTATTTGTAACATTTCATTACCTTTAAATATTAGATTTACAAAAAGCTGACTTTTTTTATAGTGAATAAATAGGAAACTTCACGGTCTTGGCGCGACCCCTAAATATTAACCAATTTCGATCAATTTAAAAAAATTTTCTGGCATTCAAACAAAACTGGAAGATGAGACCACCTGCGGATCACCTGAGTGGCAACGTCTGTTAATTTTTAAAAATCGAACATTTTATTTCTGGTTCGTAAAGCCAATTCTAATGTTAAAAGGTACGTAATAAATTAAACGGAAAAATATAATAAATTAACTATCAGTAACGTGTACTTTTCTTGTAGAATAAATATCGTTTCTTCAAATAAGTTAAAAGCCTACAAATAATCATATTCCTCATTCACGAGAAACACGTTCGAGGTCAAGAACAATTTATGGCTTTATTATACTATTATTAAAACTATATGAATTATTACATGAGGAAATCTCGGTATTTGCGTACTTTTGCACTCATTTCTTTTCAAATCAAAAAGAGGTTCTAAGGAATGAATTTACATTCTTTTGAAACTATATACTAGATTAACATATTTGTATCGTTAGATGAATTTATCATATTTTGAATTTTCAAACTTAAAGTTTTGCTCTTGGAATATTCGACAAAGCAAATGTAATGCATGATAAAGAAATTGTTTGGTAAACAATATACCAAAGCTGGTCTAGAACGCTTTAGATTGCTCTCTAGAATTTCTAGCGTGCAATCTAGAGCGCGTCATGCCTTAAACCAGTACTCTAGATAAGAAAGTTTTTGAAAAACATGTGCGATAGCCCTTGAATTTTAAGATCCTGACCCAAAATTTGCCTATAAATTTCGAATCTTCAACACCTCCATCGTTACTTCAAAGCGCTTTTCCTGTGACTATCTCATTTTTGAGCAAAATGGACAATCAATTTTCTTTGAGTCTACTAGTGTTTGGTGCGGTATTATCGCTGGGAATTGCAGTTTCAACTGAAGAAAATAATGGTGAGTGACATTTTTTAAATTTTCATAATTGTTTCTAATGAAATATTATATTCGTCGCAAATTTCACACCTCATTTTTCCAACGTATCTCCGCGTTTTGAGAACACATGAAGCCGAAAAACAAGTTTTGGTGATACCATCTGTCTGGATGTCTGTTTGCTCGACGATAAACACGATAACTTTACAAAAAATTAACGGATAGAATCGGGCTAGGACGAAACGTTTTTGAAAGGACTCTTTTTTCTGAATTTTTTTATCCTAAATTATATATAAAAAATCAAAACTTCCAATTTAATACTAAAAAAACTCGAGGTACGGAAAAAAGTCTAATAAAGGAGATAATATCTCGACATGGAAATACGTATTTTTTTAATAATAATGTAGCCTCAAGAATAAATATAAGATATAAAAAATGACGTAAATCGAGCACGAAGCACGACTGACACGATAAAAATTTGTTAATTTCAAATCAGGCAGATTTTACACTTTAACTCGCACAATCTCTCAGCAACGGAATATGTGGTTTCTATAGTAAGTGTACCATTTTTCCGAATTAATAAAAAAAATGTTGAAATTACGAAAATTTGAACTTTAACATCAATTCAAATAAAAAAAACATAAATTTTGTTTTTACAATTCTATAGACTTTCATCTGTGTGTGATATTCAAATTTTCTACTTGGATTCTGATAGGCTTTACTGCCCTCTTTAGAAATCTGCCAGAAAATTCAGACAAGTTTGAAAATGCCAAAATTTCAGCGGTTTCTTGGAAAAAAGTTTTAAATCGATTTTCATAATAAGTCCACACTTATATCTCTTCCAATTTTGTTGTTGAATTAAGTCTTTTATAAGCAAAATAATGCGTTCGTTTCATGCGGACCAAACTATTTTTGTGACTAGGAGAATTTTTTACATAAAATCGAAATTTGAGATCCACTGAATCCGAAAAACAGGTTTTTAGCAATGCGTATGTCTGCCTGTGTGTATGTATGTATGTCTGTCTGTCTGTAAGCACGATAACTTTCGAAAGAATGGACAGATTGTATTGGCCTTTGGTATACTCTTTCACTGCCCTAAAATGAAGATCAACTTCGTTAGCCAGCCATTTTGAATAAAAATGCAAAAAAAGCAATTTCAAAATTTATGAGACCACTCTTTTCAGAATTTAAAAATTATATGTACGGCTGTTCATAGTATTAAAAAATACGAACAATTTATCCTCATGACTTTTTGCTATGGAAAATAAATTACTAGAGTTACAGCATTTACAAAATAAATAAAAAAAGACATACGAAAATGAAAATTCAAAGCCAAAAAATGCACGATATGAGAAAAATTCGTGAGGAGAAAAACATTTGTTTTTGAAAACCTTATAAGACTGGCTTAACAACTTTTTGAATTTGCTTGAAAAATCGAAAATTCAAATTTCAATCGCACAAAAAAAATAAAGAAAAATAAAAAATTCAATTTTGCGGTCAAACTATACAAGACACGAAAAAGGATAAATGGACAAAAATTGTGCATTCAAAAAAGATATAAAAATATGTCAATAACCACATTTTGATAGGATGCCTAGTTTTTGCTTAAATTCCTAAAAAACAGAATTGAAACTAAAAATATAAAAATTTTGGACAAACGAAACAAGCTACGAACGAAAAAAACAAAAAGACAAAAGTTGTGACAACTTAGGATGCGTGGTTTTTGTTTTTTTCTTGAAAAACATCAAAAAATAGAAAATTAATTGTATTTTGTGGACAAAAGACACAAACTATGAAACAAAAAATTAATTGACAAAGCTGCTTCTCCAGAAAAGAGCTACAAAAGCGGTGACCTATAAAAATCGACCTTGACTTTCAATGTTGACAGCAGCTTCCAGAATATAGATAACAATATTTTTAAAAAGCCGTTGAAAACCTTGAAGACGATATTGAATCATGACCTGAGAAAGACGAAAATGAAATTTCTATTTTTAAGAAATTTTATTTTTTGTTTTGCTCACGTGATAATTCAGCATCAACAAGGAAAAATTATATAAACTAAGGCTCATTTAACGCAGAATTTAATAAGCTTTCCAACGGATTGAAAAACAATATTTTTATTTTCAATAGGTCACCCGGTACTTGTTTTTTACTTTTCGAATTTCTCTGCCCTCACCCCCCAGTTTTGTTCGAATGCAAAAAAAAAATCTCCCAATTTAGGCAAAATCGGTTAATATTTAGGAGTGCCGCGAGGACCATGAAGTTTCCCATTGATTTAACATGGGGAAAAGTCAGCTTTTTGTAAATATAATATTTAAACGCGATAATATGTTACAAATAATTCCGTGTTTTATTATATTTTGCAGAATTCGTCAGAGAATGAGAATCAATCATAAATTTTGAGGTTGAATAATTTTGAGCTACTCTTATGGGTCCCCAAAGAAAACCCTATAAGTGACAAATTGGAATTGTATGTAATATTCCGGAACAATTTTTATTTGTTTAAATTTTTTATTCAGTTAACTCGCGGAATGAACGTATTTTCTAAACTATGAGTTATTAAATCAATGATAACAATAAAATAATTTGTATAAATAATTTCACAGTAATTTATATTATAAGTATTTGTTGAAGTATATATTTTACCTAAAAAGAGCAGGAGAAACATTTTATCTCACCAAATTTTCGACAAATTTTCATATTTTTAGGTACTAATTTGTTTATTATGAATAATCGTAGCTGTTTAAACAAGCTTTGAAATGTTTAAACAAATTTTCTGTTTACATATTTTATTTCTGCTATTTTTCGAAAGATTGAAATATTTGTATGTTCTACTTTGCTTTTTAAGAATACTCTTAAATGTTTAAACAAATTGAATTTATTTAAACAAGTGAATAGTAGTTAATAAGCGACTGGGTATTTTTAAATTACCGATAAATGATTATTTAATTTCGAAAAACTTTAAAAAACCGTCAATAAACCGTAATATTACGTAAAATCAAATTTGTCACTTATGGAATTTACTTTGGGGACCCATAAGAAAGGCTTAAAATTATTCAAACTCAAAATTCATGATTGATTCTTATACTCTGACAAATCGTGAACAATATGCTGAAACACGGAATTATTTGTAAAATATTATCAGGTTTAAATATAAGATTTACAAAAAGATGACTTTTTCTCGTGTTGAATCAATGGGAAACTTCATGGTTTTTGCGGTACCCCTAAATATTAACCGATTTTGCTCAAATTTGGATGAGATATTTTTCTGGTGATAATACGAATCAATTAACATGTATTTTTTCAAATTCAAGTTCAAAAAGAAATCTACCTACTCCTGGATGATTTCATGCAATATAAGCATGAAAAAGATTTGTAATTAAAAAATAGACTTCAGACTACCTCACTTTTCGGCTTATTAGAAATAAATGAATAAAAAATGGAAAAAGAGGGAGAAAAAAGAAAACAGTCAACCAAATGTAACCTCTCACTTGTTCCTTTCTCCGTCTTTTTAACACCACTCGGGAATCAACATGTTTCGAAGCCAATTTAGACCTCCTCATCAGGAATTATTTATAGGGAAACTACAAAGTATGATTAATAGATTCTTATGCTAGTTAGAGCTCAATACCTACAATTAAAAATATATGTATGTGTATGTTTTTTCTTTAAAAAACGTTACTTCATCTAATTTTGCATTCATTAGTGAAAAAATGACAGACGCATATGGGAAAGTGGGGTATGGTGTCAGTGCGGGGCACGGTGACTGTTGCAAATAATGCTCGTGTTTGTTCATTTTCATATTAATTTCACCCAAAAACATTTTTTTTCTTCCGACCAACATGATTTTCAAAATTCGACCTATTCAAAAAATTATGTAGAATTTAAAAATTGTAAATAATAACTTCCTATGTATTTTATATCTTATAATCCAATATATTTTCCAACAATCATAACGACACTAATTAAATTTCTGTTAAAAGTCACAAATGAGCTGAAAAGTGAGGTAGTTTGGAAGTCTAGTTTTTCATTATGAATCTTTTCCATGCTCATTTTGCATGACATTATTCACGGAAAGGTAGGTTTCTTTTCAACCTTAAATGAACATTTTCAAATAGAGACACTAAACTCATGATTCGTTCCAATCTGTAGGGTATTCTTCTGAATATTTTAAGAGTTCCTTCAATTGAGGCCAAATAATTTTTCCTCGGTTTTTTTAAAGAAATCTTTCTATTTACATTTTTGTAAAAAGAATGTTTTGAATATTAGCAATTTTAGAAATGCATTAAAATTTTGTGGAGTGTTTGCTTTCATATTTGGAAAATGTAATAATCTAAAAAGATTGGTTCAGAATCACATTTTTCACAATTACACTTGATGTATGTTATAATGTATTGAAAATATCATCCTGGTACTTGTCAAAAAATAACGTTGCTGTTGGGATGTACATATTGTTTAAATTAAAAAATCATCCAGATACTTATCAAAAATAAGTTTGTGGTACCCTCGTTACCTATAACCAAAGGTTTTCTGAGAAAAATGCCATATATAAAATATGTGCATAATTTCTGTTATGTACCAATGTACATAATGTGAATGTAAAAAATATGTAGTATTTTATCCATTAAAAAATTTGATGCTGAATTAGTCCGAATTTCTTTCACATATGTCATTTGATTTTTAGATCAACTTTTGTACCTTGTTTTTGTATCCATTTCTGAATAATTGATAATGATTTTTGGAAAGATTTGTCATGTTTTTGGTGTTTCTTTAGGTTTATGAAATTTCCTAAAATATAATATATACAATATATATATATATATATATATATATATATATATATATATATATTTCGATAGTTCTATTTTCTTAAAAAAAATTAAATTGATTTACCAATATTGACCAAGATTTTCATTATCTTGTCTTTTTGAGAAATTCGTCTGAAAAATTATCTTTCTGATATATTAACTTTTAATTTTCCATTTTTTATTCTTCCATACATGTGTATTGAAATAAAACTTCCTTACATTTTTCAGACTGTCATTGTGACATTTAACAGAAATTTAATTAGTGTCGTGATGACTGTGATAAAATATTGGATTATAATATATAAATTCATACACAGGAAGTTGATTTTTACAATTTTTCAATTCTCAATAATTATGTAAATAGGTCGAATTTGGAAAATTATATTTTTCAAATGAATTATTTTAAATGGGGAAATAAATTTGATCTTATTAGAGGACCTGTTAGTTCCTCGATTAACCATTCTTTATTCCTTCGCTAGTCCGTTCGATTAACAAAACTAAATATTGGGATAACCAAAAAAGAAAAATTTTTGTGATTAAAATTGTTTTCTTATTCTCACTGTAAAAAATGATTTGTGCATCTTCATCCTTTTTCATTAATCAATGCAATAATTTGTACGGTTTGCTTATAAATGATTCAAGAGTTCTTTTAGTTGAGGCAAAATAATTTTCACCTCAATTTTTTGAAACAAATCTTTTTATTTAAATTGTTGTGAAGAGAATGTTTTAAATATTAGCAATTTTGGAAAAGCATTCAAAAATTTTTGAATTGTTTCATTTCCCATTTGGAAAATGTAATGTTCTAAATAGAATGGTTTAGAATCACCCAAAAACAAATAAACTAACTTGTATATTTCTTGCAGGGACAGTAGCAGTTCAATATGTTCGTGAAAAGCGTTCAATTCCATTAGAGCTGCATGTCCAACCTGTCCAAGGACCTGCGCCGATAAATCCACATGACTATGTGAAAGTTAAGCGAGGATCAACAGATTTTGGCTATGGATTTGTGATACATTCTCATCTTGTTGTAATACACGCTGACCAACTTGATCACGCAGGCCTCCAGGGTCTAGTTTTTGATTTGGAACAAGCACTCCTTGCAGATTTAGAAGTGGATCATTTGTATCTCCCTACAAACCCGATTTGTCGAGAAAATATAAAACGTTGTTTTCCCAATGTTGCCCTGCTTCAAACTCGTTTTCAGCTACCATCCCGACGTGGAGTAGCAGCACAGAATTATTTCCGTACACATTTTGATACTGATGAAAAAAACTGGGCTTCTGAAAGATTTTACGGTATACAACGTGGGATTTAATAAAGTCAGATAAAATATTTGAACCCGGAAGGCTTCATCAAATTTACAAAGTCAAACTTATATGGCTATAAACGTTAAAAATATCATATCTGAAACATTTCATTTTCAAATCAATAAAAAGAATTTGAGTTAACAAATATAACTCTGTTCATTTCTTTATTTTTGTGCCTATTATGTGTGCTTTATTAAAAGTTTCACATGAACTTTTTTGGTTTAGGTTTTACTTTAGGTTCAATCTATGTACAGAAGAAAAGTTCCACGACTGCCTTTATTTGTAGCAAAATAGTGTTATTAAATTTCAATCAAAATGAATAAAAATGTACTGAAAAATATAAAAGGCTTGTTTTCTTTGTTGTAGAATTATTCTGTTCTAAAATACATTTTTAGGCTTAAAGACAATTTAATGTAACAGCGATTAAGTAACTAACGAGAATAGATTACTTTTTTAAATCAGTTATTCTTCTTGATCATTCATACAAATCTTTTTATATCATGAAAATTCAGTAGTCGAAACAGTTTTGAAGTATGAAGTAGTCGTTATTCGCTATTTGCAATGCTTATTTATAACAATTATTGAGAATATTATATCAGAAGTATCTCGGTTGACAAATTACATAAAATAATCAATTCAATTTTGACTGAAAGAAATCTAGCATATCAGTCAAGATGTAACAGATGTATCAAAATCAATATAATATATTTAAAAATTTTATTTCAGGTAAAATAATGATGCCAGATATAAAAATCTCCGTAGGGTAACTTATTTAATTGGATAAAAATAAGCCACTGAAGATTGGATAGGAATGTCCTAATTTGATTGCGGATAACTGTTAATTTCTTACAGAAAGCATATTTATTTCTGTCTGAATATATTAATGAAGGCAATGCTGTGAAACTTAGAAATAGACTACGTCAGTTTTGTCAACATAAGAACAACATGTTATTGCTTCGAAGCAAAACAAAAAGACAAGAATCATTCAAGCACTTGATCTATTTTACCTTACTTTATAAAAGTTTAAAATAATCTCACAAGCACAACGGTAAGAGAAATGACTAATGAATTCGTCAAAATTTTACTAATATCAGAAAAATATATATCGGCGGCTGAATGCGGCACGCACCAAAATTCGAGAAAATGCCCTAATGAACGTTACGGACTTTACTACAATGCATTTATTATAAGTTGCAAGATTCAAAATTATTATTGAAAATCTGTATTTTTTATAATCATTAACGGCATTGAAGTACAAGAAGTTATATTGTTGAAAAATGTAATAGGTGAACGTTTTCAAATATTTTCCGTTAGAAGTTTTCAGAGGAAATTAATAAAATTGTATTAA
Organism: Andricus quercusramuli; assembly: GCA_932178445.1. Taxonomy (NCBI): domain Eukaryota; kingdom Metazoa; phylum Arthropoda; class Insecta; order Hymenoptera; family Cynipidae; genus Andricus; species Andricus quercusramuli. Next base: position 185,882 of record CAKNXH010001741.1, read on the forward strand.
TGACCAACAACGGTATTCCTGATTTAATTACCTCTGTTAAGGGATCTCGTCATAATTTATTGGAGCCTGAAAATTTGTTAAATTCATCATTTTATATTTACATTTATGTGAAACATAGTAATTTGTTTCTGACTTGAAATTAAAAAAACATATTTTGTGATGATATTTTATTCGTTTGTTAAAATCTCTTTCATTGTAATCCAAGTATTTTTAAATTATTTTATTTTTGTCAATAATTTCCAGTTTTTCTGGTACTTAATGCATTTGCGATTTATGTAAATTTAATAAATAAAAGAAACATTCCAATGATTGATATTGATAAAGAAGCTCACCGGCGCGGAGAGGATTCATGAAGAGGTTGCATGACCGTTGGGGCAATATGCACCCGGAATATGCTCATAAAACGCCTCAGTATTTGAGAGATCAGGTATCCTTCTTGCGAAAAAACGGATATGAAGCTGTTTATCAACAGGAAGAGGAGCAACATCCTCCAGGGAACATTCCACCCGTTCCAGCAAGACCACCTTTGCAGATAGCCGATAATGTCAACATGAGAAGTAGGAGATCTATCCACCAAAAAGTCTTCCTCAGGATGGACAAATTAGCTGAAGCTAATACTGCTCTCCGCGATTTGCTCCCCGAAGATGTTAATCTCTGGAATCTGAACTGTGTAGTTCACGAGAAGGCGGTCTCCCTGCTTAGCGACGATAGAAGTAACGAAACTTCGGTACGTCTGAATAAGACACGCGAGCGTATTGCACAGCTTCAGTTCAAAATTGAAACGGCGAGACGGCATGCATCAAATGTTCAGTGCGTGATTAGCTACATAACAGCAAATAAAAAGTTCACTCCAAGAGTTAGGGCACTTGCTCGAAGCTTGAGGAAAGCAAATCACACGCTGAACAAGTGTAAACTGTCGACCATCAAGCAGCACTGGACGCAAAAAGTAAGATCTCTTTCAACAGCGAAACAGCGCCTTGAACGGCGAGTTAAGTGGATTCAGGAAAATTCCACCTTTTCTACTAATCCTTCCCGTCTGTTCAATAAAGCGTCATGTGTAGTTAAAAATCCGCATAGTCGAGAAGAGATTCAAATCTTCTGGGAGCAAGTATATGGAGATACTTATCAGCTAAATGAAGACGCTTCCGATATATCACTCCTTCGTAACTTTTGCCAAAGGCAAAGGTTACAAGATCCAGAGGAAGAGTGTCCACTAATTACTGCTGAAGAAGTGAAGAAAGTTATCGCTAGAACTAAGAACTTTTCGGCGCCAGGGCCAGATAAAATAAACAACTTTTGGTGGAAGAAGTTTACTTCTACGCACCAACATCTAGCTCGTATATTTACTACTTTCTTAAACGGAGAACAACCCGTCCCGCAGTGGCTAGTGGAAGGACGCACGGTATTGATTCCTAAGGCCGGAGATTTGTCATGTCCAAAGAACTACAGGCCCATAGCTTGTTTAAACACCAGCTACAAGCTATTCACTGGCATCCTCAAAGAGAGGATATTGACATCTATCGAGCCGGTATGGAGTGCAATAGTCGAACAACGTGGATGCAAGAGAGGGCTGGCAGGTTGCAGGGAGAACCTGTTAATAGACAGGTGTATTACCCAGGACTCGATCAGGTATCGACGCAATCTGTCCATGGCTTGGATTGATTACCGTAAGGCATTCGATAACACGAACCATGAGTTTCTTATCAAGCTCCTTGAGTGCATGGAGGTGCATCCAAAAATAGTGAGATGCATAGAAGAGCTTATGCTCTTGTGGCGGACAAGATTTGTCATAACATCTGACAAAAGACAAGTGACTACAAGCTTTGTCACATATAAGAGGGGGGTCTTTCAAGGAGACTCTCTAAGTCCGATACTTTTCTGCATTTCCCTCTTGCCTCTATCTATTGTGCTCCGAGGCAAAAGCTCTGGATACCTATGTGGCCCGCCGAGCAGAAGAGAATATAAGGTCAACCACCTTTTATACATGGACGACCTTAAACTCTTTGCTTCCTCAAAAAAGGACCTTAACATCCTTGTAGATGCGGTAAATAGGTATTCTAAAGCGATTGGCATGAGCTTCGGACTGGACAAGTGTGCCTGCGTCCACCTACACCAAGGAAGACTAGAAACTACATCATCCAGTGACGATCAGGATGTTCAACTCATAGGCGGAAATACCATTCAACATCTTGGTATTGGAGAAACATATACATATCTTGGAATACCGCAAGCGGAAACCCAAAATGTGCATAACTTGAAAACGGCCCTTGGAAAAAGGTATCGCCAAATTCTCAGAAAAATTTGGGCTTCCGAATTATCTGGAAAGAATAAGATCCAGGCGACCAATATGCTGGCCGTTCCTATACTGCTCTACACGTTTGGTGCAGTAAAATGGAACGTCGATGAGTTAAAACAACTTGATCGAAGCACACGCAAGATGATGACAATTCAACGAAGTCTTCATCCTAGATCTTCCGTACCTCGAATATATCTCCCTCGCGATAAAGGAGGTAGAGGATTGCTAAGCTTAGAGTGTCTTCATCGAAGAACGGTTCTGGCTACAGCCTGTTCAGTTCTAAAAAGCACGGATTCCCTTATGCGACTCGTACATCAACATGAAGTCGCCAATGCTGCGGTGTTTTTATACCATGCAGCAGATAGGGCCGCAGAGGAGCTTGACCTCCCATTTGATTCCAGCGACATTACACATGGCCTAGCATCACTAACACCTCTGGTGCTCAAAAGTCGTATACAGGAAGCAGAACATACGCTTCTGCTAAGAGAACATGCTGAGAAACCCCTCCATGGTAAGTTCTACGGCATCCTACGTAGAGAAGAGCTCTCGATGGGTCTGACCAACATGTTTCTCAAGTCTTCTGGATTGAGATCGGAGACCGAGGGATTTCTTTTTGCCTGTCAAGACGGCGTCATAGACACCTTAGTTTACCGCGAGCGCATAATGAATATACCTGTACGCGATACCAACTGCCGAGCGTGCAAGCTAGAGCCCGAAACACTTGGACATGTTCTCAGTGGATGCTCTAAATATGCACGCTGCGCGTACATAGAGAGACACAATGCAGCTCTAAAAGTGATATATTACCATCTTAGGCATTTCTATGGTGTTGATCTATTGCCCGTCTTGCCATACGCCAAGGGGGAACTCGAGTCAGTCGTGGAGAATGATCAGTGTAAGATCTACTGGAATTTCTCATTCTCCACCACTCAACGTATCAGTGCTACGAAGCCTGACATTGTCCTCCAAGATCTGAAGAACAAGATCATTTACGTGATTGAATTCTCGGCACCAGCCGATGGTAATATCACGGCAAAGGAGGGAGAAAAACAGGCGAAATATCAAGCACTTCTTTTCGAGCTGAGTAAGCTGTACCAAGGCTACAAAGTCCATCTTATAATTCTCATAATCGGCTGCCTTGGAGGTATGAAAGCTTCATTTATTAGCCAACTCAACAAGATTCCGGCTTGCCAGCGTCAGGCTCATTTCATCGCGAACCGGATGCAAAAGGCTGTTCTCCTGGGATCACTCCATCTGGTCCGTCAACACTGTTCCTCTTAAATTCTACAAAGATTGGTAGCTCTAAAAAAGTATCCAGAGGTGAAACATTCATCTCCAACTGTCTTGTCTGCCGCGTAAGGTCATCCGCGGCTAGAGACCTGACTCCAGGGAACAGCGTTGCCCGATGTTATCACGCGTAAATTTCCCGCTCTTGCTTACCTTCTAGGATAGAAGGAGCAGAAGCAGATGACGTACACGTTCCAGTAGCTTTGGGATTGGTTTCTTTAAGGAATCATGATCGAAGCTTCCGGAGCCTACAACTTCTCTAAATACCCTACCGAAGGTGTTCTCGCGTTGTCGTCGCGGTAGGGCTTGAGCTTTCCTCTCATGAACTTGAAGGCTATGTTGGCCGTAGCATTGCTACTGACAGGGTTTCCCATGCCAGACAGGCAGAAAACGAAGAGGAAAGTGACTAAGAGGAACACCAAAACCCATAAATGATAATGGAGAGTATTTTAAAAATTTTGAAACGCTTGTCGCTACCCGAGGATCGTCGGGGCGCCCCTGGAGCCACCGCTGGGGGCCACAGCATGCGGGACGGTGGTGATGGTGAGCTGCGAGATGGTCAGGCAGATCTCACTAATCAAACAGCTGGCCAGCAAGAACATCTGCGACATACGGTAAGCAGCGAAACATCAACTGCGTCTGCTGAGGATGCTTTGGCTAGCGTTAGCTATTTGCAGCCAACCACTTCAACAGAAATACCGTGGGAGAGCATCAAGTGGGATACCACAATGAATGAGGAATTGATGCGTCTCTATTATGAAAGTGCGAAGTTTGAAACATCACGCAAAAAAGGACAAAATTTCAGAACGAAATTTGCCGCAAAGTATCCTCAAATAGAGAAAGTCGCATTGAGAGATCTTATCGCTTAGGTGAAGGACATCAGGACTAATCTACTCATCTCAGAAGATCGAGCAATGGAGATTAAACAGCAGGTTGATTTGGAGTGAAAGAACAACGGCAATGAACAGCAGTTAGAGGAAGCCGCGTCACGCGAACAAGCAGTGGCAATTGATGTTCTTCCTCAACCTGGTGATGATCCAGCACCACCACATCCTCCGGAGGCAGATGGCCTAATACAACCAGTGCCAGAAGCCGAAGTTCAACAACCAAGGAAGCGATTAAAATGGACATACCATATGAACAGAGATGTGATGCGCTTTTATTTTTTGGCAAAGAAAAGTGGGCAAAGTGTAAGGAGAGAACATCATTGTCTCTTCTTACTTAAGTACTCAGGTCTAGCCACAAGAATAAATGAGCAGAATCTAGCAGATTAAAAACGCTCGATATCTGTAAACAAATTGCTTTCGGCTGTTGAAATAGCTGCCATCGAAATGGAAGTGGAACAGCAGCTTCCTATTGATGAACTTCCATTGGAAGATGTGGAAAACGAAAATTTGATTGCAGCTGAAGACATAGGTGCTAGGGATAATGAACACCAAGTACCGGATGGACTAGAACCACATCCGGATATCCTAAACGATGATATAAACAGCGAAGTCCCAGAAAATCTACAGCACCTTGAAAGGAATTTTGGTCATGCTCTACTAGAGTTCAGACATGTAGAACCAACACAAAGGCATTCACTGCCCAAGATGAACATCACAAATGATCTGCGTGCACTAATAGAACACCTAAACAGCAAGGTTTTACCTATGCATTTGAACGCAACACAAAATGCGTTAGAGGTGCAAACTCTTGTATACTGTGCAGCTGTGGCAACCGTTAGAACGTTGGGCCGCAGAACTAGGCCTATAAATGCAGTCTTCGCCCCAAGACAGGAGCGAGATCCGCCATGGAAGATCAGGTTGGATATGGATATCAGCAAAGTAAGGTGCAAATTGGGTCGACTGACTCAATATAAAAAAGGAAATCGAACCAGAAAGCTGATACACCATGTTATTAAAATCATCCACCCTCAGTACATCGAGACATTGACACCAGCAATATTGGATGAGATTATAGACTCCCAGCGGCAGAGACTTGATGTTCTTACTGCTAGACTGCGTCGGTACAAGAAAAGTAGTGCAAGAAGGCAACAAAATCGAACCTTTCAGACAGACGAAAGAAGGTTCTATCGTGAACTGAGTGTACAGCAAAATAACCAGCAAGACACCGAAGTCCCTCAATTGGAAGAAATGACTAACTATTGGTCAGACGTTTGGGGAAAAACTAACAGAAGCAATTTGGACACTGCGTGGTTCCAACTAGAGAAAGCAAGAGCAAGCAATAACCCTGAAATGGAGCTGACGAACATCACAGCTTTAGACGTTTCAGCGGTTTTGAAAAAAGCATGTAACTGGAAAGCTCCAGGTCCGGACATGGTGCACAATTTCTGGTATAAGTACCTGACTAGTGTGCATCCTGCGTTGGCACGGTGTTTTCAGAAGATCATCGAACATCCAGATCTGATGCCAGGCTTTATGCTGCAGGGTACTACGTATATGTTGCCTAAAAAACCAGACGCTCAAAATCCATCTGAATTTCGACCGATAGCCTGTCTTCCAACAATATATAAATGTCTTACAGCAATCATAGCAGATAAGGTTTATTCTCACTGTGACGAGAATGACATCCTTACAGAAGAACAAAAAGGATGTTGTAAAAACTCCCGAGGCAGTAAAGATCTAGTCACCATAGACGCTGTTGCCATGACGCAAGCTCGTAAACACCAAAGGAACTTGCACATGGCATACATTGACTACAAGCAAGCTTTTCCTTCCGTACCACATGACTATTTGCTTGAAGTCTTAAAGTATACAAAATTTGTCCACGCATCATTGACTTCCTAAGTCGTGCGATGATGCTATGGGGTACAAGAATCAAGTATTTTGATCATGGACAACTGAGGATAACTAGATCAGTACGCATTAAGACGGGTATATTCCAAGGAGACTCCTTCAGTGCATTATGGTTCTGTTTAGCGTTGAACCCACTGAGCAAAACTTTAAATAGCATGTCTCATGGGTTCCGAGTAAATGATAATGAGGATGGTCATCAAGTGACCCATCTTCTATACATGGATGACCTGAAGCTATACGCTAGTTCGGACGAGAAATTGCAACAAGTGATTGATGTTACAAAGCAGTTTCCCAATGATATCAACATGGAGTTTGGACTAGATAAATGCCGAACAGTGCATTTAATCAGAGGAGAATTAGGGACCGCAGAGATAGACAACGATTTCGGGAATGACATCGAGGCAATGGCTGAGGGCGAGTCATATGAATACCTGGGTATTCTTGAATCTAAGGGTATTTAGCATACAATAGTTAAGAAAAGCCTAACGACTGCCTTCACTACAAGACTCAGATTGGTTCTGAAGAGTTCTCTTAACTCGGCACACAAGATCAGGGCAATCAACACCTAC
>CAKNXH010001741.1:203422-233377 GCA_932178445.1 Andricus quercusramuli
TTGATTGCATTATAATAATGCGTCCGTGACTGATAATATATACCGGGATAACCCCGTGTATAGTATTCAAACAAACAAAAAATCCAACTCTAACCAAAAATGCCTTCGACATATTGGGCTGTAACCATCTTAAGCCTGAGAGAAAAATGAGTTTCCTCATTTTTTATATAATAATAACTTTGACTGCACTTTACTATAACTCAGTCCGGGACAGCCACGTGCATACTATTCAAAAAATAAAAAAATCCAACTCTAACCAAAAATGCCTTCCACATATTGGGGCTGTAACTATCTTAAGCCTGAGACGATAATTATTAATTTAATAATAATAAATTGCATGAAGAGTCTTCAATGTCAAATATTCAAAATTTACGAATTTTATATTGCAAGTTAAGATTGCAACATTGGAGAATTTTCGGTCGAAAATCGTCAAAATCAAACTATTAAAAAATATTTACAAAATTACATTTCTTTGGAATACAAGTATTAATGATGGAATAATTTGCAAATCTATATTTTTTGAATTCAAGAATATTTTATAATTCTTCCAAACAGTAAAAATTGGAATTGCTGACCTTCAAAATTTAAGATTTCTCATTTAAAACATTTACAATTGAAAATTATAAAATTGTTGTGTTTTAAATTGAAAATTCTGAAATTTTAATGATTTACATTTGAAACTTCGTTAATTTGGAAGATTTGAAATTCAAAACTCCTAACTTTTGATACTCAAAGTCATCACAATTTAAGAATTGTTATGTAAACATCTTTCAACATTAAAGAGTTTTCCATTGTAAATCTTTAAAATTCAAGAACTTTTCGATGTAAATCTTCAAAATTGAACCACAAATTTTTTTAAATATTCAAAATTACATACCTTGAAAATATAAATCTTGAAAATTAAATCAATTTCAATTTTATTAATTCAAAATTGAACTTTTTCCTACAAATTTCGGTAATAGACATTAAATATTGAATTAAACATTACATTACACATATTAGATATATTGAATATTCTTTTAAAATCATGTGCATAAAAACAGCATATCGTTAAGATTGAAGAATTTGATTTTCAAGTCTTCAAAAATGTAGAACTTTTAATTGTAAATCTTTGAAATTGACGAGTCTTTAATACTTTTTCAAATTTACAATTTGGAAATTAGGCAAGTTTCAAGTTCTACAATTAAAAATGCAGTCATTTGAATGATTTACATTTCAAATTTTCTCATTTTGGAAGATTCATAATTGAAAACTCTTGACTTTTGGTCTTAAAAATCACCACAACTCAAGAGTTGTTCTTTATATATCTTTAAAAATTGAAGAGTTTTCAATTGTAAATCTTCAAAATTGACAATACCTCTCTGTCGTAATTCTTGAACACTGTACATTTTGTAATTCCAAATGTTCAACATTCAAGAATTGTCAATTGTAACTCTTTAAAGTTGCAGAACTTTGAATTACAAATCTTTTAAAATTTAAGCGTCTTAATTTTGAAAATTTCAAAATTATTGATAATAATAATATTATTAATATACAATATTTCACAATAGTTATAATTTCATAATTTATTGATAGTTGTAATATTTCCACTCTTTCATATTCTATTTGGCGTGAACAGAGTTCTCTCAAATCACAGCAGGCCTATTTCTGAGGTCCGTGATTCGAAGAGAGCCGTAACTGACCATTTAGCAGAAATTACATCTTTTTTGGATAAAAATGCAACTGTTTAGTTTAAAATTCAACAATTTTGTTGAAAAATCATACTTTTTGTTTGAAAATTCAGCTGCTGTGTTGAAACTTTAACTATTTTTTAGAAAATTTCCTTTTTGGTTAAATTTGATAGTTTGGTGTTGAAAAGAGAACTGAAATTTTTTCTGGATGAAAATTCAACTATTTAAAAAAAAAAATTCAAATAAAAAATGTATCTCTTTTAAGAGAAATTTCATCTTTCTTGGATAAAAATGCAAATATTTGGTTGAAAATAAAACTATTTTGTTAAAAAATCATACTTTTGGTTGAGAATTCTACTGTTTCGTTGAAGATTTAACTATTTCGAAGAAAATTTACTTTTTGTTTAAAATTTATATTTTGGTGCTAAAAAATGAATTGAAAGCTTTTCTCGAAGAAAGCTCAATTTTAAAAATAAAATTGTTCTTTTTTCATTAAAAATTCATCTGTTTTAGCACAAACTTCATCTTTCTTGGATGAAAATTCAACTATTCGGTAGAAAATTCAACTATTTCGTAAAGTATTCATCCCTTTTGGTTGAAAAAATTCGTCTTTTTGGATGAGAAATTAAATTTTCTTCGTAGAAACTTATTTTTTGTTAAAAAATTCATATTTTGATCTTGAAAAGTTAACTTGAATCTTTTCTGAATGAAAATTCAACTATTTTTTAGGAATTTATTTTCTTTTTGAATGAAAATTCATCCCTTTTAAGAGAAATTTCATCTTTTTTGGATAAAAATGCTCACTTACCTCAGCGAGACAAATTGTATAAGAATGACCATAACTTAACCGGCACAAAGTATAGCCTAGTTGATATTTTATCCAAGAAATTATTTCAATTTGAAAATAAAAAACAATAGAATTGAAAAAAAGACGAATTTTTAACAAAATAGTTAAAACTTTGACAGTTGCATTTCTGATAAAAAAAGATGAAATTTCTGCCAAAATAGATGAATCCGAAAAATGAATTTTCATCCAAGAAAATTAGTTTTCTATACCAAAAAGACCAATTTTTAATAAAAGAGGTCAACTTTGTACCAAATAGATAAATTTTCTGACAAGGTGATTGATTTTATACTGAAAAAGATGAATTTTCGACAAATCTCGTACATTATTAGCCGAATAGATGAATTTTCAATCAGACAGATACATTTTCTACTAAAACGGCTAAATTTTCAATGAATATAATAAATTTTTGAACAAAAAGTTGCATTTTTGAACTGAAAAAGATTAATTTTCAACCAAAAATGAAATAATTAAATATTTGTCACAAAAAATCATTTCTTACAACAACAAAAAAACAAATTTTCTACCAAATGGGGGCTGATTAGATTGCATGAGAATGCTTAATTCTCCAACTTCAACTCTATTGAAACAATAACAATGTCATATTGAGAAATTGTTAACCTGACCTAGTTTGTAATTATTTTCAAAATATCGCTTTATGATTCTTTGAAGAAAGTTTTAAAAAATGAAGAATTTCCTACAACCTCAAAATGGCAAGGGAACACTGGCCTCAAAATTATTTATGGACATGCCTTAAGACGGTAATTTTATGTGTATCAGTATTAGTAGAAAATTACTAATTCGATTATTCGAGATCTTTTCTATTTCAATACGTATGTAGGGTACCTGTTTGACCTTTACATCAGCGCCATCTAACACGCGAATTTTTGGGTATCTCAAATTTCTTAGAGCAATGTTAATGGAAAAGTACAGTAAATATCAATTAATTTTAATCCAAAATATTAGACTAAGGTCAGAAATTAATTACTAAATGTGAACTTTTTTGTTGATATGGAATTCAAATTCAAATTTCTTCTCAATTTTTCCAAATTAATGGCGCTGTTGTGGCTACCAAACGATTGTGTAGCATTTTTAACTCTTTCAAAAGAATAATAAGGTCATATTCTGAAATTGTGAACGCGACTTAGCCTGTTTCCAATTCGAAAACATTTCTGTCTGATTCTGTTAACAAAGTGGGGAAAAATAAGAATTCCTTACTATCTTAAAATGAAAAGGGGTCACTGGCCTCAAAATTAATGATACAACTTCAGGGTCTTCACGCCCTACTTTTCAACAGAGTTCTGTCTTAGATTTATAAAAAGTTTTTCCGTTGTACATATTTCTCATATTCCATACAAAATTGCAATTATTAAGCGAACTCTCTGAACATGATTTGCCTTGAATGAGGATCAACTTGAGTGTCTAAAAAAGTTCATCTTCATTTTATTGCTTTGTTTTTTACGCAAAAGATACTTCATTGTCTTTCTGAATCAAAATTGTTGAAAGTTAACTAGTAACTAGTGAAATTTTACAAATTTGACTAGCGAAAAGTGAGTGGCTGAAGATTAGTAAAAAATTACTAATTCGATTATGCAAGATATTTCCTAATTCAATAGTGAAAAACTAGTAATTGCTGATGAAAAATATACAGGGTGTTTTTTTAACTTGAGACAACGAAATATCTCAAAAAATACGCATCCTACGAAAAAAATGTCTTGAATAAAAACTTTTTATTTTAGAGGGGGAAAAAAGATTTGTTGAAATTTATCCCACCCCCACCCCCACAGGGGGCGGGGGTAACTTTGTAATTTCAAATGGCAACCCGAATTTTTTATCACAGATTCAGATTCTCCTTTACGAAATACGTAAGTTTTATTCGGAAAATTTGTTTCGATTTGCGATAGATGGCGCTGCAATTGCGAAAAATAAAATTGTTGACACTACTTTTAGCTCTACCCAGGAATAACGACGCCGACGTAGTAGTTGTCTATTCCCTTCGGGGTGCTTAATTTCGGTGAGTCCCCTTGCCTCTCACCATCCATCGGGATGCTTGAACTTTTGGCAACGGGACAGTAAAAGTGATAAAACTGTCGAAAACCATTCCCGAATGGAGTTGGTTGACGACAGTCGATTTTGGATGTAGACATTACATATCATCGAGTCACCACTGTCTACAATCTTCGACGTCATTCTGGCCGAGCGATAACCGCGTCTGTCCGTGCTTAACGTTTATTCATTAGGAAGGTTGATTGTGTTCATTTGATTTGGGTGTGTTGGTTGCTTTCGTTTGGGTTATTGTTGTTGGTCACGTTGGTTTGAGTTGGTTTGGGTGTCGTTGTATTTCCTCATTAACTTACTTCATTACTTTTACAATGGAAATTCTATCTCAGCAACAGAAGATTGAAATGATTCTCATTTATGGAGAAAGTGGCAGGAATATCAATGATGCTCTCACGCTTTATGCTCAACGCTTTCTAGAAAGTGTTCCTTCACGCGCTTCTTTTTACCGGATTGTCCGAAACTTCATCACTGACGGAAGTGTACATCCGAAAACAAGGAAGCGTCAAGTAACAGTTACTGGAGTTGATAATGAAATTGCAATTTTAGCTGCAGTCACTCATGGCCCTCATGTTAGTACTCGACAACTAAGCCGCGATTCCGAAATGTCTCTATCCAGTGTTTGGAAGGTATTAAAACGTAATAATTATCATCCGTATCATATTTCACTGCATCAAGAACTTCATGGGAATGATTTTCAGAACCGAGTGACATTTTGTCAATGGGCGGATCAGCAGATACAAGGAAACCCGAATTTCTTTTTTCTAGTACTCTTCACAGACGAGTCGTCTTTCACAAACCATGGTAACGTTAATCGGCACAACATGCATTATTGGAGTGTAGAAAATCCACATTGGTTGCGTGAAGTTGAGCATCAGCTTCCATGGTCCGTGAACGTTTGGTGTGGAATAATTGGAGATCAACTTATCGGTCCGTATTTTATTGATGGAAATTTGAACGGTAAAAAATATCGTGACTTTTTAGAACATCAACTTCCAATATTGCTGGAAGACCTAAGCTTGGAAGTGCGACACAACATGTGGTTTCAACATGACGGTTGTCCAGCACATTATGCGGCAGTCGCGAGGGAAGTACTCAATCGCAAATTCAATGGACGATGGTTCGGTAGAGGAGGTCCAGTAAATTGGCCTGCCAGATCGCCAGATCTTACGGCGCCGGATTTCTATTTGTGGGGTTATCTAAAGAATCGCATGTATCAAGAAGTGCCCACAACTCGTGACAACATGATCGAGCGAATCAGGTCTGCTTGTGCACAAATATCACCAGACACAATTCGCAGTTGTGTGGAATCTTTCAAAGCTCAGATTAACAAGTGCATCGAAGTGCGAGGAAACCATTTTGAGCACTTATTGTAAAATAATTAATCGAAATCAGGCATCCCTGTGGTGAGAGGCAAGGGGACTCACCGAAATCAAGCACCCCGATGGATGGTGAGAGGCAAGGGGACTCACCGAAATTAAGTACCCCGAAGGGAATAGACAACTACTACTTCCGCGTCGTTATTCCTGGGTAGAGCTAAAAGTAGTGTCAACAATTTCGTTTTTCGCAATTGCAGCGCCATCTATCGCGAATCGAAACAAATTTTCCGAATAAAACTTACGTATTTCGTGAAGGAGAATCTGAATCTGTGATAAAAAATTGGGGTTGCCATTTGAAATTACAAAGTTACCCCCACCCCTGCCTCCTGTGGGGGTGGGGGTGGGGTAAATTTTAACAAATCTTTTACCGCCCTCGAAAATGAAAAGTTTTTATTCCAGACATTTTTCTGTAGGATGCGTATTTTTTGAGATATTTCGTTGTCTCAAGTTAAAAAAAACACCCTGTATACTTTTATTTAAGACTGTATATAGTGAATAAACCACGATAGCTGTGCATTCGGTCTCGAGTGTTCCCACTTTGTTTGTATTTATAATTATATGGTGCTCATTACACGAAATGAAATAGAAATAGAAATGAAAAAAATAGAAATGTACAAAAAATGCAAAACTACAAAATAATACAAAAAAATTATTTAATACAAAGACAAATCAAATTTTGTATTCGAAATGATAATTTTTCGAGCTGGAAAAGGAAGGAAAAAGTTCTCTCGCACCCTATCCCTTTTCCAGCTTTATGATTTCTTCACAAAAATTGTCAGAATTACTCTATTTAACTAGTTATGATCCAAAAGTATTTTCCATGCATGCATAAACTTTGAATTATGTCGATGAAAGAAGTTTTTCTGTTTGAAAAAGCTGACTAAAATATTATAAATCAACATAACTTCCTTAATCTTCAATAAAGTGTATTAATATTATAGATCAATCGATTTTCCTCGAATCAAGCAATATTTTCCGTTCTTGCATCAGTTTTGAATTATATTAGTGAAAAAAGTTTTACCATAAAAAATAATACTCTTGAATCAACATAACGTCCCTACTCTTCAATAAAATGTATTCATTTTGTAGGTCAATCGATTCGTCTGGAACCAAAGAATCTTTCATATTCTTGCATCAACTTTGAATTATGTTGAAGAAAAAAGTCTTATTATAAAAAACCGTATTTTCAAATATTATACATTGCCATAGCTTCCTTACTCTTCAATAAAATTTATTAATATCATAGGTCAATCGATTCGACTTGAATCAACACATCTTTTCTGTTCTTGCATCAACTTTGAATGATGTTAACGAAAAAAGTTTTACTATAAAAAACCGACTTTTAAAATATATAAATTACCATAACTTTCTTACTCCTTAATAAAATGTATTAATATTATCGGTCAATCGATTCGTCTCGAGCCAAGGAATCTTTTATATCCATGCATCCACTTTGAATTATGCTAATGAAAAAAGTTTTACTACAAAAAACCGATTTCTAAAATATTATTGAGTGGTAAAAAAAAATGATGTGAATATTTTTAGAAATTCTTCAGTCAGTTTCAAGATATTAATGAGGAAAATAAGCCCTCCCAAGTTCACCAGTTTATCTGCAACCGTTTTCTAGTTACCGTGTTCACAGAAAAGCGTGACATCACACATAAATCCACATCCACATCCACATCCACATCCACATCCACATCCACATCCACATACACATACACACACCCACACAAACACACAGCTGGACAATTGCTTAGATTATTGTATTAGACATTTCTGAATTGAGGAAGGTTTAATTATATGAATTTGAAAATTTTTGGAAATGTTACCATGACAAAGCTTCCTCTACGAGGAAGCAAAAAGGTGATAAAAATGCGAGAAGTGAAAAGTAGAGAAATTGAATAAAATTACGTGAAGGTGTAACATTTTTATCATTATTGAGAAAATAAGAAGGCCATATTCTGAATTTTTCAACCTAGACCTAGTCTGTTTCCATTTCCGAAATACATATTGCCTTCCGGCTGTTTTGCACAAAGATAATTTTCAACAGAATTTGGCTTCCGATTTTCAAAATTTTTTTACGGTCGAACATTTCCCCCTTTTCCACAAAAAATTTCGACTATTTAAGGCGCATGGATTTATGAAAATTGTATTTTTTAAAAGGCTGTAAACAAATAACGTCTCGTCGAACTAAAGAAAGAAACAGTTTGTTGACCGAGGAACATCAGAAAGATTAGTCAAGCTTAGACCCACAACGGAACTCGAAGAGATCGTGGTCTCAACCTATAAAATAATAATAAATAAAGGTCCAGAGGTAAAACTATCAATTTAAAAAATACGAAACTTCAAACCAAATTTTTCGATATTTTGCCCCAAAAAAAGTTGAAAAAAAATATAGATGGTTCATTTGAAAAGGATATTTCGACATTTAAATTAGTTATTTTCATCGAGAAAGTGAAACTTCATTACAGTGATTCATAACGATACGAGATGATCGTCTGTCTGTCTCCTTGTATTTAGTCCGTATAATGAGAAATTTTCAAAACTAGTTTGTCTTATATTCATTTGCATTTTTTATTGCATTTCTTTCCAAAAATCGAACAATTTCTCATTGAATATGAGATGTCATGTTAGCGTTGTGTCCAAATGACATCAAATGATTGCGGAAGAGAAATTCGCAGCACTGGAAAAAGATCTACAGCAGCTGATCACCTGCAGGATTCCTCCACATTAAGAATCTCCAAAGTAGGAAGAGTAAAAGCACCAGTCTCCGGGCACGTACCATAGTCAAGGTAGCCAACTATGTAGACCCAAAATGCGGGACGGTCAGACCTTACCACTGAAGCAAAGATCTTTTTTTTTAGGGGACGGTTTTTGAAATAAACGAAAAAAACATTGTGTTTCTGGCAAATTTATTATACTACATATTGACTTTGTTGCATATTATTACACTACAGCATGACTAGTATGTGTTGCGCGACGTATCAATAATAGTCATTTTGGGTCTATATACTTGGCTACCTTGGTTATAGTACGAACAACTTTATGCTACTTATGCGCGCATATTACAAACTTGAAAGACTGTATTGCGAGTGTAGTATGGTAAATGCAGGACATGCGCGACGCTGTCCCGATTTTCCGGGACATTTTGCGGGACAAATTTCAAAGCGGGACAGAAGGTCCAAATGCGGGACCGTCCCGGCGAATGCGGGGCGGTTGGCTACCTTGACCATAGTGGTCGGATAATCCTGTGTGTTTCATAGTATGAATAGGGCTATAAACCATAATTATTAAAAGTACATAGGTGTTTGCAGTTTTCATACTTTCTTTTATCACGAAAGGCAGAGAAAACCTGTAAATGATTTTCAATTTCACTGTTTAAAAATATTTCAAAAGCTGATGACCATGTATCGCCATTTCGCGGTTGTGTGCTATGTTTTGTGTAAGAAAATAGGGTATTTTTTATTGAAGTTATGACATATTTAAATTGTGATGTAACTTGAATGGCTGCATTTATAAAATGTGAGAGACTTAAAAATATTAAAATTACTCGAAATTTAAATTTATATACCGTATTTGCGGAGATTTTCAATACATCCGAACTTAGGTGCCGAATTTTTGAAAGTAGCTAGAAGTCGGACATGCTATCCGATCCCTGGCGCAAACGTCATTCTACTAGTGTTTCTCAAGCCGGGCAACATATGAGAATATGTGGAAAGCGGTAATAATGTTTGTAAGAGTGGTATTACGTATGATCATTTTCTTAACATTCTAACCACTCTAACCTTAGGTACAAGTTAACATTCGTCAAAAATTGTTTTAAGAAGTATTTTAGAAATAAAAATAACGAGTATTATGTTAAATCGAGCCAAAATTTGTATGGATGTCAAATAAGGTAAATTATTGTTTCATTCAAACAAGAGATAAATCGTTCAGATCCCAGGACAGTGAGCTTCACAACACAGAAAAAAAAACTAAGAATAAAATTTGTTGCAGGAAGTTTTTTAGAGAGAAAAAGTTTCGTTCAGCCAACTTCGCGTCTTTCAAAATACATGTGTTTGTCATGGAAAAACAAAAGAAAGTTTAACCGATATTTGTGTGAAGTTTATCCTGTGAAGTTAATTTTTGTTGCAGAGAATCTTAAGTCGGAAATCGATGTAAAGTTTATCTTCAGTTTTTTCTGTGAAGGCTATGAGCCACAAAAGGATTAAAAGCATTTCTGCTAAATTATTTTTTCTTCAAGTATTTTAAGGTGACAAGTTATTAGGTCAATTCTTTTTAAATAAGAAATTTCGAAACCTAAAACTGCCATCCGACTGTTAGACACATGCTGTCCGACCACTAAAAATCTTGTCCGACCACTGGTATTTTCTCAAGCTTTTCCGAAAAACCTGGTTTTTCTTCCCAAATCCACTTTAACTTACAAATAAATGGCAAAAATAACTTTAACAGTACGCACACGGTTAAAAAATGCGAACGTTTGTTGGAAAAAATACAGAAATAAAGTGTCTCTAACAACTTGAATATGAGAGTAACGCTGGCTGTCCGACCACTGGTACATTTACGCTATTTTAATTTTAAGTTTATGAATATATCTACTGTAAATATTTTTCTTCAAAATAAGTTATGATTTTTCTAAAATTATTGATTAATATTATGTCTATTTCATCCTTAATTACTAGATTCGTTTCTAATTTCATTTGTGAATGATGATAACCCACAAAATTCTTAAAAGGAAGTAACTGCGTTCATGCAATCGAAGTCGAAACGAAGAATATTCAACAGAAAACCTTTAAAAAAATAAAATAAAATTCAGATGAAAATCAGTAAACTGTGCCTCTCAGAAGATTCATCAAACTATAAAAATATAAAAATAACAGGCAACAACACCACCAGTTTAAAACCTCATCTAGAAAAGGTTCATCCAACTAAATTTAAAGACACCTATCTTCCAGAAGATACAATAGTTATTTAAATTCATTTATATTTCTATTAACATGATACTATTTAAAATTAACATTGAAATGATTCTGATATTTCTCATACTCAGTTAAAAATTTGTGCATTATTCATTAAAATTCATAATTATCCTTAATTTTGAGTTTAACCCATACGAAAAAATATTCTATACAAATTATAATAAGCATAATAATTTTCCTATGATTGTTTGCGAATATACGACATTTATTACTGGTTTAATAATATTCTAGAATGAAAATCATAGAAATAATTAATTTTGAAATATATAAAAACTAATGAAAAAATATGGATTTGTAAATATTGTAAGGATTGAAAAAATGGAAAACTATATTGGTATGAATTATTTTCAATTAAAATTAAATCCCAGGAATAAAACAATATGAAAGCGATGTTCTTTCAGCTTGCTTCAATTTTAATTTGACTTTCATTTTAGATTCATTTAATTTAAAAACCAACTAAACAATTCAAGTTTCAAGAAATTTTTCATTTGGAAAGAGCTTAAAAGCTCAAATTTCTTTATAAATTAAACTCAATTTCGAAAAATGCAATGTTCTAAGTGTAGCCAAAAAGGTACCAATTTACATTGAAAATTCGATTCGGCGAACTTCATGTCTCTATTATTCGTCTAGTTATTCCCTATAATGATTTTTCTGCAATTATTATTTTCCTCGTAGTCGCAAAGAAATTTTAGAAAAAAAAAACATTAGGGAATTTTAGAAATTGTCCTATAAAATATTTCCACATATTATTTATTTTGCAAATAGTTCAATTCATGCTTGTCGTATTTAAATATTTTTAGGTATTGACACAAGGAAAATTTATCGACAACTCGCGAATTGGCTGGTAAAAAATATCTTCCTTTCAATTTCTTTGACGATAATGGAACTTAAGATTTCTTTTTCCATCTGAATTCTACGGCTGACGTCCGAATGCGCAATAAAATGTGATCTATGGCTGTAGATCGAATTTAAAAAATGCAAAAAATTGTAATGGTCATTTCATCAGAGGTGACTAGGAACTGCACTCTCTTCTTGTCGATTTCGTTCCTTCAAATGGTGAGCATACCAGAAAGATATCACCAAATTCATCCACGATACCATTGAGAATTACGAAATGGAACATAAAGTTCTCAGACACAGTAAATCCCAGGGATATTATTTATCTGAAGTTGGATAAAAACGTTGCAAACATTTGACAACTACAATTATCCGACGACGGATAATTTTTATCTTGCCTCAAGATAAAAATTATCTGACTTCGGATAATTGTAGTTTTCAATTGTTTGCAGCGTTTTTATCCAACTTCAGATAAATAATATCTCGGGGATTTACTGTGGAATAACGGTAAATAACGTGTTTGTCAACATAAGATTCATGATAGAATGATCCTTATTGAAGTTCTTCGATTATGGAAATCAAAACTTTTGTTTTTATGCTTATACCCTGAATTCATATATCCTATTTCCTGAATCAATGTTGAAGGTACTTGGTACTTAAAGGCTTGGTACTTTCTGCAAGGAAACAGAACATGCGAATGATGATGAAGGTATTTAAGATCAACTACATTAAGAATGAGAGTTGGAACAGCAAGATGATGTGGATGTTGATATTTTGTCAGACATTGGAACAAAGGTCATTTGTTTACCACTTGCAAAACTAAGCAACCTCTTCAAACTATGGAAAAGTCGGAACAATGGAGAAATAAACTAAAAAGTAGCTACCACGTTTGTGGAATCAACATTTTTTTGCTCAACATCGATGTCTCAACAAGTTGTTATTCAACTTACGATATGATCTATCTGAGGACAAAAATGTAACAACCAATACTTTCACTATGTGAAAATAACAAAGCTCTGAATCATCTGATCATCTCTGACTACGAATGGTTACTTTTACGAGGAATACATGAGTAATTGAGCCGCTTCAAAATCGTGTCCAATGATTCGTGTGGAGAAATGTTTCCTACTCTGAACTGGGTGGTGCTTGGTTTCAAAATGATCTTCGATAAGGTATAAAAGTCGATCGAAATATTGCAGGAAAAAGCTAGAAACCCAGTAGAAGAAAACATGCTGACAGCTTTACAAGCAGGATTGGCAAAATGGAAAAGTACTACAAAAAGAGCAATTGGATCAATTGTATCGAGTTAAGCCTATATCCAGGGGATAAACTAGAGATGTTTGAATTTACAAGATGAGGAAGAGAAATGAAAGAGGCATCTCTAAAACAATTTAAGACCATCTTTAGATCACAGTACTATACACCACCTAAGCAGAAGGTATTTATTGAACAGATGCTCACGTGACCAATTATTTTCAGAAAATGAATTCGTGAACTAATAATTCTTTTTTTGTATGCTTATCCTATTAGAAAAATCCATTTAAGTGAACTGTGAAATTATAAAATATTAATAATATGTAAATTCGAAAAAATTGAGGAATCTCCGATTGTTGTTAAAATCTCTTAGACCTCGATATGGGGAGTCGCACCTGATTTGAATGAAACCATGACTGGAAAGTGTAACGCAAGCCTCTGACACAGGCGTTGTGTCTTATCTCTCGGACCGGAGGCTTGTTTCTCTTCACCCACGGAAAGGAGTTCTGAAGGCTCTCTCTCTCTCTCTTGCAACCATTGTTATTGTACTTCGAAAGTTACCCAAAAACTGCAAAATATAATTTTTGTAATAAAATAATACTAAAAACGGTATTCTCTCGATTTTTTTAACAAGCATTATTTTTTATAACTCGAAAATAATATTTTTCCACGACTTACAGAGAAAAATATGTTTTTTTTTTTGAACGAGTAATAATTGTTCAAACAATTGTACATTATTTACAAAATACTTGGAAACTCTTCATTTATCTATTTAAAATAATTAATGTTGAAAAAACAGAAAAAATACCGTTTTTTGAATGAATTCACTAGAAAACTGCTATTTTGCATTTTTTCGGTTTCTTTTTCATTCTTTTTTGAGAATTCCCGCGAAGTATTCAAAGTCTAACAGGAGGAAAATATGCTGTGTATAATTTGAAAAAAAAAACAAACAATTTTCAATATTTTTCTTGTAATTTTTGAGTATTCAGATGCGTCATAATAATGAGTGTTATAATTGTGATTTTTCCACAATGAAATTATGTAGATGCGTAACATGAGTACGACACAATTTGTTCATTCAGAGAACTCATCCGAAAAATGTTAATAAATAAAAAAGCAATGAATATTTTTTAATCACTTTGGACTAGTTTCAAAGTTAATTTTCTGCGTTATTTTAATGTCATGATAAGTTATTTCTAGGATTTTTCCTTCGATGCAATCAAAACCTAAACTTAATTTAAAGAATTGATCAATATTGGTATAAAGTCAGGTTTTCATAACTGAATTGAAGCAAATTAATAGAACCGTATTCTAACAAACTTGCAGGAAATTATCTTCAAAATTAGCCCAAAAACAATAAAAAAATAGTTATTTCCGAATTGATTGATATTTTCCGGAAACATTAACATTTGACGTTTCTTCAAACAACTTCTAATAAAATTAACATATACTATGGCTTTCATTTGTACAAATAAAACGGGTACTTTTATCACCTTTCATGCAATAATTGAGAGAAAATCTACAGTTTATTATTATTAAAACTAGTGTGCTTGTTCAGCCTATGGGAAAATAGATGTCCAGACACTTTTGCACGGCATTACATATATAAGAGAAAAAAATTGTTATAATCCTACATATGCGTGAGTTATTATTGGCTTTATGTACGATTTCAATTCCAGTTATCATTTACGGAAGATGTTTACACATAAATATACAACTGTCACAAGAAAATACTTTTGATCGAATGCCTATAATAACTCAACTTCGCACGATGTATTAAATTAATTCTTATAATCCTAGGTAAGATGAGAATTTGTTAGAGAAAAACAAGCTTCTTTCTCGCACATTGGTAGTTCTCGCTATTTTGATTGTTGTGCATCATTAACTAGGTTACAAAAATATGCGTGTCATTCATGAAATAAGTACTCCACATTAGACCTTTTTTAGAACATACTTGAAAGCCCTTGAATTTTGAGTTCCTTATTTAAAATTTTCCTATAAATTTCGAATCTTTTATACCTAAATCATCGTTGAATAGCGGCTTTCCTGTGACTACATCATTTTTGAGCAAAATGGAGGAACAATTTTTGCTGAGCCTCCTAGTGCTTTGTGCGGTGTTATCGCTGGGAATTGCAGATTCATCTGAAGAAAATAATGGTAAGTGACTTTTTTACATTTTCATGATTGTTTCTAATGAAATATTATATTCGTCCCAAATTTCACACCTCACTTTTCCAACGAATCTCCCCGTTTTGAGAACACTTGTAGCCGAAAAACAAGTTTTGGCGATGTCATCTGCCTGGATGTCTGTTCATTCGTCGGTAAACACTGCATGTAATTTTAGTTGAAAAGAAAATTGTGATGTTATACGAAGTTAGACATTTTTTCGATTTCAAGGCGACTTTTTGCTGATGGGTCACTTGCCTGGTAAGAATTTGTGCCTCAAGGCCGACAGAGTTTTCAGAAATTTAATTTCGACATGTATCCTACATGGTTACCTGGAAAATTATGTATCAAGATTCATTGAAAATCCGGGGTTCAAAAGAGATATTTTCGCTGAAGATTAATTTAATTTTGAAACAAGTTCATTTCCAATCAGACAAACAAAATTAATCCAACGCAGAATCTCTCAGCGACAAAATAAATGAATTCTAGAAAAAATGAGCCGACAAGTATTTTTTCGCTTTGAGAAAAAAATGCTGTCACGAGGTGACAAGGATTTGAATTTTTCAATATTTTTAAATTAAAAGAAAACGTAAATTTTGTCCGCAAAATTCTATATTTTTTTAATCTATGTCAGATATTCTAATTTTCGTATTGAATTCTGATACGCTTTACTATATTCTTTAGGAATCCGTTGGAAAATTTTAAAATGGTTTGAAATTTGAAACAAATTTTAACGGTTTTTGTGACCAGGGTATAGTATCAGTCTTTTTTGTCGGCAAAACCATTTTTGAATCAGAGAAAATGTTTGTTTTCCCTCAAAAATATAATTTTTTAGTTCTCCTGAATAACGATGTTAGATATCACCTAAGAGCAAGAGGTATTTTGTTCAGAGTTTTTGATGATGTGCAAATTTTTATTTTAACAATTCTTATATCCTTCGTTGTTTCCGAAAAAAGCGCAAAATTTCTATGGTAAAATTTTTTCTCGAATCGTAAAAAATATGTGTCACCTAACTATATCTAAGAAATAACATATTTCCTCGCTAAAAGATTCTTCGGCTTGAAGTAAAATAAACGTACCGAGTCACTGAACGTGTGACCTATAAAAGTTAGCCTTGACTTTGAAAAGCGATAGCACCTTCCAGAACGCAGATAAAAATACTTTGAAAAATCTGTTGAAAAGCTTATCACATTCTGCGTTAAATCAGTCTTATTTGAAGTCATTTGGCCCTGTGGGTATTAAATCATCACGTCAGAAAGACAAAAACAAAATTCCGATTCTTAAGGAATTTCGTACTTGACCTTGAATTCTTGGCAGGAGCTAAAGTACAAAATTCCTTGAAAATTAGAATTTTATTTTGGGCGTTTCCAATGAGTTTTTCTATAGTGAGTAATATTGTCGACCACAAATAAGGTTTTAAAAAATTAGTTGAATTCTTAAAACGACAACTACATTTATAACAAAATATTTAAACTTTTAACTAAGTATAGTTCAGTTCCCAAACAATAAAGATGAATTCTCAACGAAGTATTTAACATATCCTATGTTATGTATGAATGTATCAATTTTCTATCCAAAAGGACAAATTTTCAACGAAACAATTGAATTTTATTCTGATAAAGATGACTCAACAAAAAGGTCAAATGTTCAACCTACAAAGATGAATTTTCACCAAAAATCTTATTTTTAATCAAGAGAGATCAATTTTCAAATTAAAAAATATAGGTTTTCAACACAAAATGGAATATTTAAATCTTCTGTTTGAAAAATTAAAATTTCAGCAATGAAAAAGCTAATTTTCAATTGGTTCAATACAACTAGTCAACCCGAATTTTGAACAAAATAGTTTAATTCAAAACCAAAACAATAATTTTTTTATAACGAAAAATAAATTTCTGCTCAAAGAGACAAATTTTCAACCAAATACATAAATTTTCCATCCGACACTATGCATTTCCGAAAAAAGTAGATTTTCTGCCAAGTAGTTAATTTTTTTAAATAATTTGTTTAATTTTTCAATCAAATAGTTGAATCAAAAAAAGTTTTGAAACATTTCAAGTTAAAAAAAAAAAAATTTCAACCAAAACAATATTTAAAAATTTTCTATCAATTCAATAGAACCAAAAAGGTCGAATATTCAACAATACATTTGAATCGACAGCCAAAAAGATGAATTTTCATAAAGAAGATTAATTTTCTTTCCAAAAAGACGAATTAAAGAAAATCGATGAATTTGAAACGAAAACAAGTTAAATTTTTCACCCGCCACCATAGATTTTCAAAAAAAAATGTTAATTTTCCACCGAATAGTTAATTTTTCTGGTTAATAGTTCAATTTTGAACAAAATAGGTCAATTTCCTACCAAAATGTTTTGGAAAAGAGTTTTTAACAAACAAGTTAAATCCACGGTCAACAAAATTATTTTCCGAGAAAGAAGATTAATTTCCTACCAAATGGTTAGTTTTTTAAATAAATGATTTAGTTTCCACCAAAAAGAAGAATTTTTAACTGAATAGTTTCATTTTATACAAAAAAAATGGTATATGTATGAAGATATGAATTTTCAAACGAAAAATACGTATTTTCTACAAAACAAGCGGACTTTCAACACGAAAGTAAGAATTCAAAAAATAATTCATTTGCAAATACATATACACTCTAATTTTCTATCAAA
The DNA here is from genome assembly GCA_932178445.1 of Andricus quercusramuli. Taxonomy (NCBI): domain Eukaryota; kingdom Metazoa; phylum Arthropoda; class Insecta; order Hymenoptera; family Cynipidae; genus Andricus; species Andricus quercusramuli. The sequence goes on from CAKNXH010001741.1 coordinate 221,288, forward strand.
TTGTTCAATTTTCAAGCCAAAATGACGGATTTTTCACGATCCAGTTCAATTTTCAAACCGAAAAGATGAATTCTCAACGAAACCTGTAATACATTATATTTGAACGAAAATATTTTTTGATTTGAAATTTAAAAAAAAAACATTGAATTCAACCAAAAAAGACGAATTTTTAATTAAAAACATAAATTTCCACCAATATTGGAATAATTATATTATCAGTTAATATAACTGATTAAATTTTGCACTCTGAAGATGAATTTTCAACAAAAATGATGAATCTTTACAAAAAAATTTATTTTTATGGAAGAAGTTCAACTTTCAAGCAGGTACTTAAATTTTCAATAAAAAAAGGTGTATTTTACTTAACGAAAAGTGTGACTGACTATATTTTAAACAAAAAAGATTTCGATTGAAATTAAAAACAGTTGAATGCAATGCAAAAATACAAATATTCAACAAAATAGTTCAAGTTTAAACCAAAAAGATGAATTTAAACGAAAAAGATGAATTTTGAACCAAATAGTTAGAAACCTTTCTTGAAAACGTGAGAAAAACCTACTAAGTTATAATTGAACTGTACCGTTTCTGGGACATCTTTCGCAAAAGTCGCAAACTTTCTCAAAATTTATTATCACGAAAAGCACCAGAAGTAATATTTTAAATCAAATTTTTTTTAACCAAGGCTTTGAATAATTTCTCCATTACTGAAATGTAATGAAATAGCAATATACAATATACATAAATACGAGGCAGAAAGAATAATTGATTTCATATGAAATTATTTTTTATATTTCCTTATAATCACAACAAACATACATTTGAATAATATACACATTTCTTACGAGAAAAAATCTTGCAATGTGGGAATAAGTATCAACTTGAGTTACTAAAGAAGTATAACTTAGCCAAAGATTAGTAAAAAATTACTAATTATATTCGTCGAAATATTTCCAAAGTCAAAAGGGGAAAACTAATTGCTTGGTGAAAACAAATATTATTCAGAGCTGTAGATAATAATTTTTAAAAGGTTATAAACATGGAAAACATGGGTAATAGAAAAGTTTAAATAAACGACGCAATGGTGTAACATTTTTCACTCTATTGAAACAGTAAGAAGGTCATATTGAAAAATCGTTGACGTGAGCTAGTCTGCTTATAACGCTGTACATTGCAAATCGTTTACCCTACGAAAAAAGTGCAAGAAACAAAAAGTTTTATTTTTTCTCAGAGATGCTAAAAATAATTTTTTTGTTCGTAAATAAAGAAATTGTTGAGAAAATAAACAAAAACTGACCAGGATTTTCCAAAAATAAACCAGATATTCGTAATCAAGGGATTGTTTTTGATCTTTTAAACTTTTTCCTATATATACCTGTATTGCTATGTTATCAAATTTTAGTCATGAAGAAGCCATTAAAATCCTCATTAACGAAGATGTTTTATTTGTTCATTTTCCCTGATGCCAAAGTTTTGAATTTTTCATCTCATACCTATTATATATTTTTAATCTTTTTATGCGGAATGTCCCAGAAAATTCGACAATTCTTGAAAAAAATGTTTAGGGATACAATTATGTTCTTATATTTCTCTGTTCCTATAACAAATCGTACATTTTATGACTTTTACCAGCGCCAAATAATTTCCTTTTTCCAATCGAAGACCGAATGCGAGTTTTGTCCTTTGTATTAGCTACAATTTTCATTCGTACGATAGTTCTCTAAAACTAATGTGTGTATTTAAAAATAAATAAAAAACTACGAAAAGCTCACTTTTACGTAAATTCAAAGCTTGCAAACTATAAATAATAATTGTTTGAAAATCTAAAAAGATTAGGAGAATATTTTCTCATCTAGAGAAATAAAGTGTTGTCATACGACCGCAGAGAAATAAGAACAATTTTTTTGTGAACCACCCCGTCTATCTATCTATCTATCTATCTACACTAGAGTCCCTCTATAGTCGCCGTCTCGGGGGTATCCTCAATGGCCTTGAGGCCATCTCGGAACTCTCCAAACCATAAACGTTCAGGGCCGTGAGAACCATTTCTGTTAAAGTTTTGTCCCAAAAAAAATATTTCCTTGGTATTTTTGCCATTTTGGTATCAGATCATAATGAACGTGACAATGCTTGTGCTCGAAAATCAAACTTTATCAAAGTACCGATTTTTAAGCATGTACGCAATAGGGTGGTTCTTATTTATACTTGGTGGATTTTTTTTCTCGAAAATCTCTGCTCTGACCCCCAGTTTTGTTCGAATGCCCAACAAAAAATCTTCAAGTTTGACAAAATCGATTAATATTTAGGGGTCGCGCAAAGAACATGAAGTTTCCCATCGATTTAACATGGCAAAAAGTCAGCTTTTTATAAATCTAATATTTAAGCCTGATAATATGATACAAATAATTCCGTGTTTTTGTATATTGTTCAGAATTTATCCGAGAATAAGAATCAATCATAAATTTTGAGGTTGAATTTTTTTAAGCCACTCTTATGGATCCCCAAAGAACCCCATAAATGACAAATGTGAATTTTACGTAATATTGCGGTTCATTGACGCTTTATAAAAGTTTTTTTTACATTATTAATCATTGATCAGTAATTTGAGAATATCCAGTCATTTGTTTTTTTCAGCTAACTCGGGAAATGAACGTATTTCCTAGACATTATGAGTTATTTAATCAATAATAACAATAAAATAATTTGTTTAAATAAGTTTATAATTATTTAAATAATACGTATTTGTTCAAGCATATATTGTACCTAAAAAAAAGCAGGAGGAACATTTTCTCACTGAATTTTCGAAAAATTTTAATATTTTCAAGTACTAACTTATTTATTATGAATACTTGTAGATGTTTCAAACAAATTATAATTTTTTGAACAATTTTTTTGTCAACATTTTTTTGTTGCTATTTTTTGAAATATTTTTATGTCTTTCTTTGCTTTTTAAGGATACTCTTAAATGTGTCAACAAATTAGAATTGTTTAAGTAATTGAATATTAGTTAACAAATGACTACGTATTTTTAAATTACCGATTAATGATTTTTTATTTTTTCAAACCATCAAAAAGCGTGAATAAACCTCAATATTAAGTAAAATTCAAATTTGTCACGCATGGGGTCTTCTTTGGGGACCTACAAGAGTGGCTTAAAATTATTCAACCTCAAAATTTATGATTGATTCTTATTCTCTGACGAATTCTGAACAATATACTGAAACCCCGAATTATTTATAAAATATTATCGCGTTTAAATATTAGATTTACAAAAAGCTGACTTTTTCCCATGTTAAATCAATGGGAAACTCCTTATTGACACATGGCCTTGACGATTTCTTTTCCAAATCTTCACAGTTTTCAACCTTATTTCTTACAAGAAATTCGCAAGCTCTCACATTCTTATACGTGCACACAGCGATACCATGTTTCCGTAAAATATACTGCACCTGATTTCACTTCGTTTAAGAGCTCGTATTTCTCTCCAAAAGATAATCGCTTCCTCTTATTTCATACACTTTTTTCATACACTCCTGCGTTTTTGTGGAGTTGCTCCACTGACCTAGCAGTGCCTCTCTCTCGCTCCCTTGGACCCCCTTGTCTGTAATAGAGGGAACTGCTATAGAGGGACTCTAGTGTATATATATATATATATATATATATATATATGTAGAGGCTACCGTGATCAACAAGGCGGTTCCTCCAGGGTGAGGCTCTTCCATTGCACTACGGTCGAGCTGACTCTTGCGAATATCCCTAATGTGGATATCTCGGACGTATAATTTTTGTTAGTCGGGACTGCGTACGCGCTGTCCCGTTCCTTTTCTTTCGGTTTCGGTTTTGATTCCTTTGGAATAGAACCGAAGGGCTTACGACAAAGCCTCCGAACGCGTCCTCGGGTTGCGGATAGAGGGTCCCTGTACCAAGGGTTTCTGCTGAATATGGTTACAATAATTAATAAGCAGTCGCGGACAATTGTCCAGGGATGGTCCCGAAGGAATTACCCCCAAGCGAAGGCGTGAGAACCGTGCCGAAAGCTGAATGTCACCTGGGTGAGGTGTCTCTAACGGTGATTCTGGGAAATCGGCGACTCTCAGAGTATACAGCCTTATCCTTGCATGCGGGGCTCTACAAGGATGGACGAAACCTTTCCCTAGCTGCTCGTGGGAACAACAATAACAACACCAAACATAGTTGTAGTAAGTGCGGTTCAAAACAATCGAACACGCAGGGCTCCCGACAATGGGTCGGACAACAATGCCGACTATCCTACAGTTGGGGGAGCCAATCAAGACGGAGTCAATGCGATTGACCGGCGGAATCTTGTTACTTTTAAGTGGACGGATCAACTCAATGACGGCCTGCTGGAGTGCTACGATGCCAGTATGGTCCCTGAACGAGAAGGTTACATGTCACGACTGCATGCTCTGTGGTGCGAGAAACACTCAGAGCTCTCAGACTTTTCGCAACAACGTCTGCGAAACCATGCCGAGAACCTTAGGAAAAGGGGTTATATAAGCGGAGTGCCTACTCAACCGCATCCAGCACAAGCCGGCAACAGAGAAAGAGAAGCGTCACTGAGACCAACCGCGAACAGGCATCCAATAGAGGAAGAACGATGCTTCAGGACCCGGAGAAACATCAACATTCAGGTTTCTCCCAAGCCCAAAGATCTGACTGAATTGGATGATGAACCTCGTGGAGATTTTTCCGAAGAATCCGACCTCTGGACTATCAGTTGTGGTGTGTACAATGCAGCGAGAACTTTGGCAGATGCAAGCCGTAAAACAAAACCAACGGTTGATCATAAGACCAAAAGAAGAATGCATCAACTCAGCACAAAGATAGGCTGGGCTAGACAGTACGCGTCCCGCATTCAGTGTGTGATTGACTACATAACATCTGGCAGGAATTTCACTGCCAAGGTTCGACGGTTCGTGCGCGAACTGCGGATCCGTCATCACACAATCAACAAATCAAAGCTAATGACCATCAGACAGCATATTGTTGACAGAATACGAATACTATCTAACGCTAGGAGAAGTCTAGAGCGGAGAGAGAGGTGGGTCAGAGAAAATCAACAATTTTCATCTGATCCATCTAAACTCTTCCAAGACCCTCCAATTACTGTCGACCATCCGCCCAAACCAGAGGAGGTCGAACCATTTTGGAGAGAAGTCTACGAGGTCCAGCATCCACTTCAATAAGACTCAAAGAACATAAATAGCTTCAAGGAGCTGTGCAATGCCCTCAAAACACCTGAGGAAGAATGCCCACCTATCACTACCGAGGAGGTGAAAAACGTATTAAAAGGCATGAAGAACTTTCCCGCTCCGGGACCGGATGGTATCAAGAACTTCTGGTGGAAGAAGTTTCCTTCAACCCACCAGCATCTGGCCCGAATTTTCACCTCATATCTAGCCTATTCCGGAGTGGTTGGTGGAAGGACGCACAGTGCTCCTGCCTAAGACGGGCAACTTAGCTGACCCTAAGAATTACAGGCCAATAACTTGTCTGAACACACTGTATAAGATCTTCACAGCCATCCTAAATGATAGGATTCTTCGGACAACTGAACCTGTGTGGCGAGAGATGTATGAACAACGTGGCTCGAAGAAAGGCGTAGCAGGATGTCGGGAGAACCTGCTCATCGATAGATGTGTCTGTAAAGATGCAGCATCCTATCAACGATCTCTATCGATGGCCTGTATAAATTACCGAAAAGCTTTTGATTCAACCTCCCATAGACTTATCATCTGTCTGTTGGAAAGCTTGAAGGTTCATCCACACATCGTGAGATGCATAGAGAGATTAATGCCGCTTTGGAAAACCAGATTTACCATCTTATCTGGAAAATATCGTGTGATCACTAACAGTATCACCTTTCAGAGAGGTGTATTTCAGGGCGACACCATGAGCCCTCTCCTCTTTTGCCTCACATTATTGCCACTATCTCTCGCACTTCGCCATTCCGAAGGGTACCTCTGTGGCAAACCTGGAAATCGAAAGCATAAGGTAACTCATGTATTTTACATGGATGATCTTAACCTCTATGCTAGAAATCTAGAGAAACTACATCTAGCTCTAAAAATTGTCACAGAGTACACTCAAGATATTGGAATGGAGTTCGGGTTAGAGAAGTGCGCCAAGGTTAATTTGAAGAAAGGAAAACTTAACGGCATCCTCGAAGATCCTGAACTCGTTGACAGAAGTGCTATACGACATCTTTGCGCTGGAGAGACCTATACATACCTGGGCGTGCCACAAAGCCGCATTCAGGACGTAACATCTATAAAGGATACTCTCCGATGCAGATACGAACGTCTCCTCCGACAGATATGGTCTTCCGAACTGTCGGCGAGGAACAAAGTATCTGCAACGAACATGCTTGCCGTCCCAGTAGTACTCTATTCATTTGGAGTAGTTCCATGGACGAAGGACGAGCTCAGATCCCTCAACATCGGGTCCCGAAAGGTTATGCACATGAACAAAAGCATGCACCTTAAGTCTTCTGTTCCACGACTTTACATCTCACGCCGTAAAGGTGGTCGTGGAATACTGAATCTTGAATGTCTTCACAACAGGATTATTCTGGGTACAGCACATATTGTCGCAAATGGACAAGATCCTCTTCTCAAAATGGTCAGAAAACACGAAGAAGTAGGCAAAGGGGCGTTTCTTCACAAAGCAGCAGAAGAGGCTGCTGAAACACTCGGCCTTGACTTCAATATCAGGGGTGAGCGAAATGCATCAAATCTTATCCATCTTAAATACTTCTTGAAGGCCCGGATTAAGAAAGCACAAGAGAAAAACTTCCGCGAAGAGCTCCTCGACAAGAAGATGCACGGCATCTTCCACAGAAATGTGGAAGATCAGTCGATGTCGTATGAGCTGACGTTTGCTTTCCCTAGATCACCCGGATTGAAGTCGGGCACAGAGGGCTTCATTTTGGCATGTCAAGATGGTGTCATTTCCACTCTAGCATACCGTCGCCACATTTTGAGCCAAGATATTCCCGATGATAGCTGCAGAGCGTGTCATGAACACCCCGAGCATCTAGGACACATACTATCTAGTTGTCCAGCTCATGCGGGAACAACCTACATCCAAAGGCACAATGCGGCACTGAGAGTGCTTTATTACCATCTCTGTCACTCTTACGGCATTAGCCCAAATACCTCTCCGCTGAACGCCCCTAGAGAAATAGAGGCAATTGTCGAAAATGAGAAGTGCCGCATATATTGGAACTTCATATTCTCGACAATTGTTTCTGTTGCGCACTCGAGGCCTGACATGGTTCTTCTTGACTTCGAGAAACGAACCATGTTCGTTATCGAATTTTCGGCACCAGTGGACAAAAACGTCACAGCGAAGGAGAAAGAAAAGAAAGAAAGGTATAAAGACCTTATGAGGGAGTTTCGACGGTTATACCCGGAATATTCTGTTAAGTTAATCGTTCTGGTCATTGGCGCTCTTGGAGGTGCCAAGGCTTCACTTGTTAATAGCCTGAAAAGCATCCCTGCGTGTCAACAAAATGCTGAGACACTTGCAGGGAGAATGCAGAAGGCGGTCGTCCTTGGGTCGCTCCGTGTCCTCAAGGTGCACGAGACTGTCGCCGGGTCATCGTATTGAATTCGCGCAGACTGTAACCACCCATCTCACGGTCGTGAGACGTGGTTACAGCTGAAATTTTACCGCGATTTCGCTGGGAGCGGGTGCAATTTTTCAGATTAGCACCCGCTCCCGGCGAAATCCTGCGGTTGTCCTTATGACAAACTTTTAACTATATTAGGGTGGTCCAAAAATTCGACTTTCGATTTTTGATGATAAAACCTGTCCCAGTTTCTTCGTTTTCCCGAAAAAGAAATTCCGTAGTTTTTTTTTCAGCGTTAACTCGTGCCCCCGGGCTTTTGAAATTAACATGGGGTTTTAAATGTGAAAAGCTCGATTTTCAAAAAAATGGAAAAAAGAAGTACTTGTTATACACTTTTGGTCAATTAAAGTATTGTCTCCTCTTGAGGAGTATTTAAGGGATAATTTCCACCCGATAGCTTTTAATTTTGACACACCTGAACCCCTTTAATTGTGCCCGGAAAATGCCCCAAAAAATGCAAAATAGCAGTTTTCTATGAAGTTCATGCTAAAGACGGTATTTTAAAAGAGAATTTCAACATGAATTATTTTTAATCGATAAGTGACGAGTTTTAAAGTATATTATAAATAATTTTAAATTGTTCAAAGAACTAATATTTGTTTAAACAATTTTCTTCCCTGTAAATCGTGAAAAGTTATTATCTTTCGGAATAAATCGTACAAAGTCCATGAACGTTGAGAGTAGTAGTTCTTGTTTAACTTATTTGGTAATTATTTAAACAATTTTCATTTGTTTAAACAATTTTTGGTCCTTGCAAAGCGTGAAAAATCATTACTTTCTGGAATTAGTGACACAATTAAAGGAATTTAAGAGTAATATTTTGTTTCCACAGAATATTTAGCAATTTTTAAAATAATTTTTATTTGTTTAAACAATTTTTGTTTGTTTAAAAAAATTTTCTCTACAAATCGAGAAAATTTATTCTTTTCAGCAATTAATGAATGTTCTGTTTCATTCATATACCTTACGAAATATCTACATGTAAATTATTTTCAGTTTTCAGATTCCAATTATCTACGGGGGTGATTTTAAGAAGATATAAAACACTGTACTTTACATAGAGCATTTGATTTTAATTTTCTAAATAAATTATTATTGTTTAAACAATGTAGGTGATGCGTTCTGAGATCAGGAAATACTGCATATTAAGCGACATAGTGTGAGAGATTCGAAGAATCTAGACAGGTGCAAGTGAAGGATCAATAGTTGTTTAAATAATTTCAAAATATCTTGAGCAAAAAAATTTTATTCTTAAAATTCATTAATTATGTCATTAATTGCTGACAAAAAAATAAATTTTCTCGATTTGCAGAGAAAAAATTTTTTAAACGAACAAAAATTGTTTAATTCCAGGAAGTAATAATTTTCACGCCTTACAGGGGGAAAATTGTTTAAACAAATCAAAATTGTTTAAATAATTACCAAACACCCTTCAAAAATGTATTGCTTTCAACATTCTTTAATTGTGTCATTAACTCCAGAAAGTAATAATTTTTCACGCTTTACAGGAAGAAAAATTGTTTGAACAAATGACAATTGTTTAAATAATTACCAAATAAGTTAAACAAGAACTACTACTCTTGACATTCATGAACTTCGTACTATTTATTTTGAAAGATAATAACTTTTCACTCATCGATTAAAAATAATTCATGTTGAAATTTTTTTTTAAACTACCGTCTTTAGCATGAATTTGATAGAAAACTGCTATTTTGCATTTTTTGGGGCATTTTCCGGGCACAATTAAAGGGTTTCAGGTTTCTCAAAATTAAAAGCTATTGGGTGGAAATTATTCCTTACATACTACCGAAGTGGTGACAATATTTTAATTGACAAAAAATGTATAACAAGTACTTCTTTTTTCCATTTTTTTGAAAATCGAGCTTTTCCCATTTAAAACCCCATGTTAATTTCAAAAGCCGGAGGGCACGGGTTAACGTTGAAAAAAAAAATTACGGAATTTCTTTTTCCGGAAAACGAATAAAATGGGGGAGTTTTATCACAAAAAATCGAAAGTCGAATTTTTACAGGTATAAATTCGGACCACCATAATATATATATATATTAGGGTGTGCCAAAAAAAATTTTTAATTTTTTTTTCCTTAGATACCATGAAAATATTGTCAGAAATGACGAAAAAAGAAATCTGGTGAAGCTTGAGCTCTGAATATTAATATTAAGAGGTGGCGATTTGTGATTTTTGATTTCCCATTTAAATAACACAGGAATTTTTTAAATTTTTTTTCGATTTTCAATGCGTTTGAACGAATAATTGTCTAGTGAAAACAAAAACTTATTCTTGTAGAGAATTTAACGATATACAAAAAATGTCTGATATGATTTTTTGCTAAGTCGACTCATTCAAAAGTTATGGCAGATTGAAAATTAAAAAAATACTTTTTCATTAAATTTCCATCAGACTTTTGATCTCAAAGAGCTCAGAAGCATTGAACAGCTTTATTTTTGAGCTCAGAGAGCTTAAAGTAACACAAAAATTGAATTTTTGAGCTCGAAGAGCTCAAAAACATCGCAACCAGCGGCTAAATTGCAAATTTTCAATGACTGAAATTAGCGGGAAGTTGCAGGGATGGCCGTTAGGTCAACCGTTTTCCAAATTTTTACATTCTCATCATAAGGAGAAGGTATTGGTTTTATGTGAAAAATGACTTTCGCGGATTCCATCAAATGTCGACGTTTTGAGACCCCCTGAGTCAGAAAAAATAGTTTTTACGTCGGTGTCTGCCTGTCGTTGTCGTCGTCGTCGTTGTCGTCGTTGTCGTCGTTGTAGTCTGTAAACACGATAACATTTGAAAAAATTATCCGATTGGATTGCCCCTTGGCACACTTCACAAGAGTGTGGAAAGAAAAGACGAGTTCGTCAGCCAGCTATTTTGGACAAAATTTCGAAAAGTTAGAGCATTTTTGACATTTTTGTGACAATTTTTTTTCGAAATTTGACATTTCTATTTAAGGCTCTTCATAGCACATGAAAATTCGAACAATTTATCACTATGACTTTTTTCGATAAAAGTAAAATCGTCAGAGCTATAGGATTTTCAAAATCCAAAAAAACAAACGAAAATTAACATTTTGAGCCAAACAACGCAAGATATGAAAAAAAGTCCAGCCAAGAAAAGTGTTTCTTTTTGCACGCCCTACAAGGATATCATAACGACTTTTTGAATTTTGTTGAAAAATTGAAAATTCAAATTTTTATTGCACAAAAAATAATGAAAAATTTAATTTTACGGACAAACTATGCAAGTTACGACAAATGATGATTCAACAAAAATTATGCACTCTAAAAATATCTACAAATTTGTTGATGGTCACTTTTTGATAGGATGTGTAGTTTTTGTATTATTTGTAAAAATTATATTAACAGTAAAAAAATCAGCCCGATAAGTGGGCACATTCTCATCAAAACTTTGCTTATATTTATTTTCTTTTTCATCTCGTGTGTGTTTTTTCAAAATATCTCATTGTTTTCATGTTCTCAATACTATTTTTAACCATTAAAACAATAAAATAACTATCATTGATGCTCACGGTACTTGAAAATTTGTATTTTTACATTCTCATCATAATGAGAAGGTATTGGTTTTATGTGAAAAATGACTTTCGCGGATTCCATCAAATGTCGACGTTTTGAGACCCCCTGAGTCAGAAAAAATAGTTTTTACGTCGGTGTCTGTCTGACGTTGTCGTCGTTGTCGTCGTTGTCGTCGTTGTCGTCGTTGTCGCGTTGTAGTCTGTAAACACGATAACATTTGAAAAAATCATCCGATTGGATTGCCCCTTGGCACACTTCACAAGAGTGTGGAAAGGAAGGACGAGTTCGTCAGCCAGCTATTTTGGACAAAATTTCGAAAAGTTAGAGCATTTTTGACATTTTTGTGACTATTTTTTTTCGAAATTTGACATTTCTATTTAGGGCTCTTCATAGCACATGAAAATTCGAACAATTTATCCTAATGACTTTTTTTGATAAAAGTAAAATTGTCAGAGCTATAGGATTTTCAAAATCCAAAAAAACAAACGAAAATTAACATTTTGAACCAAACAACGCAAGATATGGAAAAAAGTCAGGACAAGAAAAGTGTTTCTTTTTGCACGCCCTACAAGGGTATCATAACGACTTTTTAAATTTTCTTGAAAAATTGAAAATTCACATTTTTATTGCACAAAAAATAATGAAAAATCCAAAAATTTAATTTTACGGACAAACTATGCGAGTTACGACAAATGATGATTGAACAAAAATTATGCACTCTAAAAATATCTACAAATTTGTTGGTGGTCACTTTTTGATAGGATGTGTAGTTTTTGTATTCTTTGTAAAAATTACATTAACAGTAAAAAAATTAGCCCGATAAGTGGACACATTCTCATCAAAACTTTGCTTATTTATTTTCTTTTTCATCTCGTGTGTGTTTTTT